>CM027873.1:68987487-69059987 GCA_016097615.1 Eucalyptus dawsonii | reverse complement strand
TTGCGTTTGAGTGATCTAGAAGACTAGGAACAATCTATTGTTGAACATTGCTACTTGAATCATCTCATATGTTGTCTCTCGCTTTGTCCTATTTTGGGAGATTGTAAATAAGTTGCATCTAAACTTTGACATGAGTTTTGAAATACATGAATTTTAAGATTAGAAGGGACATAATGCCACAAAAAATAGTGTTGATCTTGGATAAAATAATATTACCTTCATTTTTTTTTTAAAGGAGGAGGAAACTTCGAGGATATTGGAATATCTTTCATCATAACGCATAAAAAATATATAAAATATGATTTTGCGTACTTTTGACCTATAATAGGCTAATCTTAATCTAAACTTACAATAGGTTTAGGACTACTTTTACAATTATTTCTAGTAATGTCTAATTATATCAATTTATTGACGACTATTCCTAATATGGATACTTATACTTGATTAAAGAAAAGTCTGAGTCTCTTAACAAATTCAATATTTTTCGAATTGAAATGGAGAAATAGTTGTGAAAAGTTATAAAGATTGTCACATCTGATCGTGGTGGTGAGTATTTTAGAGGATTCTCGGGGATAATAGGTCATTTTACTCGCCCGGAAGCTCAGAACAAAATGGTGTAGGTGAAAGGCGCAATCGCATTTTTATGGACATGATGAGAAATATGATTAGTATGACCAATTTACCTAATTTTATGTGGGGTGAAGCTTTGAAAATAGCTCTTTATATTCTAAATCGTGTTGTTGCTAAAGCAAGCCCATTGACCCCTTTGAGTTATGGACTAGATGTAAACCTAGCTTGAATCATCTTAAAGTTTGGGGATGTCCGTAGAAGTGAAGTTATATAATCCAACATTGAGTAAGCTGGATTCCAAAACTACTTGGTATTACTGTCTTACCCAGATCATTCAAAGGGGTATCAGTTTTATAACCCTAATGGAGGTACAAGAATTGTGGAAACTCATGCTACAAAATTTCTAGAATTTGATGTAGCTGAAAAGGGTAGTTGCTCACAAACTATTGAAGATGATAGTATGGTGGGGATTACCGGATCCTTGTCTCATCCTGTGCAGACAATTATGGAGCCTCTTGTGCCACAAATTGAGCCTGTTAGGCCTAGGATCCTATTATTGAGACAGTTCGATAAAATTCCTCAAGATCCTATTCAAATGAGATTGAAGTAGCTCCACTCAAAAGATCAATTAGGGAAAGACGTTCAACTATACCACCTGACAATGTTATCTACCTAGGAGAACATAATTATGATATTGGTTGTATTGTTGATCCGGTAACTTATACGAATGTCATCTCATGTCCTCAATCAGATTTGTGGCTAAATGCGATGAAAAATGAGATGCAATCTATGAAACACAATGGTGTTTGGGAGCTTGTTGAATTACCTAAAGGTTGTAAACCTATCGGTTGCAAATGGGTATTCAAGACTAAAAGGGATACTAAATGAAGATTGAAAAGTTTAAAACCAGACTGGTAACTAAGGGTTTCACTCAAAGAGAATGAATAGATTATGAAGCAACATTTTCTCCAGCTTTCTTCTAAAGATTCTTTTACAGTAATCTTGGCATTGGTAGCTCATTTTAATATGGAGTTAGAGCAGATAGATGTTAAGACTGCTTTTCTAAATGGAGACCTTGATGAGGGGGTTTATATGGTGTAGCCTGAAGGTTTTACAGCAGATAACCCAAGTAAGCTTGTTTGTATGAGCTTAGAAAAATGAACATTCAATGAGACAAGTGTACCCCTACCTTTTTGTTTAACGGATTCTAATTGTTTAAATTTCAAGAATGAAATTTTTATAAGAGGGAGAGTTGTGACATCTTGAATTTCAAGCTATGTTTTCATTTGAATGAATCGAGTTTTCATCAACGTGCCTATAGTTCTATTCTCCGAGCTTATCACTCATTTGAATGAATCAGGCTTTTCAAGTGCACCTTCGTTAAGAGATTTTAACACAATAGATTTGAGAATTCGACCAGAATCGACTACTTGACCGTGCTCATCTGCAAAGATCATTACAGACACGTTTAAAAATCAATTACAGATAAGAGATAGGTCGATTCGACTGAGAATGGTGATTAAAAAGTGGGTGATTCCACCATACTGTAAAATTCTCATCGATAGGCACTAGACTGATTTTTCTGTCGCTTTTGGCACCTTGTGTCCATAATTGAAATCTCAAGATTTTCACAACAATCGAGATCGCCAATGTGTCAAAGATATTCAATGTGGTTAGAAAATAATCGACTATGGGTTAATTGTATTCAAAATTTCTAAAACCTACCCGATAGGTTACGTCACGCTAAATTGTGCCGATTGAAATTAACTGCAAATTTAAATCTGATTTTAGAAATTGAAAGTTCTTTCTTGTCATGGTTTATTTTAGGAATGTCAACTCATCCTCCAAATATTTTTTTCGTCAGAAATTCATATAGGGCTATTTTTTACAGAAAAATTCAGGAGATCGTTTTTTATCTCGTTTTTGGGATGCAAGTTTCTTCTATTGGCAAAAAAAATTTCAATTTGGTCGAGGGCATCTTAGTTGGATTTATGAGGGCCAAATTGAATTAATTCAAGAGGAATTTGAAGTGGATTTAGGGGAAAATGCTTCAAAATTTGTAACCCCCATGGTCCTCAACCTTTCGACCACTTCCTTGCCTTCCTAAGGAAACTTGGTGCCTGCAAAATGTGTTGAGCAAGCCAGCCATCTAGTGGGTCTTACCAAGGGGACAAAGGGGTGAGATAGAAGCAAAGTAGCCCCTCCAAGCTTGTGTTGTCCTCTTCTCCTTCCTCCAGCCTACTTTCTCCATTTTCAAAGAGCTTTGAAGCTCATGAGTTGCGTAGAGACAAGCAGCCCTTCCCATCGTCACCAGCCCACCGCTCGCCGTGCCCCTCGTCACGCCCCCGATCCTCGGGCACATACACATCATTCTACTCAATCAATTTTATAATGCGATATCCTAGGACTATGTATAGCCAACCAGTTTTCATTTTTAATAGCACATGCGGAAGCATAATCCCCAAACAATAAAAACAATGAAATAGAAAAGTAATGCCATATTTTTCATATCGAAATCCACAACCATACTTTTATACAGAGCATAACTTAAAGTACTTCACAAAACTATTCACAACTTTTTAGTCTCACTCTATCCACACATATACAGGGTTCACAAAAGAGGATGAGATCTTAATCATTATCCAAGTCACGCCAGACCATCCCGATCCTCTTCTAACACTTCTTCACTATGCTCGTTTCCCTCAAGCTCTTCATCTTTTTCTAGCCCATCGTCCTCTCTCGGTTCCTCCTCCTCGTGCTCATCTATAGGCCTGAAATGGTTATACAATAACCATTAAAACTACATCTCAGCAAGTTCTACCTTACTAAGACTCGATTCGGAAACCAATACACCACATGAATACCTAAGAACAACACGAGTCAGAAGACATACCTTGGCATCAATCCCAACCTGCAATTCAAGGTTATACACATATGCCTCATATCTTGCATCAAGCAATCAATCAAATCACGACATAAGATCAAATCATTGATCAATCGACCTAACCGATTACATGTCAGTCCGACCTCTTCTAGGCCATTTACATCCCACTATATAACCTCCAAACTTGTACACTCGGTCCACAAAGCTCCATTAATGCTCTCGGGCATCGTTTTCACCAAGGTGACATGACTTTCACTAGTATATCGAGTCACGGAGACATATAAGTCTCTCGGGCATCGTTTTCACCAAGTGACGTGGCTAACAAACGGTCTACGTGTGTTTTAAGGCGCTGCTGCTAGTGATATTCCCAACCACCGAACAGCGCCGCCATAGGTCACCGACAATCTACGGTATTCTTTAAGACGCCGTTTTCGCCAGTGATATTCCCCATTACCGAACCATGCTTGCCACAAGTCATAGATAATCTATGTGTGTTCTTTAAGGCGTCATTTTCGCTAGTGATATCTTTAATCACCGAACCACGCCCATCATACCTGACTAGTCTTAGCCAAGAAAATTCTCATTTCATTCTTGCAATTCTCTCTACTTTAGCCCATCAACACATTATTAGCATTAAAATGAATATACTTAGCCATTTACTAGTCAATCACTCAATTTCCATTCAATTCCAACAAATTTATGAATAATTCTTCAAATTGCACAATTAATTAAATTCCACATAACATAGAGCTCAAATAAATAAACGGATTGCATCACGACGATCAGCATGAAATTCCAATCACTAGCCATCCAAGTTGAATTTTCGGAAAAATAAATAATTCATTCATTCATTTCGAAAATTAATAATTAATTAGTAAAAATCTAATTTAGGCTCATATTGCCTAATTGAAGCCCAATAAGGGTCAGGAAAAATCCCGAGATACATTCAATAAATAGTAGACTATATCCACGTGCTAATTGCACAATCAAAATGTCTAATATGTATCACAATTAATTAATAATCACTAATCTACTCTAATCTAACCACCTAATCCTACTTAATTAACATTAATCAATCCTTAAGCATAATTAGTCTACTAAGAAAGGATTAGTGAGATTATTCACTTGTGCAAAGTGAATACTGGAACACCTCGACGACAATGCAACGACGGCCGAAATCCAAGTTTTCGACAACGTAGGCAAATACCGTGTCAGGCCCAAAAAACCTTGCAAGCCCACAGAAATTTATGTGCTTAGACTTGGACTTGGGCTTGCTGAATTTCTAGGCTGATCTCACTTGGGCTTCAAATCATGGGCTGAATGGACATAATTCACTGGGCCTGCGAGATCGAATTGGAGCTGCAATTTTGTGCGCTTCAATTTGTGGGCTGCTTGACTAACCTTCATGGAGCTTCTAGGCTTACTTGAGTTGAGATGGCTAAAGACTGGGCTGCTGGACTTTGAAGACTGCTGGGCCAAGGAATAGGTGAAGTCGGCTTCGTATGCGTTGCTGTTGGGCTGAACAAAGGAAGTAGCAAGCAAAATGAAAGTTGGTGGCATCGTGGACGGCGTGCACGTGTGGATGGGGCAGGCGTCGTAGACGAAACAAAGATGCTGAAGCCGAGCGTTGATTGGCGCGCACAATGGAAAATGGAGGGCGACGCGAGCATTGTTGCTGCGCCGTTGAAGACACATGGCTTTGGGGAGATGCTAGTCTCGCAGCAGCTAGATGAAGACATGAAGGAAAGTTGGGCCGAGTGTGGGTGGCGCTGCTTCGTGAAGTGGGGCAGCTGGCGTGAGGATATGCAGTCAAATGAAAGGGCTTTTTGGGGAGAGTGTTGATCAAAAAGTAGCAAGCGTTGGACGTCTTCAACGGGGGAACTCGGTGGAATATGGGTTGTCTAAAGGAGGGAAACGAAGGAGAGCCGAATAGCTCATCCAAGAGAGGAAAGAAAATTTTAAAAGCAAAAGCAAAAGACCAAGGTTGTGAAGGAGAGAGGAATAGATAGAGACAGAGGGAGCGAGAGACAACGACGGAGGCTAGCTGGTTTTGCTTTATGAAAAAATAGGATTAAGGGGTAAAGTCAATGGATTTATCCTCCATTGAATACCAATCCCCTAATACTTTCCTAATATAATTTCCATCAATTACCCAAATTTTGATACAATTAATGTACCCTCTCATCCTAGGCTCCGAATTTCATATTTTATTCTTCAATTTCTTCAACAAATTCCCAAATTCAAAGACCAATTTTGGTGTAGAAAAAGTCCACATAATTTTTGCAAGTCCCCTTGCCATATAGCTTGGTTTGTAAGTGGAAAATCTCTTCAATTTGGCCAAACATAATTTCCGTTAATTTTCCGTGATGCCCGAATCAATTTTCCGTAAAAATCGGAATCTCTGAAAATCTTCCGACACCGAATCGATGTTCCTAGAATTCATTATGACATGATAGAATCTTCAATTTCTGAAATCGAACTTGAATTCACGGTTAATTTCCATTCGACGTGTTTTTAGCATAACCTAAATTACCGAGTAGCTTTAAGAGATTTTTAGTGTAAATGACCCATGGCCGATTTTCTTCGAGCCACAATGTACCCACTCAATACAATGGCAATTCTCAGTCATTGTCGAAAACTCGATTCAAATACGAACATAGGATATCCAAACGATAAAAATCAAACTAGTGTCAATCAATGGGAATTTTGCAATTTAGTGGGATCACCCACGTTTAACCACTCATCTTGGTGGAACCAACCTATCTCTGATCTCTAATTAATTTATATCTATGTCGTAACGATCTTGGCAAATGAGCACCTGTCAAGCAAATGGCCGATTCCTGGTTGAATTCTCAAGTCTATTGCATTAAAATTCTTTAATGACTTTCCCGGATAGTCTAGTTATCTCGAGAGTGATCAAATCTGAGAACAGCCCTATAGGAATGAGAATGAAATGACTATTTTATTCAGTAGAAAACAGACTAAACATCTTGGATGTCACAACTCTTCCCTCTTAGAAAAATTTTGTCCTTAAAATTTAAACTTTACCAATCCTTAAACAAAAAGGCGGGGTATCGCCATGTCATCGAGTCTCACTTTCCCTAGTTGCTTCTACAAAATCCCGTGATGTTGTCGACCACTTTGACCAAAGGGACTATCTTGGTTCACCAAATCCGATCTTTCTGATTCACGATCTAAATTAGGCTTTCCATGTACAACACTCATCCCACGTCTAATTCCTCAAGATTTAGCATGTGGGTCGAGTCAAGCTCATACGTCCTCAACTTCGACATGTGAAAAACTCATCATGCACTTGCGCCTACCTTGGTGACAAGACAAGACGATACATTAGGATCCCGATTCTTTTTAGAATCTCAAAGGAACCTATGTACCTCGTTTCAGTTTTTCCCTCCTCGCTAAAGCACAAGGTATCCCTCATTGGTGACACTTCCATAAAGATGTAATCACCAATTTGGAACTCTAAGGGCCTTCAATACTCAACTATACAACTTTTCCGGCAGCTCTATGTGGCATCCTAAAATTTCATAACAATCCCTAGATACACTCCGACCTATAAAAAGGTATGGAAAGCACCATCGAACTATGTTATAGTCATTAGACCAATGGATTACAATTAAATAAGGCCGAGCTTTTAATGGACAATTGTCTGTTGGAAATGTGTCCTATGTCCATGTGTAATTAAGGATTGTACTAAAGAATGAATTGATAAAGATTTTTTTTTATTCTTGGCTATGTACTCTATAAGTCAAATTTCTATCAATTAATATTGCAAAATTTGATGTGCCATGTGAATATTTGAAATTAAGTAATTATATGTGGGGATTAAGGTGGATTGTTATGAGCAAGTGTGAGCTGACATTTAAGGCCGAACCAGCCTAAAACAAAGAGCCCACCATTCCCCCATTCGGTCGACCAAGCCCGGCCCATTGAGGCCCATCATCTTTGCATGAAGAATGACAACAAGAGAGGTATTCTACAAGTGTCTCTTGCATGCAAAGCTAATGATTACTAGCTAATCATGAAAGAAAAAAGAAAAGAGAAAGGGTGAAGTGAGCGAGGGAGTGTTCACGAGAGAGAGAATTTGAGAGAGAAAGAGAGAAAGCCGAGAGAGAGAGGGAGAGTTCGTGAGGGTGCTTTGGTGAGGGGAGAAGGAGACCAGCCCCGCCGTGCGTGCGCTTGCTACCTTTGTCGACGCCGCCAGTTCCACCGTCGATCGAGCCGCGCCCAAAGCCCCAAGTTGCTGTTTTTGTTTGCAGTGATTTCGAACTTAAGGCAAGTTAGAGTCCATTGATCTACACTTTGCTTGAGTTATGCTGTTGGATGCTGAAATTAGAAGGTATAGGAGTAGTTCTTTAAGCTAGTAAACTATTTCATGGAAAAACAGCTTGACCTTTGGCGACTCCACGAATTTTCTGTAATTATCTAATCGAAATTTGACTTGGTGTCCTTAATTAAAGTGGTAGATGACATCTTGAGGAGTAACATACTAAAATTTAAGAAGAAATGAATAAGTATTGGTAGTGAAACAATTTTTCTTTGAAATTGTTAAATCTGGAAATCATTACCGAGGGTTAAGGAGAGTTATGGTGGTTATAGCTTTTGATATGTTATGAATATGACTTGAGTTCTGCACGAAAATTTTACCTATATGTTTTTTCTATAACATATCAAAATTTTCAGAATTTTTTGAGTTGATTTAGGGTTTATACTGAATTTGTGAATAAATCTGTGTAATGGTGATGTTTTAAATTTTAAGGCTGTGATGCATGGACCATAGCGACTCATACGAAGTTCTTTTTGACATTGTGTTCTTCATGAAACCGTTTTCTCTATATCTCATTTATAACATGTTAAATTTTCAGAATTTATTAAGATTTTTTACCAATTTTTCCAGAATTTTAAATAAGGAAGTGCATTTTGTTTTATCCGAGAAACGGTTTATTTTGAGAACAAATGAAATTGCTTGGTAAGCTAAAATGTCTTGAGTTGTTGTATACACAGCATATGTAGTGACATTTAGCATATCATATGACATAAAAATTTGATTGAAGCCTTTGACATTATTGCATCAAATGCTATTTTGAAAGTGAGACATATATGTGAATATACATTGTGATGTTGATGATATTGTCAGACCCTTGAGTCGACAATGCCCCAGGAGTGTTGGGATGCTTGGAGGTGTGTGTTGGGTGCCCGGAGGTGTATGTCGGATGCCTCCGGAGTTTCAAGATGCCCGGAGGTGTGTGCCATATGCCCGGAGTTCTGTTCTGGAGGTCTCGCAATGCTAGGTTGGGTGTGAGAGTTATGAAAGATGCAAAAAATTGATCCCTAGAGAAAAATGAGATCCTTTTGAATATCAAAATGGGAAATGAATCATGCATGTGTGTGTGCATATGGCATGATGCATATTTTGCCTATGAAATTGAGTTGATACTATGTGATATTGAGAATGCGATCATGAAGGCGTTGAATGGATCTCATGGGAACATATACATGATGGTATAGATGATATGAATCATGCACATGTATGTGCATATGGCATGGAACATAAATTGCCTTGATGAATGAATCTCATGGAAATATATGCATGATTGCATGGATGATATGTGCATTTCACATGAAATTGTGGTTGTCTTGTGTGATGCATTGTGTAGTTTGATGGATCTTTTACTGATGAGTGGTTGTACTCACCCCTCTAGGGACTAACATTTAAGATTAGGAGATGCCTCTATTACTGGTCACGTGTGGTACTTTCTATGGCTTACCATTCTGACATTAAGGTTGAGTGTTCGCAGCATTTTATGTGTTGGTGCTCGTGGTCTGGTGTTCCTCCGTGTTCGAGTTTTAGTTATGTATGACATGGGTGTACCTGATGGCCCTGTAGTCTAGGAGTTCCTATCCGTGCATGTCTGCCAAGATGGGGTTATGATGGGGATGCTACCACCACCACCAGCCGATGCATCGGGCCGGGTGTGATTGCGCGTGTGATTGGTAGCGAATGACACTTTTTAGATAGCCAACACTAGATGATGGATCGGTGTACATGGCTGATGTGGAGTCGAGTACTTTTAGGTTATAACCAAGCTTAGTAAAGCCTTGGCCTTTTGATGTACCGACTCGTGATGTCCATCAAAAGTTATGTAAATAAAAGTGGTTCGGCTCTAACTTATATATGAAAAAAAAAAATGTGGCTAGTGTGCATTGCATTGTATTATTTAGTTTGAGTATGAGTTAGGGAGATGTTGAATATGCTTCGTTATATGAACCCTGCGCTATGACCAATTAAGATAATATAAACCCCGGGACATATGGACCCATTATAATTCAATGGTATCAGAGTGACATGTTATTAGACAAGTAAAAGGCAAGTGGATGTGGCGACCCTAACGGATCGGGGATTGTTCGTCAGTGCCACACTCGAGCGGTATATAATCTAATTCTAATTACGACAATTGCAATCATTGACTGTTAAACCGACTCTAGGCTCCGTGATCTTTTTTCTCTAATCTCATCCCAACACAATAGAGTTTTGCACCCTCTACCATACAATGCTTCAAATGGAGCCATCTTAATGCTCACCGATAACCGTTGTTGTAGACAAATTCTACTAAATAAAGTTGATCTTCCCAACTTCCCTTGAAGTCAAGTACACAAGCTCTCAGCATATCCTTGAAAGTCTGAATTGTCCTCTCGTACTAGCCATTGGTCTAAGGATGATATGCCATACCGTATCAAGCTTTGTACCTAGAGCACTCGTAAGCTCTTCCAAAAAAACTACAAGAACCCAAGTCTCGATCCGAGATTATTGTAGCTAGCACTCCACGCATACGAAACACCGGTGCACGTATTGTGTCTTCATTCCTATCCGATCGAGATCCTTGAGAACAGCAATGAAGTGAGCCAACTTTGTCAATCTGTCAACTACTACCCAAATTGAATCATTTCCTCACGACTCTTGGTAGTCCAATCACAAAATCCATCATGATATGCTCCTATATCTATTATGGGGTCTTGAATGTTTGTAAAAAGCATCCCAACTTACAAAGTTGTGCCTTAATTCTAATCTGAGTATCCGGCTCAATCTCGGAGAGCGGCTATAAGATTTGGAAGGTAGCCCATCTCAAAAGTGAAAATCAAACCTCGAACTTTCTCAAATAAGGTCCATTCTTTAACCAAAGATATGTGCAACCGAAGACTCCTAACTCAAGCACATATGTGACTTAATTCTTCTTCCCAAGGTGATACAAAATATCACACCCTAATCCTTCAAAAGTTCTAATTCACAAGGCTATCTCACATTCAATTCTTCTAAAAGAATAAATACTAGAGACTTTGTTGACAAGTGAAGGTCCATAATCTTTCTCCACACGACTAACACCTCTAAGTCTTTAGTACGAAAATTTATGTTGCGAGTTCCAACTCACATGTTTAGTAGTTCAATTCATGAGGTCTCAACTAGCGAATGCGTATGCAACACTCTTACGATGTTGCATTAGCACGCCACCTAGTCTTCTGAACGACACACCCATATAGATTTCATATCCTTCAGATCAAATGTAATCATCAGCACAAATGCGTAGTTAGCTTTTCCTTAAACTCTTAAAAACAAGTCTCGCACTTGTTTGTTCACACAAATTTCTCTTCTTTCTTTAAATTTTTTTGTCAGTGGCAACGCTAAAGATGAGAACCCTTCCCAAACCTATTGTAATAACCTGCCAAATCTAGAAAACTTATTGATTTTTGTCACTGTCCGGCTCGCCAATTGATCATGCTTCATTCTTACTTGGGTCCTCGGAGATTCCTTTGCCTAAAATCATGTGATCTAAGAACACGACATGAGTCAACCTAACTCGCATTTGCTAAACTTAGCATCCAATCCATAGATCATCATGCTCATCAAAGACTACTCGAATACATTAGAATATCCTTGAACATGATCACAAACTAATCCAGATTCTCCTTGAATACCCCGTCATCAAATCCATGAAAGGGCCTAGGGCATTCATCAACTCGAATGGCATCACTGTGAATTTATAGTGATAGTAATGAGTATGAAATGCTAACTTAGGAATGTCTTCCTTTTCTCAGCTCCACAACTCTCGTATCCACAACCGTTGTCAGGTAACCTTGACAATCCACATCTAACAAACTCGCTGTCTCTTGCAATTAGATTAGGAAATCGAGGGTCCTCCTCGACTTCTGATAAATTCAAAATTTTCCTCTGTCAACAAACAGATTAAACATATCACATTGAAAACAACAATTCATTACCACAAAAGCTCCTCGAGCTAAACCTTTTTATATATGGTATCAAAGTTATACATATGCAAACCCATCAAGTATAACTATTGTCAGAGATTCATCTTTCTATCACTTTATTCCAACAATGGAATTTTTTACAACCTTCACTCGAAATCTTGCTACGCTACTCTGATAAAAACACCTCAAAAACATTCTTCCTTTGCTTGGTGCTTAGTCGGTCCACTCCTATTTCTTTCGTTATCTTAGTGGTGTTCTATTTGTGGTGTTTTCCTTTATCCACTCTTCCGGATGGCGTACACTATGCCCTAAACTCTGGTCTCGCTGACCTCCTTGGGTGCATTCTCGAGGTGCATACCTTTTAATCTATCTCATCGATGGTGATGATGGCAACAAAGTTGTCCTTTATGCTTCCTTGGACAATTCCTTATCATGTGAACCTGTTGGCCACATTCAAACATGCTCACTTGGCGAGGCACGCGAGTTGACCCATGTTGCCTTCCACACGAGTGACATGAATTAACCCTACTAGGCATCGCCTATCGAATCCACTCCACTTGAAAGGTGGAGCACTGGATTTGTCTCCGTGACATGGGTCTCTTGCCTTGGCAATATTCTTCAATGAGAGCTAAACCTTGATCCACATGAGGCAGCTCTCTCGATTCGGTCTTTCTCAATTTTCTAGGCTCTCCAATATATGTCGTTGTAACTCATCAAGTCTAAGGAGATCGGTATACTCCTCAAGTCTGGTTTGAACCCATCCTTAAACCTCCCTCACTTTATTTGCCGGGTTTTCTATTAGTTCGTGTGCATATCACGAAAGTTCAGGAACTTCGCCATAACAAAATATTCCAGATCTAGCATCTCCGTAAGATGAGAGTTTGGCCCTCAAATCTCCATCATTTTCCATGAAATTTTAGTATGTTGTAGTACAAGATGTTAGCTACAACTTCCATGAAGAAATCGAAACCAAAATCGGACTCTAAACACAAGCTCAAACAAGTTTCGACTCCAAACAGTTCATGCGAAAACAATAGGTGCAAGAGTAGAAAGTGATTCTCAACTTGCCTCTAGACCTCACGAACAACACGAGCGGACGGCGGCGAACGGGCTCTTTCTCTCTCTCTTGGCTTCCTCTCTCTCTCGCACAATTTCTCTCTCTCTCTCCTCACTCTGGCCGAATGGCTAACCAACCATTCTCTTTCCTCTTCTTCCCTTTTACATTGCATGCTTTCTTAGATTGCATGAGGGACAAGTGTAATTGTGGAGGAAGGCAAGTGTCCACCATGCTTCACCTCCTTCATGCCACTTGTCCTATTGCATGCACCATGGGCCGGCCACCTCTTCCTTTGGGCCTTAATGGGCCACGAACTCCCTCTTGGGCCGACTAGCTTGGCCCATCAAGCTTAGGCCAAATGGGCTTAAGGCCCATTCGAAAATTAATCCCTTTTCCCTTCTTTTTTTTTTTTTTGAATTCTTCTATAAATATTTTTAAATTTCCATTTTCATCTTGGCCAAAGTCTTGGGACATTTTTTTCATTGAAATTTAATTTATAAAGTACATGGCCAAGCATAAATTATTAATCTATCAAATTTAAATTTTCACAATCATATGCACAAATCATCAAATTATAGACTAATGGCTAAAGCATAAGCCATGGAAATTTTTATCACCTAATTAGGAACTTTAACACACCTCATGGCTTGGCTTTGAATTTTGAATGCCACAGTGGGCCTCACATGAAGGTGGACCTGCCCAACAAATCTCCCCTCCACCTCATGTGGGAAGGTCGTCATGCCCGCTTTTCCTACAAGCATCAAGCTTCACCACAGTAAGGCTTGGTCATCATGTCGGACTTATTGTCGGTATGAACTTTCTCAAGTAGGAAGAGCATCTCTTCAGCATTTCTGGATCGAATGATACTTCACATCAACTTTCTTCGATCTTGAATGAAACACCGGATTCTTGCTAAGATGGATGGCACTCATGCTATCGCAATACAGTAACAAACTACTCTTGCTTCAAGCCCAACTCTTATAGGAATTTTTCCATGCACGAAAGTTATTTACCTCCTTTGGTAATAGCAATATACTCCGCTTCAAACTTGTAGAGAAAGCGGACATTTTTGCAATCTCGATTACCATGAAACAGCTCTCCCCGCAAAGATTATTATAAAACCCGATGTATATTTTTCGAGAATCAACATCACCGGCATAGTCCGCATCCGTAGCCACTCAACCGAGGCTTTACATTTCCATAACACAAGCAAAGTGTCGAATTGCCTCTAAGATATCTTAGAATCCATTTAACAGCGATCCAACGCTTCTTACTTGGATTAGAGAGAAATCTACTCACAACACCAACCGCATGAGCAATATCGGGTCTTGTACAAACCATGGCATACATCAAACTACCCGCGGCTGATGCATAGGGAATTTTCATCATCTCAACCTTCTCTTTCTAAATGGCCTGCAAGTGAGTACTCACCGCTTACATGTGCTCATGTTGAATCTTTTGAAGCACCTTCTCAATATACTTTGAGATAACCACAATTTCTTATTCTTCCTATCACGAGTAATTCTCATGCCTAAGATTTATTTAAATGGGCCTAGGTCTTTCATTGCAAAGCTTTACTCAACTCATTTTTCAAGCTCTTGATTTTATTGACATCATGCCCAACAATCAACATATCATCCACATAAAGTAGGAGAATAAGAAAATCATTATCTCTGAGAATCTTTTCATAAAGACACAAGAATCGGAGTTTGTCTTACCGTATCCTTGTTCTTTCATGAATGGTTCAAACTTCACACACAAGAATTGGGACACAATTCACCACAGCCAAACTAATCTAGGATCAAATTCTACCCCAATACTAAATCAACTTGAAATCTCTTAGCCCTGAGCGACAACCAGCAATATATAGCCTCAATATGCAAATATAACACCGAAATAATAAGTAGACAAAAGCAAAACAATGACACACTAAGGATTTAACGTGGAAAACCCAATGCGGGAAAAACCACGGACTGCCCAAAAACATCCATTAATCACGAAGAATAGTAGGATACACAAAGTATTCTTCTCTAGTCACACACTAGAGGCTCAACATCAACATTACAATTATCTTTTTCTCACCACAAAGATAGACAAACAAGTTGGGAGCAAGAAAGCCTTAACCACAACTGGAGAATTCGGGATGGTTCTCACGAACAAAACCATCAACTTGTAGCCCCCCGGTCTCATGAACAACATACTGAAATTTGAGCTGATTCCACAATATTTGGTCAATCAAAGCCGCAAAATTGCAGCCCTCTTCCTTTCTTCTCTTCTCCCTTGCTTGCAGTTTTCTGTTTTTCTCCTCTCTTTTCTTTTTCGACCGATGCACACCACGCACGACACCCACTTCTGTTCGCTTTTGTTTTGTTTTCTTTTCTTCTTCTTTCTTTTTTTAATTTAATGCTGGCTGGGCCTCACATGAAGGTGGACCCAGCCAACATTTAATCCGTAGTACCGGAGTCAATTTTCATCTTAATCTTTCACAAGATCGAAAGTTGATGGAGTCACCTTACAATTCAGCGTGCTTTTTCTCTTCTCCGATATTTCCGGCCTCGTGTTGGCGAAACCAGAAACAATCTCCTCTGCTTTTAACACTAATTGACGAATCTCCTCAGCTTCGCATGCTGAAACGAACAAGTACATTTTTAGACGAGTCTTATGAAAATTTCCGTATGTTTCGTCCGTGTAGATGAATTTTTATACAGAAGTACATGCACAAGATCTGTAATTCAGGTGTCATTGCAAATACCTTGTCGTAACCTTTCAAAAAGATTGGTAGGTAATGCATGGACAAGAATTATGTGGATAGCGGCTTTTTTTTAAAAATAAAAAGTAAAATATTCTTCACAACAGTTTTTCTATCCGGGGTGAAAGTATTGAAGTCTTATCTGCATTAGATTTCGTATTTCTCCTTTTTCATAGTCTTCCTAATGGCCAAAATTAGATCGGTTGATGGTTTCACTTTATTGATTGTTTGTCCATGTTCTTGGTTATTTGATTCTCAAAGTGCATACATATACGATCAAAAGAGTCTCATGAATGCGATACAGTTGATGTGGTAATTCTACCGTGGGGATAGCACAACTAGAAGACCAAGACAGATTGTTGCAGCCATCAAAGCAGCCGGAATATCAAGGTTGTGCCGTGTCTAGTAATTTCATTTCGAGTTATTATTCTTTGTGAAAGCTTTATTTAATTAAAGGGCTTAAGGCCCCGTCCGCCTGCCGGGCCTAAAAGCCCGGCCCATGGAATAGGGGCCCGGGAGAGAATGGGGTATAAAAGGAGAGAGAGAGAGAGAGAGAGAAGACGTTGGTTGGAAATCATAATTCACATACGCTTTTTCTCTCTCGCGTGTTTTCTCTCTCAAAAGGAACAAGAGGGCATACGGCTTTCAATTCTTCCCTTGAAGGCTTACCGTGATCAAATTCACCGGATTTTCTTCCTCCATTGGCGTTGGTGTTTAATCTCAGGATTAAAAGGTGCGCTCGAATCCGTGGTGTGCTTTAGGATCGGTGATACGTGCTTTCTTGGGCTTCGCCTTCCGCATTGATTTAGGGTTCGATTCGGTGTCGAATCCCGTTTTGGGAATCCGTTATTCCCAACATTGGTATCGTAGCCCCCGTTTCACGCTTTTTCTCGATCAATTCTGATGTTTTTGATTGATTTTTTCGCGAAATCCCTTCGGCCGTACGGAACCGGGCGAAAATCCCGACACCCGAGACTTCTTCGGCCATTTTCATGAGTTTTCGAATGTCAAAAACAAATTCTGAAAGAACGGGAGAAAGGCGACGCGAGACGAGTCTGGAGATGTCTCGAGCGCGCCAAACGACGCCGTACCGTGCCCACACGCTGCCGGAAGGGCGTTGCGCGTGGGCGCGACGCGCCCGGAAGCGCGATCGCCAGCGCGTGGCGGCACACGCGCCGGCGGCGACCGCGCGTGCGCGCGTCGGCCGGGCCGTACGCGCCGGTCCACGAACTGGACGAACCGACGCGCATGACGTCTACCCAACGCCAACCGCTAAGGTGACGTCCATCGATGACGCGATGACGTCGGTTGGCCGGGCGGCGACCGGCCGGCGAACCGACTCGACCTCGACCCGACGATGGCACACGCGTGGGCACGGCACGTCACCGACGCCCGCGTGACGCAGCCCGCGCACGCCGGGCACGGTGGCCGGGCCGCCCGAACGGTCTGCCCGTCCCACCGGGTCCGACTGTCCGTCTGGCCGACTAGTCCGACGACGACTGGACCGTTAACTGGCGACTTGGACTGCTGACTTGACCGTTGACCGCGGGATGCAAAAAAAAAAAAAAAAAAAAAAAAAAAAAGGAAAAGAATGTGTTTCTTTAATTAAGTCTATGTGGATTATATGTAATCCTTATTTGTTCTCGCATTTGTTGCAGGAACAATGCCTCTTGAGGTTGCGCACACCTATTCGCGCGTTGACCGATGAACGAAAGGAAAGGTCAGTTTGAAGTTGATAGCCGAAATGATCGATCATCGACGGAGTGGTGACTTAATTGATCACGCCCTTAAAGTCAACGGAAAATTCAACAGTGTCATATGGAATGGTCGTCTATGTCACAAATGAGATGGTGCGATTTTTCATAAAGACTTTCCACCGAATGGCAAGATGTGTTGAATCGTGATATGATGTCAACGGAGCTACTTCCTATAAGAAAATTGTGATAGATTTTGTAAATGAATATTACCTATTGTTACAAGGGAAAAGATCAAGAAATTGAACAAAAGAGGATCTTTCCCTAGTTCGGTGCTGATCATGTGTTAGTTATATTGGCGATCTGTATTAAGTGTGCTTTGTGGACATATAATGTATTGTTTACTACCCGATTGTTATTGATGTGACAACCGATATGTTAGTTGTATTGATTGAAAGCATTATTGTTTTATTGGAATTCAATTATCTATTGCATTCTATTGCAAGGTTGTCATGGGTAATTAGCTATGGGTAGTTTTAGAAGTTTTTTGTAGCTTCATAGAATTAATTTTGCATATGACAATCATATTAATGATAGTTTTAAGTTAGGATTTTGGAGGATGATTGGAAACAAAGTGACCTTTGATTCTAAAGCCTTATTTGAAATTATTCATTAATATGATGGGTCTATGTAAATAGGGATGCATAAATGATAGGCATTAATAATTCGTGATATTTGTCTCGATTTGTTCAGATCAATGGCTTCTCACAAAGAGCATAGTTGCCGAGCTGAACAAAGGTGAAAAGCTCAATGGAGACAACTATGAGATTTGGCAAATGAAAATCCAAGATGTAAATGGAAGAGCAAGAAGCACTTGAGGCTCTTGTCATGACCATGGAAGAACCCGAAGAGGGAACCACCGCACAAAGACAAAAGAAACAAAGAAGCTTTCTTAGCGTGGAAAAGAATGAACTCTCTAGCTCGCATCACGTTGTTGAGCAAAGATGGAAAATGACGTCATGCAGAGTTTCTATTTGATAATGCCAAGGAATTGTGGGAGGCATTGGCAGCTAGATATGGTCATACTTCGGTGACTAGATCGAGGCAGCTTCACTATCAAGTTTGACTCTTATAAGAAGCCTCATGGTCGACCATGAAGCAACATCTTAGAAAGATGTCAAACATGATAACCGAGCTGAAAGATGCCGGCAATGTCCTCGCGTATGAGCAGCAAGTGCAAGCAAGTGATTCGTTCCTTGCCTCGTAGTTGGGAGCATATGAAGGTGCACCCGACTCATAATGAAAACATCAAAACCTTTGAGGATGCGATGCGTCATCTTGAGCTGGAAGAGGACTCGCATGTTGGCGGCTAAGTCGGATGCTGAACTCTATTATGCCGGTTCTAGCTCAAATGGAGCTTCGAGCTCTAAGCGCAAGCGCCCTAACCGGTTTGATAAGGGGAAAGGCAAGGAAGAAGGTGTCCTTCAGGGAAGAAACCCAAATTCAACCAACATGGAAGAGGGAAGTGTCCTCGCATGAAAAAGCTTGCAAGGGTGAAATGCTACAACCGGGTGACAAGAAGGGTCACTATGCTCGCGACTGGTCATGGAGCCAAAGAAGGTATGCACCCCTTGTACTTTTCTAACTTTACTTATGTGTCGAGTTCTGTGTTCCTAACCGAGTCTAACCTTTGTGGACTGTGGATTCAGAGCGACAGACCATGTAGCGAAGGATAGAGGATCCTTCGTGGAATTCCGACGAGTACCAACCGGAACTAAGTGGATCTATAAACAACCCAGAGCTGAAGTGAAAGGAATTGGCACATGCCAACCGAATATGCGTGGTGGACGACCTTGTTTCTTCATGATGTATTATATGCTCCTGAGATTCTGTCGGAATTTAGTGTCTCGTATTAATGTTGGTTAAATTAGGTTTTAATATGAACTTCTGTAGTAGATGTGTGAATTTGTTTTTGGAGACAAATTACTATGGTTGTGGCTATTTTCTAGATGGTTTTATTGTATTAGATATTGATTATGTTAATGCTAATGTTTGTTATTCCCTTATCACATCTTCTAATACCTATGATAATGATGTGAATGTGTGGCATGCTAGACTTGGTCACATTGGCCAACAACGTATGAATAGACTAGCCAAAGAGGGCTTGTTGGGTAACATTGAAAAAGTCGATTTACCCATATGTAAGCATTGCCTAGAAGGAAAAACAACACGGAAACCATTTGGGAAAGGGAAAAGAGCTTAATTTCCTTTGCATTTAATCCATTCTCGATGTCCGTGGTCTAATGAATGTGAGAGAAGGCATGGGGCTGTTTATTTCATCACCTTTATTGATGATTATACTCGATTCGGATATGTCTATTTGATTTCTCATAAGTCTGAAGCAATAAGTTGTTTCAAAAGGTTTATGAACCTGGTAGAAAATCAATTAGACAAGAAAATAAAAACATTGAGATCCAATCGAGGTCGAGAATATTTATCCGATGAGTTCAGAAAATTATGTGATGAAAAAGGAATAGAAAGACAAGGGTCTATTCCGTATACTCCTCAACAAAATAGTGTTGCGAGAGAAGAAAATAACCCTACTTTAAATGGTTAGGTCTATGATGGCGCATGCTAACTTACCTATCACCTTTTGAGTGATACATTGTTAACTACTGCCTATATACTTAACCGGTGCCTTCCAAATCAGCATTACTTCCACTCCATATAAGTTATGGACAGTAGAAAACGGACTTAAGTTTTCTTAAGCCATGGGGTTGTGCCGCCTACACACATGAGTCCTCTCACAAATTTGGGAAATTAGGTCCCAAAGAGGAAAGAAGAGTATTTTCATAAGATACTCAGAACACTCAAAAGAGTATGTGTTCATTGGTGAGCAGGAAATTGGGAGTATAACTGAATATGAATCACGAGATGTCACATTCTTAAAGGATGAGTTTCCTAAGAAGGGCGAAATAGGGGAAGATCACTCCCTATTTGAGACTTTGGATCAAGATAATGATATTGGTGGAGTTCATCCAAGTGGGAACGTAATAGGGAATGATGTGCAAAGTGTACAATCTCCCAAGGCGAACAAGTCGCCAAAGTATTCCCGTCGACGTTTTGATATTGAAGGGGAAACTTTTATGGTTGCTCCACAATATGAGGATGAGCCAAGAAATATCAATGAGGCTCTTAATTGCCCTAATAAAGAAAAATGGATTCGTGCAATGGAAGAGGAAATGGAGTCAATGGAATCAAACCAAGTCTGGGAACTGGTTGATCTTCCAAAAGGACGTGAGCTATTGGGAACAAATGGGTTCTCAAAATAAAGCGAAAGGCTGATGGCTCGATAGAAAGGCATAAGGCTCGCCTTGTGGCTAAAGGGTATAATCAAAGAAGGAATTGATTATGAAGATACATTTTCCCGTAGTGAGATTTACCTCAATTCGCATTATTCGGCAATAGTAGCTAGTCTCGATATTGAGTTACATCAAATGGATGTAAAGACTGCTTTCCTCAATGGAGAATTAGAGGAAGAAATATATATGGAACAACCTACTGGTTTCATAGTGAAAGACCAAGAAGAAAAGTATGTCGACTTTTGAGGTCGATATATGGTCTTAAGCAACATCAAGACAATGGTATATACGTTTTCATAATGCCATAATGGCATATGATTTTACAATGATTGATGAGGATCATTGTGTATATATCAAAAGATCCAAGGATCAATTTGTGATCATATCATTATATGTTGATGATATACTGATTGCCGGAAGCAATATGGAGTTGGTTAATACTGTCAAGAGATGGTTGTCTTCTAACTTTGAGATGAAGGATATGGGTGAGGCTGCATACATTCTTGGAGTTAAGATTTCGAGAGATCGTTCAAGAGGTCGTTGTCTCTTTCGCAAGAAACCTATATAAATAAGGTTCTTGAACGATTTCGAGTGCAAGACTCAGAAACCCATAGACACTCCTATTGCAAAAGGTGAAGGATTGAGCCATAGACTGTGTCCAGGACTCCACAAGAGAAGGAATAGGATGAAACATGTTCCTTATGCTAGTGCTGTTGGAAGCTTGATGTACGCTATGATGTGTACAAGACCCGACATATGTTTTGCGGTTGAATGGTGAGTAGATACTAATCCAACCCGGTCCAAGACAATCGAAAGCCGTGAAGAGAATACTCGAGGTATCCAAGGAACCGCTGATTTCAAGTTGAATTATCAAGGAAAGGATCTCGCGATTTGAAGGCTATTCGATGCCGATTAGGGAGGAGATTTAGATGAAAGAAAATCTACCTCAGGTTTTGCTTTTCTTATCAACAATGGCGCCATATCATGGAGCAAGAAGAAGCAAACGTGCATAGCCTTGTCCACGATGGAAGCTGAGTTCGTGGCGTTATCAACAGCTGTACAAGAAGCAGTTTGGCTTAAGAGATTTTTGGATCATTTAGGTGTTATTGAGAAAGCTGCAAATCCATTGTTGGTTAACCGTGATAGCCAAGCGGTTATAGCGTACACCAAAGATCCAAAGTATCATGGCAAGACCAAACATATAGATACCAAGTATAACTTTGTAAAAGATATGGTTGCACGAAAGGATGTGAACTTGCGCATATCTACGCATAGAATGGTAGCAGATCCTATGACAAAGCCAATACCTAGAGATGTGTTTTGTGGTCATGTAAAATCTCTAGGATTGCGTAGAGTCTCATGTACCGAATTGTAATTTCAATTGTTCACATTTATGAAATTTTGTTTTTTCATTGATTAATGCCTATGAATCTTAGTATAATCTTTATGCATCTTAATGCTCATGCATTATTTTAAGTTGAGAAGTATGTCGGACAAATATAAGATTAGCCCACTCACACGGGTAATTGCCTCTGTTTACTATGTGATAAATAGAGATGAGACTGTTTTTAAGCTTATTATCTAGGTGATAATCGAAAGTGCAAGCTTAAAATACGTATGTCGCTTTAACGAGTGTTAAGATGATGACATAATACTAAAGATGTCTGAAAGTAAAATACCCCACATATTTTACTTTATCCGTCTAAGATGCCGATGTGAGTTCTGATAAATTTTGTGAATAAGTAGATAGGTGAACTCAAGTTAGACATTGGGTATGTCTCGAACTATCATATGTACGGTATTGAAAGGTGTAGACATACGCTCCATGGGAAAGGAGTTAATACCGTAATACGTATTTCATACTACGATGCATGAGACGCATCAATAAGAGTGGCAAAAAGTTTGATCTCAACTTTTATGACGTGTAGACTCTTGAGGAAAAGAGTTCTTCAATTTTGAAGTCCCCTCAGACTCTTACTTATTCTCAATATTTCTATTTAGTGTTTGTTATCTTAGTGTGTTGCCAATGGTCATGAGAGATGATTCTGATCTAATGGGCATTTCTAGAAAAGCAAGCTGACTGAAATTGGAGAGTTTGAAGGAAAGAGGAAGATCGATTTTGAAGAATCACATTATAGTTTTGTATTCACCGGTCGACCAATTATAACTCGCCTTTTGTGATAATTATAATTGTGAATACAATATATATATATATATATATATATATATATATATATATATATATATCATGTTTAAAAGAGATCAAGGGAGATATAAATGTGATCGATCGATCTAGATACCGATACTAAATCTACTCGAGTGTGACGCATTATGAGCTGCTATATATTCCTAACAGATGTATAGCAACGAGCTCTCAAAGATGCTGGTCGCACGGATTATTCACCGGTATGAATGTTGAAGATAGGTAAAAGAGAATCCTGTTCGGCCGACCAGGCGAGTGGGAGATGAAAGCTTTATTTAATTAAAGGGCTTAAGGCCCGTCCGCCTGCCGGGCCTGAAAGCCCGGCCCATGGGAATAGGGGCCCGTGGAGAGAATGGGGTATAAAGGAGAGAGAGAGAGAGAGAAGACGTTGGTTGGAAATCATAATTCACGTACGTCTTTTCTCTCTCGCGTTTTTTCTCTCTCAAAAGGAACAAAGAGGGCATACGGCTTTCAATTCTTCCTTTCAAGGCTTCATCGGATCAAATTCGATCGGATTTTCTTCCTCCATTGGCGCGGTGTTTAATCTATGGATTAAAAGGTACGCCGACTCCGTGGTGTGCTTTAGATCGGTGATACGTGTCGTTTCTTGGGCTTCGCTTCCGCATTGATTTAGGGGTTCGATTTAGCATCGAACCTGCTTTTCGGGAATCCGTTATTCCCAACACTTTGTTTAGCATTTGCTTGACGATATACGTTGGTGTTAATTGTTAGCTTAAGTATTTTCTTCTAGTATGAGTGCATCACGTTCTTGTTGTGGGCTCTGCTTTGATGAAATGGGGTGGATTCACTTTTTTATTTGTAGACTTCTACTTCTTTCCTTTTTAAAATGGTCATGGCTTTGTGTAGAAGTCGTCGGTGAAATTTGAGGCTAACTATGTCAAAATCAAGTACCGGACAATGCCGGCTTCACTGTGGTTATGTTTTTTCCTCTAGGTCATCGAAAAAGTCAAAAGGTTTTAAAAACTCAATATGGATTACAGTCATGTACCCTTCTCTTTTGATCGATAATGAGAAACATTAAGTACTTAATCCTTCAAATGCGTTGTTCTATTTCTACCGATGAGGACCAAAATAAAAATAAAAAAACCAAAAAGAAAGTTTCCTCGGAAATGCTACCAAACAACACCTTAATTGCTAGTCTTGATTCACTTACAATAATTTTTACTCTGTTATAGTCACATATTAAAAAAAAAAAGTTGAAATATAGTCTCATAGAAGTTTGTTTTTATTGTTGCCCTATTAGAGTCACATATTGAAGAAAAAGTGAAATTCAGTCTCACATAAGTTTGGTTTGTCTTTTTGCCATAACTCATGTAAATTTGTTGATGAGGGGAATGCACTCTACTTTGTTGTTGATTTCTAATAAAAATGTCTCTTCTGAATCAATTATTATCTATTTAGAGATTCTTGCCTTCAGATTTTGAAAATGATGCGATCGTAACGATGCTATGGAGCCAGCAAAACTGGATATCCTATCAAGGCCAAGATTCGCCACCTTGTTGAGGCTGAGGGAGTCCCTTATACATTTGTGGCTTCTAACTCTTTGGAAATTTCCACCTTCGGACATTGTCACAGCTCGGGGCTACAGCTCCCCTAGAGATAAAGTTGTCATCTTCGGGGATGGAAATGCAAAAAGTAAGAAGCAATTCGTTGAAATGGGTATTCTAATTAGTTAAGTTTTTTTTTTTGTACATTAACAACGAATTAATTACAGTAGAGATCAGAGTGAGAGGCGATTCTTGAAGCTTGATAATTGTAGGGTAACGTCCTTGTCTAGAGATAATGGGGCTCTTACATCCATTAGTCTTCAATTTTAGAGACTAATATATGATATGATTCTGTTGTGGTTTATCTTGGCATAATACCACCTTGCGAGCAAATCATGAAGGTTCTCTTTATGTATTTGTTTGGGAAAAGAACATATGAATGCATTTGTCTGCTTGTTGTCTAATGAATCAGTTTGATAAGATCATTCTTCTTCAAAGTGAGCCGAAAGTAACCCTAGGAAGATAGATGGCTCTGTGATTTATTTACTAGCCAAATTGTAAAACTCTCTTCACAATATGCAGCGTGTTTAACAATGAGGATGACATCGGCACCTATACCATCAAAGCTGTGGATGACCCAAGGACCTTAAACAAAATTTTGTATATCAAACCTCCTGCCAACACCTATTCATGAATGAGCTCGTGTCTTTGTGGGAGAGAAAGATGGGCAAGACCCTAGAGAGGGTGTATGTTCCAGAGGAGCAGGTTCTGAAGAACATTCAAGGTTAGATGCATTTCTATTGGATTTAAGTGCCTGAAATCCTCTCTATTCTCTTACATTTAAAGCTTGTCCGATCATATTGCAGAGGCGGTGGCTCCACGCAACCTGTTCTTGGCATTATACCATTCTATCTTCGTGAAAGGAGACCAAACGAACTTCGAGATTGAGCCATCATTCGGAGTGGAAGCTTGGGAGCTCTACCCCGATGTCAAATACATGACTGTGGATCAATGCCTCGATCAATTTGTTTGATTATCGAAACCGAACATGCTTATAAATTTCTCACATCTCCATGCAGTAATAAATAATATAGGATGCTGCTTCACAGGATCCTAGTGTGAAATGTCGCTTCTGTTGATCATCACATGGCATGTACAACCCCAAGTCTGAGGACACACTATAAAGTATGAATGTTCAATGTGGCGCGTCTCTGCAGTGCTTGGAGAAGTTGTTTCTGTTTTGGAGTTTGATATGGGTTCATGGGCCAATCCAAGCTAACACCAAGACACGGGTTTCTCTACTTTTTGTATGTCATATTATCTTTTCACGTCTAAAAGAATAACAAGTTAAAACAAGCGTAAACTGACTGTCAAACTTGTCGCAATTTTGAATTATTGTTAATGTTTTGGGGGACTCTTAGAGGCTGCGAGGGAACAATCATGTAGAAAAAGAGGCATGCGCGATGGGTATGGATAAATCTCTTAGCCAAATTTTATTCCAAAACCTGATATACTGTGGATTGTTGTCTAACTACATTCGTTTGGTTCAGTCTTCCTAAACCAACCATAAGTCAGGAATTTCCAATGAAAAACATTTTAAGTAACGTATTTTTTTAGAAAGTAACAGGCAACAACATCTGATTTGGTGCTTTCTCCCCACCGAGGGGGAGGGGTTCGAAACCCTGCATCCCCATTGCGCGACTCACCCGTGGCTGGGTCTCCGGGTGGTGGTTCAGTTCCCTGGTTTACCTCTCGCTGTCAGCCACCTGTTCGGGGGTTCCCTTAATCACAAAAAAAAAAAAAAAAAATCTGTTTTTAACAAGAGAGTTATCATTTTTGAATTTTGTAAAGGGCACGCAGCCTATCATAAATCAGAACTGTTGATTTCTTTTCCTATCTCAATGGAGGTTTGGTCAACAAAATAATCAATTTTCGATCAAATTTAGACAACTTTTTGGTAAGACAAGTTGTTATTTCAAAAATTTCACGTCATGTGCTCATTCTCCACCGTGAATTTCTTCCGCCTTTCGTTGTCCACTTTTGTGTGTACTCATTTTCTGAGCGAAGGATGATGGTGGTGGGAAAGTCAATTCACCGAAAAGACAATTATGCCCTTCTGGAATAAAAGTAAAATGACGATTCATCTCGATGCGTGCCACCGGGCAACAACAGTTGCAGCACGAGGCAAAGCAAGTTCGCCGGGAAGAACCGCGCCTCCGCCGTAAAAGAACCCTCCGAGATGGCCGAGAAGAGCAAAGTGCTGGTGATCGGAGGCACTAGATACATCTCGGCTTTTTGTATTTTTTCTCATTCAGATGCTTTTGAAATTTTTCGAAGACACGCCCATGTCATCCCTAATGTCTTTAAGAAAAAGCACGTTTAAAGAGCGACACCCTCAAGTTTCTTCTAACTCAGTAAATTATGTTAAGAGTAATGATAAAATGGGGCTCGCTATGTGAAGCGACCGTCAGCATTTCCCATTTTAGTCTCAGCAAATAAAAAATATATATGGAGGTGTGGCAAAAACGATTCGCAAAGTTTTCCTATTTAACCCTAGATATATTTATTTCGTTCTTTTCATTAGATAAACTATGTGAAATTATTGTTGCTGCCTATGTGAAATCTTATCACATGTGCCACATACGAAGAAAAGTTGGTGAAATCAATTATTCAGAAAGTGTTGAGCCAGCCGAAGAAAAAAGTTTGAGTTGGTTATTCCCGAGCATTTGGTCGGAATTGATTGTAACGGGTGAAGGTTATGAAATTTTATGGATGATAATTTCGTGACCACCCTATTTGTCAGCATCCCTGGATTATGTGGCATTGGTAAGACGCCTTTGCTAAAACCATCTACACCAAGCTCTCAAATCAATTTGATTATTGTAGCTTCATTCTGATGTTAGGTAATCTTGTAAGCATATTGGTCTTGCTTACTTGCAAAATCAATTAATTTTTGATATATTGAAGCAAAAATCCAGTTGATAATAAGGACGAAGGATTAATTTCCTCATCTAACTTTGGAACTAAGAAAGTCCTTATTCTTCTTGATGATGAGGATTCGAATGCTTAAAGGACTAGTAATTCTTTCATGTTTGGTAGACTTGTGAATATAAACTAATGTTGTATATAACTTAGTTTGCAGTGTATATAAAGTGTGTTGCGATTTTCAAAATTATGGCCTTGCTTTTCTATACCATCTTCGTGTTGTCAGGGGATTTACTTATTCGCCTCCACGTGTACATTAAAATAATTGGGTCGGCGACATGTTCTGGGATGTCGCAATTTAATCGACCGCCGAGGATGGGCACGCATTCAAGGATTGAGGTGTGACATAGCTCATTGCCCATTCTATACCCATTTTTTTAAAAAATGAATTGGTATAGATGTCAGAGGTTTAATAACTTTATACTAATCACTTCATATATGGACGCTTGTAATGCTGCTTTTTTCTCACATAGAGGTTATGAATTACAAATATATTTATCTTGTATTGCCTAATTAATTAAAGAAGGGTAATCTTGTTATCAATCCTCCCAAGAAAAAACTTCCTCAAACCTCGAAGCAATAGCATGGCGACTATGAAGCTCTATGATATCATGCTACCATATGGATGTAGAGGAGCTCATTGCCATTTTATACCCTTTTTAAAGAAAAATTGAATTGGCATAGATGTCAAAGGTTTACCAACTTTCTACTAATCACTCCATATATGGACACTCGTAATGCTGTTTTTTTCTCACATAGAGGTTATGAATTACAAACATAGTAATCTTGTATTGACCAATTAATTTAAGAAGGGTAATCTTGTGATCAATCCTCCAAAGAAAAAGAATTCATTAAACCTCGAAACAATAGCATTGCGGGCTATCAAGCTCTATGATATCATGCTACCATATGGATGTAGAGTAACTCATTGCCCATTTTATACCCTTTTGAAAAAAAAATTGAATCGATATAGATGTCAAAGGTTTAATAACTTTCTACTAATCACTCCATATATGGACACTCGTAATGCTGCTTTTTTCTCACATAGAGGTTATGAATTACAAATATAGTAATCTTGTATTGCCCAATTAATTAAAGAAGGGTAATCTTGTGATCAACCCTTTCTTCAAGAAAGAGAATTCATTGAACCTCAAAACCGAACATGCTTATAAATTTCTCTCACATCTCCATGCAGTAATAAATAATATAGGATGCTGCTTCACAGGATCCTAGTGTGAAATGTCACTTCTGTTGATCATCACATGGCATGTTGAACCCCCAAGTTTGAGGATACACTATAAAGTATGAATGTTCAATGTGGCGCATCTCTGCAGTGCTTGGAGAAGTTGCTTCTGTTTTGGAGTTTGATATGGGTTCATGGGCCAATCCAAGCTAACACCAAGACACGGGTTTCTCTATTTTTGTATGTCATATTATCTTTCATGTCTAAAAGAATAACAAGTTAAAACAAGTGTAAACCGACTGTCAAACTTGTCGCAATTTTGAATTATTGTTAATGTTTTGGGGGATTCCTAGAGGCTGCGAGGGAACAAACATGTAGAAAAGGAGGCACGCGCGATGGGTATGGATAAATCTCTAGCCAAATTCTTATTCCAAAACCCGATATACTATGGATTGTTGTCTAACTAAGCATTCATTTGGTTCAGTCTTCCTAAACCAACCATAAGTCAGGAATTTCCAATGAAAAACATATTAAGTAACATATTTTTTGAGAAAGTAACGGTCAACATCATCTGGTTTTCGCGTTTTCCCCCACCAAGGGGGAGGGGTTCAAACCCTACATCCCCATTGCGTTGACTCACCCGTGGCCGGGTCTCGGTGGTGGTTGCCCAATTCGCCCCAGGTTTACCCCCGCTGGCTACCGGCTGTTCGGGAGCTTCCGAATCACCAAAAAAAGAAATCTTTTTTAACAAGAGAGTTATTGTCACGCCCGATCCTCGGGCATGCACATCCTTCTCAATCGGCGATTTATAATGCGATATCCCAGAATTCATGTATTGCCGAATTTTCATTTATTAAGCACATGTGGAAGCAGTTATATATCCCCAAACAGTAAATCGATGTGATAGAAAAATAAGGCCATATTTTTCATATTGAAACTTATATCCAAACTTTTATACAAAACGCAAACCAGAGTACTTCATAACTATTCACATCAAATGGAGTTCTCAAGAAGATGGAATCTCAGTCCATCCAGGTCGTACTCAATATCCTCTCGGTATTATCTTCTTCTTCCAAAATTCTTCTCCTCTGGTTTCACCTCAAAGTTCTCCTTCTCAGATTCCTCCTCCTCAGCTTCTCATCACGATCCTAAAATGTTTTTCCCAAACCGGATGAGACTACATCTCAGCGAGTTCTACCCCACTAAGACCTCGATTAGTAAACCATTATACTATAGGCTGCCTAAATACGCACAAGTCGAGGACTTATATTGGCCTCAAATCCCACCTACAAGTTAGTAAAATTCATAATAGGCACCCATTTACTCAAAACAAATCGAATCAGTTGATTACATGTCACACAAATCATTCCCCACTTAGGATATCTAAAAACTAGCCACGCCGATTCTCCAGGACGACATCCTGTCTCCGAGCCACGTGCCCTTCAAACCTTTTGGCCTGATGCATTATCTAAGGTGACCTCTTCGCCAAGGTGATACATCAAGTCACCGAGCCACGTGCCCTTTTAGATGCTATTATCAAAAACTGACCCACATGAATTCTCTAAGGCACTAGTTCACCAAAGTAACGCATCATATCACCAAGCCACGTGTCCTTTTTACGATGCCCGGGCCCACGTGCCTTCAGGTGCTAACTCACCAAAGTGATGCATCAATTTGCTGCCACGTGCCTTTAGATGCCAAACTCTGTCACCGAGCCACGTATTAGTCCAGATGACATACTAAGTCTCCGAGCCACGCGCATTTTCTTAGGCGAATCTCTTTGCCAAGATGACATATTCAACCACTGAACTCACGTGCATTCTCCAGTGATATTACAATTCACCGAGAGCCCACGTATTTTCTTTCAAGTGATAACTAATACCCATTGATTTCTCAATCAAATAATTAACAATCAACTCAATATGGATAACTCCATGCAAATTGAAGCTCAATTAAATAAATGGACTACGCCATGACACTTAGCATGAGATTTCGGCTCGAGGCATCTCAATCTTAATTTCCGAAAAATAATAAATAATTAATTAATTTCGAAAATTAATTAATAAATACTAAAAATTCAATTTAGCTCAAAATAAAGCCCAATTAAATAAATGGACTTCACCACAATCACCAGCATAAAATTCCAGTCATGGGCCATCCCAATGAATTTTCAGAAAATAAATAATTATTTAATTTAATTCCAAAAAATAATATTTAAATACCAAAATTCCACTTAGGCCCGAATTGCCTAATTGAAGCCCGATAAAGGGTTGAAAAGTCCTAAGTTACCCTCAATAAATAGTAGACAATGTCTACTTGCTAAATACACATTCAATTTGTCTAATTTGCATCACAATTAACTAATAATCGCTAATCTATTCTAATCTAACCACATAATTGCATTTAATTAAACATAATCAACCCCTAAGCATAATTAGCCAACTAAGTAGGATTAGTGAGATTACTCACCGGAATTGCACACAAATCGAATCAATCCGATGGGGACGACGTGAGGAACGATAAACCCCAAAGCGGGCCCTCAAAGATCGGGCCCGAAACTATGGCACTCGAAACACCTTAGGTCACCATAGGCACCTATTGCTACACCTAATGGACACTAATTACATATCTCTTAGAAGAAGCGTCACGCTCATAGACATTTTTTTTTTTTGAAAAAATGGTCCCACAAGACTCATTAGCGGAAGCATAATTTAATATCACCATATTTCCCTCCAACAATCATGATACAATTGCACACTACTAAACATCATAAGAAAAGATAAAGTCATGACACTTTTATTTACATATCTCCATGATGGGTTTCCTTGGGTTGGTACATCAAAAGAAAGGCCAAGACTTGTAGCTACACTCAGCCATAACCCCAAAAAGAGACACTCGACCCACTATGTCTATCATGCAAGATCTCCCATCAACTAGTGTTGGCTATTATCCCAAAAAGTTTCAGCTCCTACTTCTCACGCACGGGCCCTCACACCCATCCTGGTGCATCGCTGGGGAAGGCAACATCCCACGATCACTCCGTTTCAATAACATGAACGGATATGAACTCCTCGAATGACAGGCCTTCAAATGTGCCCACGCCATACATCACTAAGGCGTGAACTCAATAAATGTCGACCAGGAATGGTGGGACAACGATCTCCATACACTCGACTTCTACATCTCAAGGAAGGCCGTAAAAGACGCCTCGTGATAAATAGGAGCGGCATCCCGCTAATCTGAAATGTTGGTCTCCAAAGGTGAGTACAGCCACTTAGCAGTAAAGGACCAATAAGTCACTCAATGCATCATGCAATACAATCATCACAACCATAGTATAACACATGTCATTCAAGCATCAATGCATAATTTACCTTGATATCACGCACATGTCATCATACCGCATGTACATACATCATCATATAATCATCACCATCATGTCATACATTTACCATCATTATGTCACATAAACCATCATGCCATGGGTGCACATATATCCATGCACACACCATCATCATGCATTCATGCTCTCATCATCATCATGCATCCATACACTCATCATCATCATATCACATGTACCATAATGCCATAGGTGCACATACATCCATGAACTCACCATCATTATGCATCCTTACACTCATCATTATCATGCATCCATGCACTTTATCATCATTATGTCATACATATACCATCATGCATAATTCAATTTCTCAATTCCCCAATTTCATCCTTTCATTTTGGGCCGCCACATTTCTCTTTCCCTGAGACCAATGTTTGCACCCCACATTTATCACACCCCCACCTGCATCGCAAGAACCATCCGGCACAATACCCCTGTGCATCCGACATAATACTCGCTAGGCATCTCTGACTTAACCGGGCATCACGAAGCATCCCTTGGCACAATACCTGGCCGAGCTTCCAACTCCCGCACTCTTTGGGCATCTCGAAACTCCCGAGGACCCTCTAGCATCTAGCCATTCAAGGCCACCGGGCAATTCCAAGTGGTACCATTCAGCTGTGATCCGACACTCGTCGCGGCTCACACCTTCCGACAGCCTTCTCACTTATCTTAATTCACATCTTCAATTATAGTTCAACTTTTAACATGGCATACGATGTGATGGCAAACAAAATCATTTTCATCCTTTGATTCATATATGCATTTCCAATGATCATCATGCATGCAGCAAGATATAATCATTCATAAAAGATAATTCATGGAGTCCATACAATTTAGAATAGTCCATATATCATGCCTTTTGAAGTTTATTAAATTCCAGCTTGTACCATTTAAGAAAACATTTAAATTAAAAATCCATATGATTCCCAAAAATCATGAAATCAGGACATGTGATAGTCAAGACAATAAGGCAACAATTTCATGAAGAACACATGCCCAAAAGAGTTTCACACAATAAGATATAATTCACACAAATATAGCATGTAATTTCGGATAGAAATAGATTAAGTAAAGTTTTGAAATATTTCGATTAAAATACCCATTGACCTCCGAAATTATGAAATTTTACCAGGTTATGATTTAAGATCCCAAAGTATTTTTCATTAAGTTATCTAAGTCAGATTCGTTCTATATAATATTCTATAGATGTTCAAGCCTCAAAGTTTCTATCACCAAAACGTCCAGTTTAGCTATCTCCGAGAAATGATCGAGTTTTAACTCACTTATCCTTCATTTCCTCTGAAAATTTTGATATGTTTTTAGCCAAGAGGTCCCCTTTGCCAACTCTTCATTATGATCTAAGGAAATTTCGGGTGTCCAGAACCGTATTTCCAGATTTACCGCCTTCAAGAGAAAGTCGATTCACTAGCTACACTTGCTCATTTTACCAAAATTTGAGTATGTTAGTGTTTAGGATGTTAGCAACAAGTTTATGAAGAAGTCAAAGGGAAAATTATTGGTAAAGTAAACTATGCAACCCACAAAACTACCAAAAGGTCAGCAAAGCAGTTCCACATCTAGTGTCTTGTAGGTGGAGGTTTCATCCCTTAAATCTCGCGCCTTTGTTGTCTCAGATTTTAGTATATTATATTTTGAGATGTGTTCTACAACTTGAATGAGTCAAAGTCAAAATCCAACTCAAACCTGCATGCAAGCCTCCACAAGTTTCGAGTCGTGTGGTTTACACGTAATCACATGTTTTTTCAAGAACAAGTCACATTAGCTTCGGTTGCTTACCTCTAAACACCAAAGATTCAAACCACACATGCAAGACACACATGCAAGAGTAAAATTGATCCCAACTTGCCTCAAGATCAAGCGACGACGGACAGGTGCACACACCGCGATGGATGGACGGACGGCGAACGGACAGCGACGGCTCCTTCTTCCTCCTCTCTCGGCCTCCTCTTCTCTCGCAACTCACTCTTCTCTCTCTCACTTGGACGACAGCCCTCAACCGGCCACTCTCTCTCCCCTTTTGTTTCTAATTACATCATTAGCAATGATGATGTGCCTCCACCCAGCCAATGCATGAACCTTCCTTTTACATTTGGCAAGACTCATGCAAGATGGGCTTGGGGCTTGGAAGAAGTGGGGCCAGCCACTCCTCCCCTCCTCGGTTGACGGCCACCTCCTCAGCTTCAATGAGCTGCCATTTGGCCCACCAAGAGTCCAAGCCATTAGGCCTAAGGCCTAAACCTTAATTAAAATCAATGTTAACATTATTTTTAAATACTAAATAAATCCTTATTGGAATAAAGTACTATAGGGTAAAATTAAATAACTAAACACTTAAAATCACAAACTATAGATTCTAATTAACGATACATATGGCCAAAGATAAGTCATCCCTTTGCAAGATTTATCCATTTAAACATGGCCATAGATCTCAATACAAGACATTAATTGGAGCACCCTATTGATCGGCAAAAGAATTTCAGGATGCCAAGAAACGACCCAAAATCGACACGAACTAGCTTAGATACCCACTATTCAGCAGCCGATCTAGGCTGGGCCGGCAGTGTCTTGGCTGCAGGCAAGGGGAGGTCATGAGGGGCTTGGCGAGAAGCCCGATGGGTCCGAATGGTGGCCGGACCTGAAAGCTAGGCAGCGGCTGGAGATGGCCTCAACGCACCGGATGCAGAAAACAGAGTCGTCGCATGGGGAGAACCCTAGGCGCGAGGGGCTGCAATTGAACGTGCGGCGTGCAAGTGCAAGAGAACGGAGGTGAGCGATGGGGCGTAGGGGGCAGGGTTGTAGTGACAGCTTCAAGGAAGACATACTGGTTTCAGCTTTTTCTTTACTTCTGCTTACCAACAAGAAAAAAGTGTAGAATAAGTTAATCAATGGGGATACAAGAGAGAGGGAGAAGAGAAATAGAGAGAAAATGGGGTTTGAAAAGTCAAAGGTAGAAAGAAAAGCAAAGATGGGAGATGCGAGGGCATTCGGTATGGGGGGTGTCCTGCATAAAAGGGGGGGGAGAGGAGAGAAGAGAGAGAAAGAAGAGAGAGAGAGAGAGGGGGGAAAGAAGAGAGAGAAAGAGAGAACAAAATAGTCACCATTAATCTTATTTTATTTCTTTTCTTTCCCTTTCTGTTTTCTTTTTGGTTTCAACTTTTTCCTCCAATAATTTCTTTCCCCGAAATTTGACTAATAATACTGACTACGAAATAGAAGAGACCTAGATCCTAAATTGAATTGTGACACGCTTCTAATATCGATCTCAAACCAATTTAAATTTCATGGTTAAAATCGATCGACGTGATTTTAGTCCAATCCAACCAATTGAGTAGCTTTTAGGATTTTACTCAGATACATCCTTTAACCGTTTCCCCCAATAGATAAGAACTGAAACATCAACTCCAAGAAAAATGACCATAAGCACGCCATCACTTAAATGCTCATTTCACTTTATTGAAAATATACTAATTTCAGGATGTCACAAAGATCTTTTACATTCTTTTGGTAGGAAGAAGACACAACCTATCATAAATCAGAACTCATTGATTTTTTTTCATTTCAAATGGAGGTTTGTCATTCCACACAATAATGAATTTTCTCGATCAAATTTGACAACTTTGGGGTCATGTTTTGTTATTTCAAAAATTCACGTCGTACCTCATTTCTCCACCGTAAATTTCTTCCGCCTTTCATTGTCCACTTTTGTGTGTACTCATTTTTGAGCGAAGGATGATGGTGGTGGGAAAGTCAATTCACCGAAAAGACAATTATGCCCTTTTAGAATAAAAATAAAATGACGATTCATCTCAATGCGTGCCACCGGGCAACAACAGTTGCAGCACGAGACAAAGCAAGTTCGCTGGAAAGAACCGCCCCTCCGCCGTAAAGAACCCTCCAAGATGGCCGAGAAGAGCAAAGTGCTTTGGTGATCGGAGGCACTAGATACATCGGAAAGTTCGTCATGATGGTGAGTGCTAAGTCCGGTCACCCTACCTTCGCTCTCGTGAGGGGAATCCGCTCTCCGACCCCACCAAGGCTGAAATGGTCGAAGATTTCAATAGCTCAAGCATCAATATATTCCAGGTGAGTAGTTATTCCCATGCGGGTGCGTTCGTTCGCCGTTCTGACAAATGTTTTTATCAGTAGGATCGGAGTAGATTTTTATATCTATCTCTCCTTGATCGAGTTGATGGAGTCACGTTACGATATGGCGTTGTTCTTTCCCTTCTCTGATATTTGTCTTTTGTGCATGGTTGAAATCAGAAATCACGTTCCTCTCCTCTTTCAAATGCCTAACAAATTTCAGCTTTGCATGATGATGTGAACGTGCACATTTTCAGAAAAAAAAGTCTTATGGAAACTTCGATATGCTTTAGCTGTTTCTGGAGACAGCTATAGCTACGTAGCTGCGCTTTGCTGTGTAGACAAATCTTGTGGATGATTGCTGACTTCCTTGATCATTTTTCCATGCTCTTAGTTATTTGATTCTCAGGGAGACATATATAATCAAGAGAGTCTATTGTGATTAAGCAAATAGATGTGGTAATCTCTGCTGTGAGGTGAGCACAAGTGAAGGACCAAGACATCATTGTTGCTGCTATTAAAGCAGCTGGGAATATCAAGGTGGTGTTGTGTATGAATAATTTCATTTTCAAGTTCTTATTGTTGAGAGCTTTCTGACTAATGGTGTTATTTTCATCTTTGTCACTGTTTAGGCATCAAGATGTCTTCTGCAGCTTGCTTTAAATGAAATGGATGACGGTTTTATCTGCAGACTTCAAATTTTTCCTTTTTAAAAATGGCCATAACCTTGTGTAGAAGTCACCAGTGAAATTCAAATATAAATCTATTTTGAATTCAACTATAGGAAAGCGGAAAACATGAACTAGTTAATCCTTGAAATGTAATTAGTAGTAGTCATTACTTTGTTGTGGTCGACAGTCAATGGCGAGTGGAACTCAGCATGCTCACAAAAAGGCATTCGTCTTACCGGATGATTCTGTTACTTGTGAAAGTGTCCACAAGTGAGAATGTCTGCCTATTCTATACTTGACAAAGTATTGGCTACTGCCTATTTCTTCTATTTTTCTATAGCAATCGGGTCAGATTTGCTGAATTGTTGAATTGTTGATTCACTATGATCACTTTTCACTATGTTATAGTAACTTATCAACAACTCGAATTCAGTCTCATATAAGTTTGTCTTCCATTTTTTAGGTAGGAACTCATACATGTTTTTTGGTTAAGGGAATATGCTCTAAATTTTTTCTGCTTTCTAACAAAAATATTTCTTTTGATTTCATTGTGTTTATTTTTAGGGATTCTTGCCTTCAAAGTTTGGAAATGACTTGGATGGCGTCCATGCTATGGAGCCAGCAAAAAAGCTATTCTTGCCATCAAGGGCAAGATCCGGCCACATTGTCAAGGCTAAGGAATCCCTTGATAGGCTTAAATATCGACACCTAGAGGAGGGTGAATAGGTATTCAAAAAAGTTTTTGCAAAACTTAACAGATTAATTAAGTCTTTTGAGAAAAATAGACTGAAGATGTAAAAGACTATAAACAGTTATATAAAACTATGAATAAAATAAAGGAGATTAGGGAAAGAGAGTGAAACACAAGGTTTATAGTGGTTTTGACTTAGACCAAACTACGTCCACTCTCCTCGCACTAACAGCCCACCGGCTAGATTCCACTAAGAACCAAAAGAGATTTTATAACCTCACCTCCTTGATTCCACGGTGTAGAAACTCTGCTACACCTCCTTAAGATCTCACAAGTATTTAATCTCTCTTTTTGAGTACAATTTGAGCTCAATAATTGAAACAGCAAAGATTAGGAGCTTCAGACTTTGGAATTTTTTCTTTCCACGCACACTGAATAACTGAGTGTCTTCCTTTAGATATTCCTCCATGCCTTCATAACTATTGGCACCTTCCAAAGGAGTTTTCCAATCTACCCATTGAACAACCAAATCAATTAGCAAGATCTCGAGTTATTAAAGGAATGCCAATGATAGCCCACCAAATTCTACTTGCCCATACAATCACTAGGTTTCAAGTATACTTCGCTAATCACCGATCTAATTATCCTAATTGGTTTCAATAAGAATAACTGATCACGAGATGCTATCTCCAAGCCGTGAGATCTTCAACCGTACGAACAAAATCCTTAAAGATATACTCGCATCTGGATAAATCTTCTTTATCGAATAAAATTTTTCTTTGTCAATCTCGAAACTATCGCTGATGGTAGACTTTAAAACTTGAGTCTAGAGGGCCTTCGACTTTGTGATAAAGTCAACAAGTCTTGAGACTAGACTGATGGAAACGTTTTTGTCAACTTCAAAACAAATAATGAAGTTTTCCAACATCCTCATACCTATGTGTGTTGTAATAGTTTTGTAGGCTACATCCTTTCGACATTGGCATAGCTTGGGGCTCGGCTTTGCCTAGAGATAAAGTTGTCATCTCAAGAGATGGAAAATGTGAAAGGTAAGAAACAATCTATTGAAATGCTTCTCATTTTAAGCCGTTGAGATTTCTATACATCTTTCGATTCAATGCCATGATAGCACCAGAGTGAGGAGCAATTCTTGGAGCTTGAGAATTTCGGGCAACTTCCTTGTCTGGAGATCTTGGGCCTTTGCATCCATTAGTCTTCAATTTAGGGTGCATAACCCGTCACTTCAGCAAATTTAGAGTAGGTTTTCTTATGATCCTATAGCGAAAAACACTCGCTTCCTCACCAAGAACATTTGCAGCCACTCCCATCCTAGGCTGAAAATGTGAACATGTCATGCCCGATCCTCGAGCATGCACATATCCTTCTACTTAGTCGATTTTAGAATGCCAGTATCCGGGACTAAGTATCCTTGACCCTTTCATTGATTAAGCACATGCCGAAATAGTTATAAATCCCCATACAATAAAATAATGGGATAGAAAAGTAATGCCATATTTTTTATATTGAAACTCATAACCAAACTTTTATACATAACACAATCCAAAGTACTTCACAACTATTCACAACTTTTTATGTGCTTCATTCTATCTACACATAAAGAGGGTTTCAAAAAGAGGATAGGTTCTCAATCCTCATGCTGTGGTACTCAAGATCATCATCAAGGTTCTCCTCCTGGTACTTCCCCTTCGGGTTCTTTATCTCCGGGCTCCTCATTAGGGTCCTGAAATGTTGTCCCACAATTGGGATGAGACTACGTCTCAGCAAGTTCTACCCCACTAAGACTCGATTAGGAAACCAATACACCACATGGTTGCCTAAGCACAACACAAGTCAGAGGACTTACCTTGGCATCAGGGCCCCAACCTACAATTTAAGGTTATACATATGCTTCATATTTCACATCGAATAATCAATCAAATCATGACATTAGATCAAATCATTGATCAATTGACCTAGTTGATTACGTCATTAGACGGACTATACTGGTCATTTCACCCCCACTCCGCATAACTTCCAATGGTGCACTTAGTCACAAAGTTTCATCAATAATTTCTCGGGTGTTGTTTTAGCGAAGATGACATATGTAATGGACAGCTCATGCGTTCTTTAAGACATCGTTTTCACGAGTGATATTCTTATCCTCAACCATGTATGTCTATAATGATGCATATAGTAGATAGCACTCATGTGTTCTTTAAGGCTACTGTTTTCATCGGTTATGATTTCATATGCATAAACCACGTGTCTATCTTGATGCAAGTAATAGACAGCACTCATGCATTCTTTAAGGCATCATTTTCACCAATGATATTCTTATCAACCAGACCATGTATGTCTATACCTCGTACTTGATCGTCTCTACAAGAGTATTCCCAATTTACTATCACGATTCTTTCCACTTTACACTCGTCAAAGGCATTATCAATGCTAAATAATCATACTCGCCATATACCAATCAATTACTCAATTCCACTCAATTTCAATCAATTTAGGAATGAATCCTCAAATTGCACTAATAAATTAAATTATTACAATGTAGAGCTCAAATAAATAAATGGATTGCACCATGACAATTAGCATGAAATTCTAGTCACGGTCATCCCGAAAGTGAATTCTGGAAAAAATAATTAATTACTAAAAATTCAATTTAGGCCCGTAATGCCTTATTGAAGCCCGAAACGGATCGAGAAAATTCTTGAGATGCATTCAATAAATAGTATAGGCAATTCTCTAGCTAAAATTACACTAACCACTAGCTAATATGCAATGCAATTAACTAATAATCACTAATCTATTCTAATCTAACCACCTAACCTACTTAATTAACACTAATTAACCCTTAAGCATAATTAGTCTACTAAGTAAGGATTAGTGAGATTCCTCACTTGATTAAAAGCGGACCGGGACACCATGATGGCGACGTGACAGCGGCCGGGAAATTCACGACAATTGTATTTAACGATGACATTAGATATTTGACACCGATTTCTTTACCATGTTTTCATGCATGCGGACAGTTCATGCAAGGAAGGAATGAATACAAGTTATGTCTCGTATGAGACCGACATTGCAAGCTTCCACACCTAATTCATTCTTTATTGGTGGCCTCGATTGTCTAGTTTCCCTTTTTTTTTTTCTTTCTTATCCGTGGAGACTATCGGTGCGTGTGGACTGGTCCTGAGATCTCTCCTTCCTCGTCGGCCTAAGTTCGGTTTTGGCATTATTTGAGCTGAGCCTTCAGCCTCATGTCTTTTGGTCTTTGTAATCCTAATCTGCACCAGAAGACAAGTAATTTGGCTCCGCCTCCACGTCCCCGGTGCTCCTCACGGGTCTCGTTCGTTCTTCAACATTTCTAAAAAAACGCAACATTTCTATATTCTCGAGCTTTGCAACGTACTACTCTATATTCCTTTATCTTCATAGAGAAGTTATTAAGCAGTCCCACTCCACCACGTGAGCATAGTCCCTCTCTCACCCGGTGAGTGACACATGGAGCCACGTCAATGGGTGGTTTCATGGGGAAAGATCTAAAAATTCTTTCATATTTCAAATTGTTAGGTCTCCCTCGTGAGGAACGAAGAGGATGCAGTCCCTTTCTTCTTTTCAAAATTCACTCGCTCACCTTTGCTCCCAATCCGGCCGTGCATTCTCCAGCACACGCGGCCCTCTAATGTCTCCCTCCAGAGTCCCCATTGGCGGCTCCGATTTGTCATTGTGGTCCAGCAAGCTCAAATCCACTGCATTCTCTGGTGCATTGCCGCTGCCTCAGGAATCACGAGCACTTACAGATTAGGTGTAAGAATGGACATGAATATGAATAGGTTCGACTCTTTATTATATCAAACTTTAACAAATTTATATTTGGACTAACAGCCCAAATTTTGCATTTACCTCTAATTACCTTTACCTGATTCCTGAGGTTATCAATGTATTTTGAGTGACAATCATGTACTCTAGGTAGGCTCACTAATGATTAACAAAATAATCCAAGAAATGCATTCACTAGTGAAGCTTTTCAAATATGAGAGGGATGGCCTCACTCGAAAAACATCAAGTCCTCAATGGCGGGAGAGAGAGAGAGAGAGAGAGAGAGAGAGAGAGATCTTGGTCTTTTGCTGAGTTAATGGGGGGGTTGCTCTATATAATAAAGGGGAGGTGAAAAGTCAGAGGTGGGGGGTTTCGGAAATGGGAGACAAAATCTTTGATTGTGTGGAAGGATGTCCTTTCCCCATCTTTTGCCTTCTCTCTCTCCCACCACTTTAGGTTGGCAGAGTGTGTGTGTGTGTGTGGGATAGAGAGGGTTGTCCAAGCAGATGTGTGCTATAAGTGCTTGTGATTCATGAGAGAGAGAGAGAGAGAGAGAGAGATTATCACTTTGTATTTTTGGTAATTTCACTCACACCCGGGAAGCGAAAACTACGTGCAAAAAGCTGGCTCCAAAAGCATTATTTCAAACCCATTTAAATTTTTGGAGCTCCCGATATGCAAAAAGTGGCTGAAATCAAGAAACGAAGACATAGCATAAGAAATTCCTTATGTTCCATTAAAAATTCATTTCGTTATTTTCACTTTGCCGACCTCTAATAGGGAAAACTGCGTGGGTAAAGCGGGCTCAAAAAGTATAATTTTCGATATGATTTATTATTTTGGGAGATCTCGATACCGAGAAAGTCGAATGAAATCAGGACAATGAGACTCGGCATAGAAAACTCCCTCTATGTTCTATTAAAAATTCATTTTTGATATTTTCAATGTCAACCCCTACAGGGGGAACCGCGTGGATAAGCGGGCTCAAAAGCATTAAGCATTAGCTCTGTTTGACCGATCATTCTAGACAGCAAAGACTCATTTGAAGGCCAGGCAAAAAAAGAACATGACGACTCCACGAGAGAAAATATCCTGTTTTCCATACAAAATTCCCTTTCAAGTCATTTTTTTACTAAAAGCCCAACAACGCTTGGAAATCTGTTAGGAAACATGACTTCCAAAAGCATTAGATCGTTAGTCCACCCATCATTTGACATCCACGTAACCCCGAAAGCCCTAGCGAAACAAGAACACGAAGACTCCACGTAGAAAATTCCCTATTTTTCCATAGAAATTCCATTTCCGACCATATTTTGGCCGATAAAGCCCGACAAATGAAAATCTGTTGCCGAAACATGGCATGCAAAAGCAATAGATCAATCCCACCCATCATTTTGGACATCTCAACACCACTAAACGCTTGGCAAAACAAGAACATGAAGACTCCACAAAAAAAACTCTCTGTTTTTCCATAGGAACTTCTCTTTCCGACCATTTTTTCGCTAAAAAAGACCGACGAGTTGGGAATTAGTTGGGAAACATGGCTTCCAAAACCATAAGATCAGTCAAGCCCATCCTTTTGGACATCACAGCACCCCAACGCCATGTGAAACAAGAACACGAAGACTCCTGAGAGAAAATTCCCTGTTTTTCCATAGAAAATTCATTTATAAATGTTTTAGCTAAAAGCCTGATAGTTGAAAATCTGTTGGGAAACATGGCTTCCAAAAGCATTAGATTAGTCCGACTAATCATTTTTGTCATCACAGCACCCAGAATACCAAGCGAAACAAGAACACGAGGACTCCACAAAGAAAATTCCTTGTTTTTCCATAAAAATTTCCATTTCGGCCATTTTTTGGCTGAAAAAGCCACGCTTGAAATCTGTTGGGAAACATGGCTTCCAAAAAGTATTAGATCGGTTTGACCATCATTTTCAACATCACAGCACCCCGAACACCTGGTGCAAAGAAGAACATGAAGACTCCACAGAGAAAATTCCCTGTTTTCCATAGAAATTCCATTTTCGGCCATTTTTGGCTGAAAAAGCCACACAATTGGAAATCTGTTAGAAACATTGCTTCGAAAAGCATTAGATAAGTCGAAATCATTTTGGACATCAAGAAGACTCGAACGCCTTGCAAACAAGAACACAAAGACTCCACCGAAAAAGTGCTTTTTTCCATTGAAAATCCCATTTCCAGCCATTTTTTGGTTGAAAAAGCCCAACAACTTGAAATTCGTAGGAAACATGGCTTCCAAAAGCATTGGGACATCGACCCATCATTTTGGACATCACAACACCACTAACGCCCCGAGAAACAAGAACACGAAGACTCCACTCGAGAATATTTGTGGCATCCCAAAATTCAAGTCATCCTCTAGAGAAATTAAAGTCTATAATTAGATAATGATATTACCTATGGTCTATGTGTTAGCCATTAGTTTTCTGAAGGCTATGTGTTATTATGCTTATGTTTATGAATTTTGAATTTAGGACTATAGGATAAATTAATAATCTATGTTGGCTATGCACCTCATAAATTAAATTCCTATATGTAAAATATTACAAGATTTTGGCCATGTGGAATTTAGTAATTTAATTTTTAAAAAGAAAGAATAAGAAAGGGGTAAAATTGATTTTTAATTGGGTTGGGCCTTAGGCCCGGCAATAGCTTGAGCCTTGATGGGCCAAGCTAGTCGGCCCAATTAGGCCCACGAAAGGGGGCTGTCGCCGGCCCAAAAGGAGGCCCAAGCCCATCTTGCATGTGTTGTGACAAGTGGCAAGAAGTCTCCATGCATTGGCTTAGAGAGGGATGTCATGCATTGGTCAATTGGGGTGGCAAACAATGATAAGGAAATGGGGGGATAAAAGGGAAGAAGAGGAGAGAGAATGGTCAAAGTTAGCCATTCGGCCAAGTGGGAGGAGAGAGAGAGAGAATCGTGCGAGAGAGAGAGGAAGCCGAGAGGGAGAGAAAGGAGCCCGTTTGCCGCCGTGTGCCGTCCGCTCGCGCTGTTCGTGAGGTCTAGAGGCAAGTTGGGAATCCACTTTCTACTCTTGCACCAATGTTTTTGCATGAACTGTTTGGAGTCAGAAACTTGTTTGAGCTTGCATTCATGTTTAGAGTCCAATTTTGGCTTTGATTTCTTCATCAAAGTTGTAGCTAACATCTTTAACTATAATATACTGAAATTTCATGGAAAATGATGGATATTTGGGGGTCAAACCCTCATCCTACGGAGATGCTAGATCTGGAATATTTTCGTATGAACAGTTTGAGCCAGAATGTTGTGAGAGCTTGCATGCATGTTTAGAGTTTGATTTTGGCTGTGATATCTTCATGAAAGTTGTAGCTAACATCTTTTTCCGATAACATAATAAACTTTCATTGAAAATAATGGAGATTTGAGGGGTTAAATTCTTATTATACGGAGACCTCAGATCTGGAGAGTTGTTACTGACCTTTTGCTGGATTCATGGTTGCATGTTGGTTTTTGTTGAGAATCTTACTTCGGTTTCTTCATGAAAGTTGTAGGGAACATCTTAAACTACAATATAATAAAATTTTAAGTGAAAAGAACACGTATAGCTTGGTTAATCGACTGGATCTTGAAGACGATGATTCTGGTGATGTGTTCTGAGACACCAGAGACTTCAAGGACCTAAATGATGACTATACTCTGGTTATTTGACCTAGATCTCTTCATGAAACTTGTAAAAGACATCTTGACACATAACATATCCCGAATTTCAGAGAAAAATAAAAGGATAGGTAGGTAGAAATCTCAATATTTCGGAGATGTGTGCACTGGACAATGCGTAATGGATCCAGAAGCTTCGTGAGACTGTATAAAATAATATAAAAATAATCTTGCTTGGAGTTCTGCATGAAAGTTGTACGAAAATATCTTGGCTATAATCCAGTAAAATTTCATAATTTTTGGAAGCCATATGAATATTTTAATTGAATTTATTCGAAACCGTGCATTCTGGTTTTTCATCCGAGAATCATAGGATGTTGGTGAAAAGTGTGAGATTGTGTAAAAATTCAATTTGGCCATGAATTTTGCATGTAATTATCATCCTATTGGTTTTTTTAATAATTTCTTGAATTTTTATAATCTTGGGAATTTATAGATATAATAAATATATATATATATATATATATATTTTTATTGGCCATAGATTCCATTTAATTTATTTATGCGGCATGTGTGATAAAAAAGTCTTGGTGTACGTATGACATTGAATTGAGATGCATGTGTGAATCATATGCCAAGTATGATTTGTTTGATATCATACCGTATACCATATTAAAATTAAACTATAATTGAAGATGAGAAATGAGATGTATGAGAATATGCATCATGGTGATGATGATACTGTCGGAGGTGTGAGCCGACGAGGCCCGGAGGATGCCCAAAGGTTCGAATGAATCGATGCCCTTTGGATGCCCGGTTGTATTATGAATACATGCCCGGAGGTTTTCCTCAGGAGTGTCGGGATGCTAGGTTGTATTATGATACATACTCGGAGAGGAGGGGTTGTATCATGATGCATGCCCGGAGGGTAGGTAACCATTTTCATGGCGAGCCCCGAGAGTCCTCGTGATGCCGGTGGGGTGCGAGATGCCCGGAGGTTCGAATGAGGGCGTGCCCTTTGATGCCCGGTTGTATCTTGGATACATGCCCGGAGATGCCTTGTGATGCCGATTTGGGATACAAGATGCCCGGAATGTGGGGGTGCCGGATGTCTGGTTGTATCTTGGATACATGCCCTGAGGTTTCTCACAATGCCAAGATTGGACGCGAGTGATGAATGTGGGATGCAAACATTGGTCCCGAGTATGAGATATGTGGCGGTCCAAGATGAAAAGTGGAAATTAAACCATGACCTGATATGCATGATGATATGATGATGATGACGATGATGATATGTGATGTGATATGATGATGATCACCCATGGCATGATATGGATGATGAAAATGATGATATGTGATGTGATATGATGATGATCACCCATGGCATGATATGCATAATAATGATGATGATATACATAATGATATGCATGACGATGATGACATGTATGATATAACGATGCCATGATGATGATGACATGTATGATATAATGATACAATGATGATGATGACATGTATGATATAATGATGTGTGATAGTATGCGCATGGTTTGACAGAAATGTAACGCTGCAATGCATGTATGATTTGCATGATGCATTGAGTTTTATTGGATTCCTTTACCTGCTTAGTGGTTATACTCACCCCTTTTGGGAACCAACATTTCAGATTAGTAGATGGTTTGAACGGTTTGATATGACCGTAAGGAGGAGGATAGCAAGGGAATGAGCTTTTGGATGCCGACACCGATTGATGGACTTTAAGTGTATGACTGTTGGAGGAAATGTCGGTCATCTTTTGGAGTGTAGCCAAATATAGAAGACTACGGCGTTTTGATGTACCAATGAACGATGGCCATCTGCTTTTATGTAAATAAATGTGTTCGGGCTTTAACTTATATAAGATGGTTAGTAGGTGTGCATCGTTTTCTGAATATAGGGGAAGGAAGTTGTTGGATGTCCTTCCCCATATAAATTGCGCAAGGGCCCGATCTAAAAAATAAAATAAAATAAAATAAAATGTAAATCCCCATGGTTGTATGGACCCGCTATAATTGAAATGGCATTAGAGTGACATGTTATTAGCAAAGTGAATGGTAAGCGATGTGGCCTAATCGGATCGGGGGCCGTCAGAGGTTATCCTGATATTCCATGTTTTTTCATAGAAAATTCCCATTTCCGGCCATTTTTTAGCTGAAAAAGCCCGGCGCTTGAAAATTTGTTGGGAAACATGATTCCAAAAGCATTAGATCACCCGATCCATCATTTTGCAATATCACAAAAGACTCGAACGCCTAGTGAAATAAGAACACGATGACTCCACAGACAATTCCCTCGTTTTTCCATAGAAAATTCCATTTTCGGCCATTTTGGCTAAAGCCCTTACAAACTTGAAATCTCTGTTGGGAAATACTTGCTTCCAAAAGCATTAGATCAGTCCAACTACCATTTTGGACATCACAAGACACCGAATGCCTTGCAAACAAGAACACGAAGACTCCACTGAGTACCCGTTTTTCCATTGAAAATTCCATTTCCAAAGAATTTTTTGGTTGAAAAGCCCGAAGGCAGCTTGGAAATCTATGGAAAATACGGCTTCCAAAAGCATTAGATCACACCCATTGTTTTGGACATCACAAAGACCCCGAACGCCCAGAAACAAGAACATGAAGACTCCACATAGAAAATTCCCTATTTTTCCACAGAAAATTCCCTTTCGGCCATTTTTTGGCTGAAAAAGCTCGACTTGATTGAAAATCTATTGGGAAACACGGATTCCAAAAGCATTAGATCAGTCCGATCCATCATTTTGGACATCACAGCACCTTGAACACCCGGAGAAATAAGAACAGGATGACTCCACAGAGACAATTCCCTATTATTCCATAGAAAATTCATTTTCGGGCCATTTTTTGGCTGAAAAAGCCCGACAGTTGGAAATCTGTTGGGAAACAAGGCTTCCCAAAGCATTAGATTAATTCGACCCATCATTTTGGCCATCACAACACCTTAAACGCCTGGTGAAACAAGAATACAAAGACTCCACAGAGAAAATTTCTCGTTTTTCCATAGAAAATTAACTTTTTGGCCATTTTTTGGCAGAAAAGCCCAACAGTAGGAAATCTATTGGGAAACATGGCTTCCAAAAGCATTAGATCAGTCCGACCCATCATTTTGTGCATCACAGCACCCTAACGGCCCGGCAAAAGAAGAACACGAAAACTGCACAGAGAAAATTCCCTGTTTTTCCATAGAAAATTCTTATTCCGATCTTTTTTTGGCTGAAAAGGCCCAATAGTTGAAAACCTGTTGGGAAACATGGCTTCTAAAAGCATTAGATCAGCCCAACCCATAATTTTGGACATCACAACACCCTGAACGCCCGGTGAAACAAGAACACGAAGACTCCACAGAGAAAATTCCCTGTTTTTACTTAGAAAATTTCTTTTTTTTTTTTGGTGACCCAGGGAACCTCTGTGCGCCGGTGAATCCTGGTGTGAACTGGGCCACCACCACAGACCCAGCCACAGGTGAATCGCGTGTTTTGCATTCCTGAGGTTCGAACTCCTCCCCTGGCGGATGGGTATCAAGTTCTAGTCCACCGAGGCCACCGCGGGAGGTGGTCATGGAAAATTCCATTCTCGGCCATTTTTGGCGAGAAAAGGCCCAACGGTTGGAACTCATTGGGAAACATGGCTTCCGAAGCATAAGATCAGTCCGACCCATCATTTTGGCCAACGTAGCACCCCGAACACCCGACGAAACAAGAATACGAAGACTCTATAGAGAAAATTCCCCATTTTTCCTTAGAAAATTCACTTTTCGGCCATTTTTTGGCTGAAAAAGCTCGACGATTGAAAATATGTTAGGAAACATGGCTTCCAAAAGCATTAGATCATTCCGACCCATCATTTTGGACATCACAGCACCCTTAACCAGCCAGCGAAACAAGAATACGAAGACTCCATAGAGAAAATTTCCCGTTTTCCCACAGAAAATTTCCATTTCGGCCATTTTTTGGCGGAAAAGCCTGACAGTTGCAAATCTACTAGGAACGTGGCTTCCTAAAGCATTAGATCAGTCCGACACATCATTTTGGCCATCACAGCACACCGAATGCTCGGTGAAACAAGAATACGAAGACTCCACAAAGAAAATTGCTTGTTTTTTTCAGAAAAAATTCCTTTTTCTTCTATTTTTTAGCGGAAAAAGCCTCACGGTTGAAAATTTGTTGGGGAACATGGCTTCCAAAAGCGTTAGATCAGTTCGACCCTTCATTTTGCACATCACAGCACCCTGAACGCCCAGCAAAAGAAGAACACAAAGACTCCATAAATAAAATCCCCGGTATTTCCACAGAAAATTCCCTTTTCGGCCTTTTTTTGCAGAAAAGCCTGACAGTTGCAAATCTGATGGGAAACATGGCTTCCCAAAGCATTAGATCAGTCCGACCCATAATTTTGGCCATCACAAAGACACCGAATGCTCGGCGAAACAAGAATACGAAGACTCCAAAAAAAAAAATTCATCGTTTTTTCATAGAAAATTCCTTTTTCGTCTATTTTTTGGCGTAAAAAGCCTAACAATTGAAAATCTTTTGGGAAACATGGCTTCCAAAAATATTAGATTAGTCGACCCATCTTTTTGGACATCACATCACCTTGAACGGCTGGCGAAACAAGAACACGAAGACTGCACGGAAAAATTCTATGTTTTTCCATAGAAAATTCCCTTTTCAGCCAATTTTTGGATGAAAAAGCGTGACAGCTTGGAATTCTCGTCAGGAAACATGGTTTCGAAAAGCATTTGATCAATTCGACCCATCATTTTGGCCATCACTTGATATTGCTAGTACAAGTACCTAGAGGGGGTGAATAGGTATATAAAAGATTTTTCTTGATTGTTGCGCAATGCGAGACAGTTGAAGGATTTGCGATAAGTAATAATCAACGTAAGACTAAGTAAAGGAAAGAGAGAATTGAAGACGCGGTTTATAGTGGTTCGGCTTGATTCAAGCCTACGTCCACTCTTCTGCACTCACAACCAATTGGCTGGATTCCACTATGAACAAAGAGATGTTACAGTGTTCATCTTCCTTGATTTCTAGGTGTAGATGATCTACCACACTCGCTCAAGGTATCACCAAGTATGGACACTCTCTGTGTATACAATTTCGCTCAGAATGAATCGACTAATAATCAAGATGTTCCATACTCTAATTTTTCTATCGATCACATACTTAAACAAATCCGAACGCTCTTCCTTTTTATACTCCTTTATGCCATCATACCCGTTGGCACTTTTCCAAAGGAATTCCTCCAATCTACCCGTTGACGAATCAATCAGAAGATCATTCGAGCTTTTATTAAAGGAACCTGACGATAGCCCATCAATCATGTTCGCCCATACAATCGTGATTCGTTTGCAAGAATAGAACAGCTCAAAGAATATTTCGTCGACCATCGGATCTTCAATTGATCTAGATACAAACAAAGAATCCGTTGTATTTATCCAACCAAAAAGATCTTCTCCAAACACAGATTAAATCCTCAACCATATACTCTGCGCTTTGGATTTCCTTCATCACTCGGATCGAAAGACGTCCATGAGAATAGTCTTCAGTCTTGAGTTCGAGATCAAGTCTCGGACTTTAAACTAGACGATCGGCGGATATCCGGACTAGACCGATACAAATCTTTTGTCGGCTTCAAAATATTATGAAAAGATTTCTCCAACAATCACAACACCACGAACGCTCGGCAAAACAAGAATACAAAGACTTTCCAGAAAAAGCCCCCACCGAGTTAAATCTCTGTTGGGAAACACTGACTTCGGTAAGCATTAGATCGGTCCGCACCCATCATTCTCGACATCACAAAGACCCCGAACGGCCGGCGAAAACAAGAACACAAAGGCTTGCCGTGAAAATTCCATGTTTTTCCATAGAAAATTCCATTTCCAACCAGTTTTTGGATGAAAAAGCATGACGGTTAGGAATTCTCATTGGGAAACATGGCTTCCAAAAGCATGAGATCGCCCGACCCATAATTTCGGCCATCACAAAGACACCGAATGCTTGGCGGCTAAACAAGAATACGAAGACTCCACAAAGAGAGTTCCTCGTGTTTTCATAGAAAATTCCTTTTTAGTCTATTTTTGGCGGAAAAAGGTCGATCAAGTTGAAAATCTTTTGGAAACACTTCTTCCAAGAGCATTAGATCAGTTGGACCCATCATTTTGGACATCACGCACTCGAACGGCCGCGAAACAAGAACACGAAGATCGCACGAGAGAAAATTCGTGTTTTTCCATAGAAAAATTCCCTTTCTGCCGGTTTTTGGATGAAAAGACACAGTTGGAATTCTCAGTTGGGAAACATGGCTTCCAAAAGCATTAGATCAATTCGACCCATCATTTTGGCCATCACAACACTGAACGCTCAAGGAAACAAGAATAGAAAGACTCCAGAGAAAGGCCCAACGGTTGAAATCTCGTTGGGAAACAAAGCTTCCAAAAGCATTAGATTAGTCCGACCCATCATTTTGCACATCACAAAGACCTTGAACGCTTGGCAAAGCAAGAACACGAAGATTCCATTTCGCAGAAAAGTCCCCATTTTTTCCATAGAAAATTCCTTTTTGAACCATTTTTTTGCGGAAAAAGCCCGACAAACCTGAAGATCTGCTAAGACACATGGCTTCCGAAAGCATTAGATCAGTCCGACCCATCGTTTAGACATCCAAAGACTCGAACGCCCGGTACAACAAGAACAAAAGACTCCACAAGGAAAATTCCCTATTTTTTCATAGAAAATTATAACTTTCCTAGCCATTTTTTTTGCTGAAAAAGCCTTTACCGTTGGAATTCTCGTTGGCAAAGACGATTTTCAAAAGCATTAGATCAGTCCAAGCCATCATGTTGGACATCATCAAGGCAAGACGAAGGCCTGGAAAAACAAGAACATGAAATCTCCACTCGAGAAAATTCCTTGTTTTTTCAACAGAAAATTCCCTTTCCGCCCATTTTTTGGTGGAAAAGCTTGACAACTTGGAAATGCTCGTTGCAAAACATGGTTTCCAAAAGCGTTTGATCAATCCGACCCATCATTTAGGACATCACCGATAGCCGAACGCCTAACGAAAACAAGAATACGAAGTAATGCAGAAAAATTCCTCGCTGCTTTTTTCCAATGCAGAAATTCCATTTTCAGCCATCTATTGACGTAAATGCCCGACGCTTGGAAATCTATAGGGAAACATGGCTTCCAAGAGCATTAGATCAGTCCAACCCACCATTTTGCACATCACAACAACCTGAAGGCCCGGCAAAAGAAGAAGATGAAGACAACATAAAGAAAATTCTGTGTTTGTCCACAGAAAATTCCTTTTCTGGTCGTTTTTGCAGAAAAAGCCCGACAGTTGAAAACCTTTTAAGAAACATGGCTTCCAAAGGCATTAGATCAGTTGGACCCATCATTTTAGACCTCACAGCACCCTGAACGGCCGGCGAAACATGAACATGAAGAGTCCAAAGAGAAAATTCCCTATTTTTCCATAGAAAATTCACTTCTTGGACATTTTTTGGTTGAAAAAGCCCGACAGTTGGAAGTCTATTGGGAAACATGGCTTCCAAAAGCATGAGATCAATCTGACCTATAATTTCGGCCATCACAGCACACTGCATGCTCGGCGAAACAAGAATACGAAGACTCCACAAAGAAAATTCCTCGTTTTTTCATAGAAAATTCCTTTTTCATCTATTTTTTGGCGGTAAAAGCCTGACTGTTGAAAATCTGTTGGGAGACATGGCTTCCAAAAGCATTAGATCAGTCGGACCCATCATTTTGGACATCACAAACCACGAACGGCGGGCGAACAAGAACAAGAAGACGCACGAGAAAAATTCCCTGTTTTTCCATAGAAAATTCCCTTTCCAACCGCTTTTTGGATGAAAAAGCATAACGGTTGGAATTCTGTTGGGAAACATGGCTTTCAAAAGCATTAGATCAATTCGACCCATCATTTTGGCCATCACAACACCCCGAACGCTCAGCGAAACAAGAATACAAAGACTCATAGAGAAAAAGCCCAACCGTTGGAAATCATTGGGAAACACAGCTTCAAAAGCATTAGATTAGTCCGACCCATCATTTTGCACATCACAAGACCACGAACGCTCGGTAAAGCAAGAACGAAGATTCCACGAGAGAAAAGTCCCCGTTTTCCGTAGAAAATTCCTTTTTGAACCATTTTTTGGCGAAAAAAAGCCTCGACGATTGAAGATCTCGTTGAGACACATGGCTTCCGAAAGCATTAGATTAGTCCGACCCATCGTTTTAGACATCACAAAGGCACTCGAACGCCCGCACAACAAGAACATGAAGACTCCACAAGGAAAATTCCCCGTTTTTACATAGAAAATTCCCTTTCCGGTCATTTTTTTTGCTGAAAAAGCCTTACCGTTGGAATTCTCGTTGGCAAAGACGATTTTCAAAAGCATTAGATCAATCCAAGCCATCATGTTGGACATCACAGCACCCCGAAGGCACCGGCGAAACAAGAACATGAAATCTCCACTCGAGAAAATTCCTTGTTTTTCAACAGAAAATTCCCTTTCCGCCCATTTTTTGGTCGAAAAAGCTTGACCGAGTTGGAAATCTGTTGCGAAACATGGTTTCCAAAAGCATTAGATCAATCGACGCATCATTTTGGACATCACAATAGCCCGAACGCCTAACGAAACAAGAATACGAAGACTCCACGAGAAAAATTCCCGTTTTTCCACGAAAATTCCATTTTCAGCCATCTTTTGCGAAAATGCCCGACCTTGGAAATCTATAGGGAAACATGGCTGCCAAGAGCATTAGATCAGTCCAACCCACCATTTTGCACATCACAGCAACTCAAGGCCCGGCAAAAGAAGAAGACGAAGACAACATAAAGGAAATTATGTGTTTTTCCACGAAAAATTCCTTTTCCGGCCGTTTTTTTGCGAAAAAAAGCCCAACAGCTTGAAAACCTTATAAGAAACATGGCTTCCAAAAGCATTAGATCAGTCGGACCCATCATTTTGGACCTCACAGCACCCTGAACGGCCGGCGAAACATGAACATGAAGAGTCCAAAGAGAAAATTCCTATTTTTCCATAGAAAATTCACTTCTCGGACATTTTTTGGTTGAAAAAGCCCGACGGTTGGAAATCTATTGGGAAACATGGCTTCCAAAAGCATGAGATCAATCGACCTATAATTTCGACCATCACAGCACACTGCATGCTCGGCGAAACAAGAATACGAAGACTCCACAAAGAAAATTCCTCGTTTTTTCATAGAAAATTTCTTTTTCGTCTATTTTTTGGCGGTAAAAGCCTGACTGTTGAAAATCTGTTGGGAGACATGGCTTCCAAAAGCATTAGATTAGTCGGACCCATCATTTTGGACATCACAGCACCCTGAACGGCGGGCGAACAAGAACACGAAGACTGCACAGAGAAAATTCCCTGTTTTTCCATAGAAAATTCCCTTTCCAACCAGTTTTTGGATGAAAAAGCATAACAGTTGGAATTCTGTTGGGAAACATGGCTTTCAAAAGCATTAGATCAATTCGACCCATCATTTTGGCCATCACAACACCCTGAACGCTCAGCGAAACAAGAATACAAAGACTCATAGAGAAAAGCCCAACTTGTTGGAAATCATTTGGGAAACACAACTTCTTCAAAAGCATTAGATTAGTCCGACCCATCATTTTTCACATCACGGCACTCACGAACGCTCGGCAAAGCAAGAACACGAAGATTCCACGAGAAAAAGTCCCCGTTTTTCCATAGAAAATTCCTTTTTGAACCATTTTTTGGTGGAAAAAGCTGACATTGAAGATCCGTTGAGACACATGGCTTCCGAAAGCATTAGATCAGTCCGACCCATTGTTTTAGACATCACAAAGACTCCGAACGCCCGGTAAAATAAGACCACGAAGACTCCACAAGGAAAATTCCCCGTTTTTACATAGAAAATTCTCTTTTCAGCTAGTTTTTGGATGAAAAAGCCTGGACGAGTTGGAGTTCTCATGGGATATATGGTTTCCAAAAGCATTAGATCAATTCGACCCATCATTTTGGCCATCACTTATATTGCTAGTACGAGTACCTAGAGTGGGGTGAATAGGTATATAAAAGACTTTTCTTGATTATTGCGCAATACTTAGACAGTTGAAGGATTTGCGATAAGTAATAATCAACGTAAGACTAAGTAAAGAAAAGAGAGGATTGAACATGCGGTTTATAGTGGTTCGGCTTGATTCAAGCCTACATCCACTCTTCTGCACTGACAGCCAATTGGCTGGATTCCACTATGAATAAAGAGATGTTACAGTGTTGATCTTCCTTGATTTCTAGGTGTAGATGATCTACTACACTTGCTCAAGGTATCACCAAGTATGGACACTCTCGTGTATACAATTTCGCTCGAAATGAATCGACTAATAATCAAGATGCTTCGACTCGGAATTTTTCTATCGATAACATACTTAAACAACTAGAACGTCTTCCTTTTTATACTCCTTTATGCCATCATACCCGTTGGCACTTTCCAAAGGAATTCCTCCAATCTACCCATTGGACGGAATCAATCGGAAGATCATTCGAGCTATTAAAGGAACTGACGATAGCCCATCAATCATGTTCGCCCATACACAAAGATTCCACGAGAGAAAAGTCCCCGTTTTTTCATAGAAAATTCCTTTTTGAACCATTTTTTGGCGGAAAAAGCCCGACGATTGAAGATATGTTAAGACACATGGCATCCAAAAGCATTAGATCAGTCCGACCCATCATTTTAGACATCACAAAGACTACGAACGCTTGATAAAACAAGAACACGAATACTCCACAAGGAAAATTCCAAATTTTTTCATAGAAATTTCTCTTTCCGGCCATTTTTTTTTGTTGAAAAAGCCTTACAGTTGGAATTTTGTTGGCAAACATGATTTTCAAAAGCATTAGATCAGTCCAAGCCATCATGTTGGACATCACAAAGACCCCGAAGGCCTGGCGAAACAAGAACATGAAATCTCTTCGAGAAAATTCCTTGTTTTTCAATAGAAAATTCCCTTTCCGCTCGTTTTTGGTTGAAAAAGCTTGACAGTTGGAAATCTGTTGGGAAACATGGTTTCCAAAAGCATTAGATCGTTCGACCCATCATTGTGGACATCACAATAGCCCGAACGCCTAACGAAACAAGAATACGAAGACTCCACAAAGAAAATTCCTGTTTTTCCATAGAAAATTCCCTTTTCAGCTATCTTTTGGCAGAAATGCCCGACAGTTGGAAATCTATAGGGAAACATGGCTGCCAAGAGCATTAGATCAGTCCAACCCACTATTTTGCACATCACAGCCACCTGAAGGCCCAGTAAAAGAAGAAGACGAAGACAACATAGAGAAAATTCTGTGTTTTTCCACAGAAAATTCCCTTTCTGGCCATTTTTGCAGAAAAAGCCCGACTGTTTAAAATCTTTTAGGAAACATGGATTCCAAAAGCATTAGATCAGTCCAACCCATCATTTTCGACATCACAACACCGTGAACACCCGGCGAAACATGAACATGAAGAGTCCAAAGAGAAAATTCCCTGTTTTTCCATAGAAAATTCACTTCTTAGACATTTTTTGGTTGAAAAAGCCCGACAGTTGGAAATCTATTGGGAAACATGGCTTCTAAAACCATAAGGTCGGGCCGACCCATCATTTTGGCCATCACAAAGACCCACTGAAGGCCCGCAAAACAAGAACACGAAGACTCCACGGAGAAAATTCCTTGTTTTTCCATAGAAAATTCCTTTCCCCATTTTTTGGCCGAAAAAGCCCGACGGTTGGAAATCTTGTGGGAAACATGGTTTTCAAAAGCATTAGAATAGTCCGACCCATCACAACAACCTCGAACAACAAGCGAAACAAGAGTACAAAGACTCCATAGAGAAAATTCCATTTTCGGCCTTTTTTTGCTGAAAAGGCCCAACAGTTGTAAATGCATTGGGAGCCATAGCTTCCCAAAGCATAGATCAGTCCGTCGCATTATTTTGGCTATCACAGCACCTCGAACGCCCGGTGAAACAAGAATACAAAGACTCCACAAAGAAAATTCCTCGTTTTTTCATAGAAAATTCCTTTTTCGTCTATTTTTTGGTGGAAAAAGGCTGATTGTTGAAAATCTGTTGGGAAACATGGCTACCAAAAGCATTAGATCAGTCGGGCCCATCATTTTGGACATCACAGCACCCTGAACGGCTGACGAAACAAGAACACGAAGGCTCTATAGAGAAAATTCCCTGTTTTTCCATAAAAATTCCCTAATCAACTAGTTTTTGGATGAAAAAGCCCGACGCTTGAAATTCTGTTGGGAAACATGGTTTCCAAAAGCATTAGATCGATTCGACCCATCATTTTGACCATCACAACACCCTAAACGCTTGGCGAAACAAGAATACAAAGACTCCACGAGAAAAAGCCCGACGGTTGGAAATGCTGTTGGGAAACACGACTTCCAAAAGTATTAGATCAATCGGACCCAACATTTTGCACATCACAGCACCTTGAATGCTCGGCAAAGTGAGAGCACAAAGACTCCACGAGAAAATTCCCGTTTTTCCATAGACAATTCCTTTTTTTTAGCCATTTTTTGGAGGAAAAAGCTCGACGATTGAAGATCTCGTTGAGACATATGGCTTCCAAAAGCATTAGATCTGTCCGACCCATCGTTTTGGACATCACAAAGACTCGAACGCCCGAAGACTCAAGAACACGAAGACTCCACAAAGAAAATTCCCAATTTTTCCATAGAAAATTCCATTTTCGGCCATTTTTCGCTGAAAAAGCCTCGACGGTTGGAATTCTATTGGCAAACATGGTTTTCAAAAGCATTAGATCAGTTCAAGCCATCATTTTGACCATTAAAATACCCTGAACGCCCAACGAAACAAGAATACAAATACTACATAGAGAAAATTCATCATTTTTCCATTGAAAATTCCTTTTTTGGCCATTTCTTTGCGGAAAAGCCCTACAGTTAGAAATTTGTTGGGAAACATGGCTTCCAAAAGCATTAGATTAGTTCGACCCACCATTTTGCACATCACAGCAACTTGAAGGCCCAAAGAAAAGAAGAAGACGAAGACACTCGTAGAGAAAATTCAATGCTTTTCCACAGAAAATTCCTTTTCCAACCATTTTTTGCAGAAAAAAACCCGACAGTTGAAAATCTTTTGGGAATCATAGCTTCCAAAAGGATTAGATCAGTCCAACCCATCATTTTGGACATCACAACACCCTTAACGCCCGGCGAAACTAGAACATGAAAACTCCACGAGAAAATTTCCTGTTTTTCCATAGAAAATTCACTTCTTGAAAATTTCTTTGGCTAAAAAAGCTCGACAGTTGGAAATCTATTGGGAAACGTGCCCTCTAAAAGCATAAGATCAGTTTGACCCATCATTTTGGCCATCACAGCACCTTGAACGTCCGGCGAAGCATGAACATGAAGACTCCACAGAGAAAATTCCCCGTTTTTCCATAGAAAATTCCCTTTTCGGCCATTTTTTGGCGTAAAAGCCCGACAATTGGATATCTCATTGGGAAACTTGACTTCCAAAAGCATTAGATCAATCCGACCCATCATTTTGCACATCATAGCACCCCGAAAGCCCGGCAAAAACAAGAATACAAAGACTCCACAGAAAAATTCCCGTGTTTTCCCTAGAAAATTCCCTTTCCCCATTTTTTGGCCGAAAAAAACGACAATTGGAAATCTGGTGGGAAACATCGTTTTCAAAAGTATCAGATCAGTCCGACCCATCATTTTGGCCATCACAAGAGCCTAAAAGGCAAGCAAAACAAGAATACAAAGACTGCACAGAGAAAATTCTCCGTTTTTTCATAGAAAATTCCCTTTTTGGCCATTTTTTTGCTGAAAAAGCCCGACTATTGTAAATCTGTTGGGAGCCATGGCTTCCCAAAGCATTAGATCAGTCTAATGCATTATTTTGGCTATCACACCACGTCGAACACCCGGCGAAACAAGAATACAAAGACTCCAAAGAGAAAATTCTCCTTTTTCCGTAAAAAATTCCTTTTTGGGCCATTTTTTGGCGGAAAATGCCCAAAAGTTGAAAATCTGTTGTGACACATGACTTCCAAAAGCATTAGTTTAGTCCGACCCATCATTTTGGCCATCACAAAGACACGAACGCTCGGCGAAGCAAGAACACGAAGACTCCACAGAGAAAATTCCCTATTTTTCCATAGAAAATTCCCTTCCCGGCCATTTTTTTGCGGAAAAGCCCAACAAACTTGGAAATCATGGGAAACATGACTTCCAAAAGCATTAGATCAGTCCGACCCATCATTTTGCACATCACAGCACCCTAAAGGCCGGCAAAAGAAGAACACGAAGACTCCACAGAGAAAATTCTCTGTTTTTCCATAGAAAATTCCATTTCCCCATTTTTTGGCTAAAAAAGCCTGATAGTTGGAAATCTATTGTGAAACATGGTTTCCAAAAGCATTAGATCAGTCCGACCCATTATTTTGGCCATCACAACAGCCTGAATGGCAAGTGAAACAAGAATATGAAGACTCCATAGAGAAAGTCATGGTGCGAGTAATTAGTTTTGAGTTGTCTTTAGGTACCGATAACATGTATTTGTTACTTAAGTAGTAGTAGTAGTTGTTGTTGTTGTTTTAAATGCGACAAAGGAGTCTCGATTATTCCCGAGGCAAAGCTTGGAAATTGCGGAAAGTCATGGTGTGAGCTAGAACTGCTCATCCATCGAGGGCTGAAGCCTCTATTGCAAGGGCTGAACCCCGAATGGAAGACATCCTGCAAGCATTGGCCAATATTGGAAATCTGATGGAAAGGCAAGTGCAGCAACAACCCAGAGTGGAACGTCGCCCTTAGGGACTGGTGGAACAATTCCTAAAGTTGAAATTACTTAAGTTTAGTGGAATGGAAAGTCCTGAGGAGGCGGAACATTGGATCGATGGAATGGAACGAATTTTCCGGTTGTTGGACAGCAAAGTGATGCTTTGAGAGAATAGTTTTGGTAGAGTACCAGCTAGAGGGAAATGCAAAGTTTTCGGCGAAGCAAGAACACAAAAACTCCACGAGAAAATTCCTTATTTTTCCATAGAAAATTCCCTTTCCGGCCATTTTTTGGCGAAAGAGCCTAATAGCTGGAACTGCTGGGAAACATGACTTCCAAAAGCACAGACTGGTCCGACCCATCATTTCCGCACATCACAAGACTCCCGGCGCCTCGGCAAAAGAAGAACATGAAGACTCCAAGAGAAAAATTCCCTATTTTTCCATAGAAAATTCCATTTCCCATTTTTTTGTTGAAAAAAAAGCCCGATAAATTGGAAATCTATTGATAAACATGGTTTCCAAAAGCATTTTGATTAGTATGACCCATCATTTTGGACATCAAACCAACTAACGCCTAACAAAACAAGAATACGAAGATGCCATAGAGAAAATTCCTGTTTCCATAGAAAAGTCTCATTCGAAACAATATTTTGGCTGAAAATGCCCTACGGTTGGAAATTCCTAGAGAAACATGCCTTCCAAAAGTGTTATGTCATTTCGACTCAATCATTTTGAACTTCATAACAACCTCAAGGCCCCCGGAAAGAAGAACACGAAGACTCCATAGAGAAAATTCTGTGTTTTCCATAGAAAATTCCCTTTAGGCCATTTTTGGGTAAAAGCCCGACAGTTGGAAATGCTTTTGAGAAACATGGCTTCCAAAAAGCATTAGATCAATCCGAGCCATCATTTTGGACATCACAACACTCCTCGAACACCCGTCAAAACAAGAACATGAAGACTCCACAAAGAAAATTACCGGTTCTTCCATAGAAAATTCATGAACATTTTTGGGCAAAAAAGCCCGATCCGCTGTAACTCATTAATAAACATGGTTTAAATGCATTTGATCAATCCGACCCATCATTTTGGCCATCACAAGCATCCCCGAACGTCCCAATAAGAAAGAACACGAAGACTCCACAAAGAAAATTCTCCGTTTTTCCATAGAAGATTCCCTTCAAGCCATTTTGGCAAAAAGCCCGATAGTTGATATGTTGATAAACATGAATTCAAAAAGCATTAGATCAGTCGACCCATCATTTTGACATCAAAGCACCCTAAAGGCCCTAAGAAACAAGAACACGAAGACTCCACGAAGAAAATTCTGTTTTTCCATAGAAAAATTCCATTTCCCCATTTTTTGTCCTAAAGCCTAACAATTGGAAATCAGGGAGACATGGGTTTTCATAAACATTATATTAGTCCGACCCATCATTTTGGCCATCACAACAACCTAAACGGCCCATAACAAGAACATTTTTTTCCGTTGAAATTCACTTTTCGAACCATTTTTTGGATGAAAAAGCCTGACAGTTGGAAATTTGTTGATGAACATGGCTTCCAAAAGCATTGGATCAGTCCGAGCGATCATTTTGGAAATCACACGACCTTGGACACACGGTGAAACAAGAACATGAGGACTCCAAAGAGAAAATTCCCTGTTTTTCCATAGAAAATTCCTTTTCCTGCCATTTTTTGGCTGAAAAAGCCCGATAGTTGAAAATCTCGTTATGACACATGGCTTCCAAAAGCATTAGTTTAGTCCGACCCATCATTTTTCGGCTTAGGACATCACCCACGAACGCTAAGCGAAGCAAGAACACGAAGATGCCCTGAGAAAATTCTGTTTTCCATAGAAAATCCCATTCAAGCAATATTTTGGCTGAAAGCCCACAATTCAAATCTTGTTGGTAAACATGACTTCAAAAAGCATTAGATCAGTCCGACCCATCATTTTGCACATCACAAGACCCCTTGAAAGCCCGGCAAAAGAAGAACGACGAAGAGTCCGCGAGAGAAAATTCCTTATTTTTTCATAGAAAATTCCCTTTCTGCACATTTTTTTGGCTGAAAAAAGCCGATAGTTGGAAATCATAAAACATGGTTGCCAGCATTAGATCAACCACCCATTATTTTGGCCATCACAACAGCCTGAACGGTGTTTAAACAAGAATACGAAGACTCAGAGAAAATTCCACTGTTTTCCTTACGTAAAATGTTTTTCTGGTGCCATTTTTTGGTGGAAAAGCCCATGATTGGAAATATGTTGACGGACATGTCTTCCAAAAGCATTAGATCATTCTCGACTCCATCATTTTGGCCATCACAATGCCTGATCTCACCTAACAAAACAAAAATTACGAAGACTCCAAAGAGAAATTACCTCGTTTTTCCATTGAAAATTCCATTTTCGCCATTTTTTGGCTGAAATGCCCAACATCTTGAAATCTATTCATAAACATGGTTTCCAAAAACATTTGATCATCAGGTATTGTCATTTTGCACATCACAACAACCCGAAGGCCCGGCAAAAGAAGAAGACGAAGACACCATAGAGAAAATTCCACTGTTTTTCCAAAGAAAATTCCCTTTCCTCGGCTATTTTTGCAAAAAAGCACGATAGTTGAAAATCTTTTGGGAAACATGGGTTCTAAAAGCATTGGATTAGTCCAACCCATCATTTTGGACATCACAAAGACTCTGAACACCCGGCGAAACAAGAACGAAGACTCCGGAGAAAATTCCCTGTTCTTTCCATAGAAAATTCCCGCTTCCGGCCATTTATATGGGCGAAAGCCCGACATCTGTAAATCTATTAATAAACATGGCTTCCAAAGCATTTGATCAATCTGACCCATCATTTTGGCCATCACAAACATCTTAACGTTCGGAAGCAACAAACGAAGACTCCACAGAAAATTCTCCGTTTTTACATTAAAGATTCCCTTTCGCCATTTTTTGGTGGAAAGCTGATAATTGCAAATCTTTTGGTGAAATGTCTTCCAAAAGCATTAGATCATTTTGACCCATCATTTTGGCCATCACAACACCAACGCCTAAGGGGAAACAAGAATACGAAGACTCCGTAATGTAGAAATTCCCCTGTTTTCCATTGAAAATTTCATTTCTAGCCATTTTCTCGTTGAAAAAGAGCCTCAGACATCTGGGAATCTCCTATTGATAAACTTGGTTTCAAAACATTATGATCAATCAATCTATCATTTTGCACACATCCATTTTCCATTGAAAATTCCCTATCGGCTATTTTTACAGAAAAAGACCGATAGTTGGAAATTTGTTGAAAACATGGCTTCTAAAAGCATTGGATCAGTCCAACCCATCATTTTAGACATCACAACACCTTGAACACCCTACAACAAGAACATGAAGACTCCAAGAAAATTCCTGTTTTTCCATAGAAAATTCACTTGCACTACACCCATTTTTGGCTGGAAAAAACCCGACATCGAAATGTTTTAAAACACACTTTGAAGATAAGATCAGTCTCAAACCCATCATTTTAGCGGAGACATCACACGCCCCGCTCCCCGAAAACAAGAACACGAAGACGCCACAGAGAAAATTCACCGTTTCTCCATAGGGCATTCCCTTTTCGGCCATATTTTTAGTGAAAAAGCCCGACAGGTTGGGTATATATTGATAAACATGACTTCAAAATTATGTCATTTAGATCGTTTTGAGCATCATTTTCACATCAAAGCACCCCGAAGGCCCAAGAAACAAGAACATGAAGACTCCACGGAAAATGCCCTGTTTTTCCATAGAAAATTCCCTTTCCCCATTTTTTGGCTGAAAAAAGCCCTTCGGATGGAAATCTTATGGGCAACATGGTTTCCAAAAGCATTGATTAATCCCAGCCATCATTTTGGACATTACAACAGCCTAAACGGCAAGCGAAAACAAGAACACGAAGATCCGAGAGAGAAAATTCCTATTTTCCGTAGAAAATTCACTTTCCGACCATTTTTTGATGAAAAAGTCTGACGGTTGGACATATGTTGATAAAGATGGCTTCCAAAAGCATTAGATCAGTCCGAGCCATCATTTTGGCTATCACACCACCTCGACTCGCCGAAAGAATACGAAGGCTGGAAAGAGAAAATTGTTTTTCCATAGAAAATTCTCTTCTTGGGCCTTTGTTTTTTTTTTGAAAAGGCCCGATAGTTGAAAATATTCATAACACATGGCTTCCAAAAGCATTAGTTTAGTTCAGGCCCATCATTTTAGACATCACGGCACATCTTGAACGCCGCGGAAACAAGAACACGAAGACTCCATAGAGAAAAATCCCTATTTTTCCATAGAAAATTCATTTCCGGCCATTTTTTGGTGGAAAGCCCGACACTTTGAAATCATGGGGAAACATGGCTTCCAAAAGCATTAGATCAGTCCGAGCCATCATTTTGGACATCACAGCATCCTGAAAGCCCGGCGAAACAAGAACACGAAGACTCCACAGAGAAAATTCCCTGTTCTTCCATTGAAAATTCCCCTTCCGGCCATTTTTTGGCTGAAAAAGGCCAACATCTGGAAATCTATTAATAAACATGGTTTCGAAATGCATTTGATCAATCCGACCCATCATTTTGCACATCACAAAGATCAAAGCCGGAGACAAGACAAGAAGAAGACACCATAAAGAAAATTCCTTGTTTTCCAGAAAACTCTCTTTCTGGCCATTGTTTGGCCGAAAAAGACCGATAGTTGGAAATGCTTGAGAAACATGGCTTCTAAAAGCATTTAGATCCAGTCCAACCCATCATTTTTGGACATCACAACACCGAACACTCGGCGAAACAAGAACATCATGACTCCACGAGAAAAATTCCCACTGTTTTTCCATATTTTCAAGAAAATTCACGGTGATAAACTTGGTTTCATGAGATGATCACTCCAATTTTTCCACCGAAAAAATCCGACCATTTTTTGTAAAAAGCCTGACATTTTGGGAAACATGGCTTCAAAAGCATTGGATCAGTCTGAGCGATCATTTTGGAAATCACACGACCTTGGACACACGGTGAAACAAGAACACGAAGACTCCAAAGAGAAAATTCCCTGTTTTTCCATAAGACCTTTCTACCCGTTTTTGCGAAAAGCCCGACATGGCGGGAAATATGTTGAAACATGGTTTCAAAAACGTTAGATCAGTCCGAACCATCATTTTGCACATCAAAGCACCCCCGAAGGCCCAGCAAAACAAGAACAAGAAGATGCCAAAGAGAAAATTCCTTGTTTTTCCATAGAAAAGTCCCATTCACAATATTTTTGGTGAAAAAGCCTGACAAATGGAAACTGTTGATAAAACATGGTTTTCAAAAGCATTATGTCATTTCGAGCCATCATTTTGGCCATCACAATAGCTAAATGGCAAGTAAATGAAGAACACGAAGAGTCCACGGAGAAAATTCCTGTTTTTCCATATAAAATTCACTTTCCTGCCATTTTTTGGCTGAAAAAGCCCGACAAATAAATGTTGTTGAAAAACATGGCTTCCCAAACCATTCGGTCAATCCTAAGCCCATCATTTTGGACATCACAGCACCCGAACACCTCGGCAAAACAAGAATACGAAGACTCCAAAGAGAAAATTGCTGTTTTTCCATAGAAAATTCGCTAAGGGCCATTTTTTGCGGAAAAGGCCCGATAGTTGGAAATACGGTTAGATAAAGATGGCTTCCAAAGCATTAGTTTAGTCCGAGCCATCATTTTGGACATCCTGACATCCGAAAGGCAGTAGCCAGGCAAGAACACGGAGCTCACGAGAGAAAATCCCTGTTCTTCCATTGAAAATTCCCCTTCCGTCCATTTTTTGGCTGAAAAAGGCCAACATCTGGAAATCTATTAATAAACATGGTTTCGAAATGCATTTGATCAATCCGACCCATCATTTTAGACATCACAGCATCATGAAAGCCCGGCGAAACAAGAACACGAAGACTCCTGGAGAAATTCCTATTTTTTCCAAAGAAATTCCCTTTTCCTGGGCCATTTTTTACAGAAAAGGCCAACAATTGGAAATCTATTAATAAACATGAGTTCAAAAATCACGTTGATTAGTCCAGGCAGATCATTTTAGACATCACAAACCCCCGAAGGCCCGGCAAAGAAGAACATTTTGAGAAGTTCGATAGAGAAAATTCCTTGTTTTTCCATAGAAAATTCCTTCCGGCCATTTTTGGATGAAAAAGCCCCATAGCTTGTAAATCTGTTGGGTGCCATGGCTTCCAAAGCATTAGATCACGCATTATTTTGGCTATCACACCACCTCGAACACCTAGCAAAACAAGAATACGAAGACTCCAAAGAGAAAATTCCCCTTTTTCCATAGAAAATTCCCTTTCCCCATTTTTTGGCTAAAAAAGCCCGATAGTTGGAAATCTCATGGGAAACATGGTTGCCAAAAGCATTAGATCAGTCCGACCCATTATTTTGGCTATCACAACACCTGAACGGCAAGCTAAACAAGAATATGAAGACTCCAGGGAAAATTCCCCATTTTTCCATAGAAAATTCACTTTTCGGCCATTTTTTGGTGGAAAAGCCCGACAATTGCAAATCTTTTGCGGGACATGTCTTCCAAAAGCATTAGATCATTTTGACCCATCATTTTGCGTGTCACGCACGCTGAAGGCCCTAAGCAAAGAAGAACACGAAGACTCACCACGTAAAATTTCCGCTTTTCCATACAAAATTCCCTTTTGGGCCATTTTTGTTGAAAAAGCCCGATAGTTGTAAATCTGTTGGGAAACATGGCTTCCCAAAGCATTAGTGTGACACCCCAAACCCTTCGGCGGTTGCCACAAGCACCAATGTTACATCTTAATACCCTCTTGTACTTATACTTAAAAGAAGCGTCATTATTCACGAGGCATTTTTTTTAAAAGTGGTCCCCAAAGACGACTCATTAGCGGAAGCAAAATAAAGTATCACCATCTATCCCCCTACAAATCCATGATACCAATACACACCACTAATCACCATAATTTTTATAGACAAGCCACGTACACTTTATTTACATATATTTTCAAGATGGGACTTCTTTTGGGTCGGTACATCAAAATGGAAAAGCTAGGACTATGCCATGTCCAGCCTAAAAAAGGATCCTCGACCCTCTACATCACATGTGCTCAACTCCCATCATATGTGTCGGCTAACTAACTCCCAAAAACACAACCCCTACTCGTTGCACACGTCTCTCATCCGCCCGATGCATTAGGCGGCCGGCGGTGGTAGCATCCTCCCATCACCTCATCGCGGCGTAACGTGATGGAGACAAACTCCTCGGACGAATGGACCCTCAAACCGTGCCTATGTCGTATGTAACAAAAAAGCGCACACGTATGTAGGTGAGTCCACGTAAGGACAGCCGAACTCTCACACTTACTCGACGTCGGACGGCAACCCGTAAAATGCACACCGCGACGGCAGCGTGGCATACCGCTAATCTGAAATGTTGGTCCCCAAAACAGGTGAGTACAACCACTAGCAGATAAGGAATCCAATAACAACTCAATGCATCATACAAATCATAAATGCATTGCAAGCATTTACCTTGAAGCCATGCGCATACTATCATGCATCAGACCATAATCATACATGTTATCATGACATCATGACATCACACATGTCATCATCATCGTGGCATATCATCATCATCATCATCATCATCATGCCATGGGTAAATTTTTCATCTTTATCTTTCAATCTGATCACCACATCACCCATTCCTCAAATCATTAATTTCATCATCCCCACGGGCAAGACCGAGGCTTCCGGCATCTGCCTCCTAGGCCACCGAGCATCCGAACACCACATCTGCATCTCGCATCCCAACTGGTATCACGCACATTCCCTTGGGCGGAAACCTCCGATGTGGCTTCCTGCATTTACACTCCCCGGCCGGCATCCCGCACCCATATCCCGGCATCGCGAGGCATTTCCTTCGCAAAAACCTTCGACAAGCCTGCCCCCCACATTCTCGCATCCTAAATCTCCGTGGAAATTTGACAATGTATCTTTATACATTCCGCCATCCTCCACCACAACTATCTCCTCATTTACCATCATCCATAAAGCGTTTACCAATATTTTGATCTCATTTTAACATGGCACATGGCTATGACATCAAACAAGCTCATACTTTGGCATGGAATTCACAGATGCATCTCGAATTCAATGTCATACATATACTAATACTTTAATACACATGCAACATGAGTTAATTAAATGGAATCTATGGCCAATAAAATATTCTATTTTATTTTATTTTATTTTATTTATTCATTCATTTATTATTTATTTTTTTTAACTATAAATTCACGATTTAAAAAATCCAAGAAATCATTGAACAAACCAATAGGATGATAATTACATGCAAAAATCTATGGCCAAATTGAATTTTTACAAAATCTCACAATTTTCACAAAACATCCTATAATTTCTCGGATGAAACCGTAATGCAATTGGTTTCCAAATCGACTAAAATATCCACATGTCCTCCAAAAATTATGAAATTGTATTGGATTATAGCCATTTTCGTACAACTTTCATGAATAACTCAAGCCAGGTTATTTTAGATTATTTTATACAGTCTCAAAGCTTCGATCCATTACCGCATCGCTCCAGTGTACACATCTCCGAGATTTGACCTTCCTATTATTTTTCGTTTTCTCTGAAATTGATATGTTATATATCAGAATGTCCTTTACAGGTTTCATGAAGGGATCTAGGTCAAATAACCAGAATATAGTAATCATTTAGGTCCTGAAGTCTCGGGTGTCTCGGAATACATCACCAGAATCATCTTCTTCAAGATCTAGTCGATTTACTAGGCTATACTTGTTCATTTCACTTAAAATTTGAGTATGTTGTATTTAAGATGTTCCCCTACAACTTTCATGAAGAAATAAAAGTGATATTGTCATCACAAACCAACATGCAATCACGAATCCAGCAAAAGGTCAAGCAAAAAAACTCTCTAGATCCGAGAGGTCTCCGTAGGATGAGAGTTTAACCCCTCAAATCTCCATCATTTTCCATGAAATTTTATTATGTTGCAGTTCAAGATGTTTGCTACAACTCTTTTAAAAAATCGAAGCCAAAATCGGACTCTAAACTCACATGCGTTAAAAAACAGCTTTCGACTTACATGGTCCGAACACAAACAGCCCATAATTCAACATGCATCATCCATGCTTCGGTTTTTCTCACTTAAACACTCAAACATGCGAGCAACATACAAACATGCAAGAGAAGCTAGAAGACTCCCAATCGCCTCTAGACCGGTTGGTCGACGGCGTAGGGGCGGCGAACACGGCGGGGCACACGGCGGACGGATCGCGGTTCCTCCTCCTCTCTATCTCTTGGTCAGCCCTCGCACAACCCTGGGCAATGAGGTAAAACCGCCACCTTCTCTCTTCTTTATACTCCCCAAAAGCTCATCATTAGCTGCCTTAACCATGGCCAATGCATGGCCTTCTTTCTCAAGCCAATACATGAGTTCTCAGGCCACTTGTCTCATGGATTTTGAATTGGGCTGGGCTTTTGGGGTTAGCTTGAGCCATCCTGCCACTCTTGGGCCTCCCTTGGCTGGTCGACAACCCTCTTTAGTGGACCTTATTGGGCCGACTAGCTTGGCCCACTAAAATCTTAGGCCAATGGGCCCAAGGCCCATCCTAAAAATTGACTTTTCCTCTCTCTGCTTTTTTTTTCAATTTATTCTATAAATATTTTAAACTTTGAATTTTCTACATGGCCAAAGTCTTGGGACATTTCATTTATTGAAATTTAATTTATAAAGTGCATGGCTACATAGATTATTATCATAATCTATCAAATTTAAATTCTCACAAGCACATGCACAAATCATATATTTAAAAAAATTAATGGCTAAAGCATAAGCCATGGGAAATTTTATCATAATTAGAGGACTTTAACACACCTTATAGCTTGGCTTTCAATTTTGGATGCCACAATTAGATCGATCGACCCATCATTTTAGCCATCACAACAGCCTGAGCAAACAAAACAAGAATTACATTGCTGAGAGAAAATTCCCCATTTTTCAAGAGAAAATTCCTCATTTTTCAAAGAAAATTCCCTTTTTTGCCATTTTTTGCCGCCAGTGCCCGATAGTTGGAAATGCAATGGGAAACATGGCTCCAAAGAGAATTAGATCAGCCTTCCACCCACCATTTGCACATCATAGCAACCCAGTCTTAAAGAAGAAGACGTAAGACTCCATAGAGAAAATTCGTATTTCTCCATGAAAATTACTGATGCCATTTTTGCGTAAAAGCCCGACTATTGAAAATATTTTGGGAAACATGGCTTCCAAAGCATTAAGATTCAACCACATCATTTTTACAATGCAACACAAAAGACTGAATGCTCAAAAGAAGAACACAAGACTCCCAGAAAATTCCCTATTTTTCATAAATTCCTTTCCGGCCATTTTTTGGCTAAAAAAGCTGCGGTTGGCATTTTGGAAACATGGTTTCCAAAAGCATTATATCAGTCCAAGCCATCATTTTGGCCATCGCAACACCCTGAATGCCCTGCGAAACAAGAATACAAAGACTCCATTGAGAAAATTCCCCGTATTTCCATAGAAAAATTCACTTCTCAGCCATTTTTGGTAAAAAACCCGATAGTTGGAAATCTTTTGGGAACATGGCTTCCAAAAGGATAAGATTAGTTCGACTGCATCATTTTGGCCATCACAAAGACCCCGAACTGCGTGCTAAGCAGAACACTAAGACTCCACGGAAAATTCCCTATTTTCCAAAAAAACATTCCCTTTCAAATGCCATTTTTTGGCGAATAGCCGGCAGTTGGAAATCTGTTGGGAAACACACTTCCAAAGGCATTAGATCAGTCCGACCCCTCATTTTGCACATCACAGCACCCTAAAGGCCCGGCAAAAGAACACGAAGAGTCCATAGAGAAACATCCCTGTTTTCCATAGAAAATTCACTTTGCCCATTTTTTGAATAAAAAGCGACGGTTGGAAATGCGGTTGGGAACCATGGTTTTCGAAAGCATTAGATTAGTCCGACCCATCATTTTGGCCACGCCCCCGGCATGAACGGCCAGCATAAGAAAAATAAGAAGACTCCATAGAGAAAATTTCTCCGTTTTCCCACGAAAATTTGCTTTTCGGCCATTTTTTGGTGGAAAGTCCTGGACGGTTGGAAATGTTGGGAAACATGACTTCCAAAAGCATTAGATTAGTCGACCTATCATTTTGCACATCACTGTAGCACCTTGAACGCCTCGGCGAAACAACAATACGAAGACTCCATAGAGAAAATTCCCTGTTTTTCCATAGAAAATTCACTTCTAAACCATTTTTTGGCCGAAAAAAGCCCAATAGTTGGAAATCTTTTGGGACATGGCTTCCAAAAGGATAAGATCAGTCCGACCCATCATTTTGGCCATCACAAAGACCCTGAACGCTCTGAAGCAAGAACACTAAGACTCCACAGAAAATTCCCTTTCCGGCCATTTTTTTGCGAAAAGCCCGACTTGGAAATATGTTGGGAAACATGACTTCCAAAGGCATTATATCAGTCCGACCCTCATTTTGCACACATCACATGACCCCGAAGGCCCGGCAAAAGAAGAACACGAAGAGTCCATAGCGAAAGTTCCCGTTTTTTAATAGAAAAATCTCTTTGCCCATTTTTTGGCTGAAAAGCCTCGATGTTTGAAATATGTTGGGAACCATGGTTTCCAAAAGTATTAGATTAGTCCAACCCATCATTTTGGCCATCACGACGCCTTGAACGGCCAGCGAAAGAAGAATAAGAAGACTCCATAGAGAAAATTCTTCGTTTTCCATTAAAATTCGCCAGCCATTTTTGGCAGAAAAGCCCTGACATTGGAAATCTGTTGGGAAACATGACTTCCAAAAGGATTAGATTGTCCGACCCATCATTTTGCACATCACAAGACCCTAAAGGCCCGGCAAAAGAAGAACACGAAGACTCCATAGAGAAAATTCCCTGTTTTTCCATGACAATTCCATTTCCCATTTTTTGCGTAAAAGCCCGATCAAGTTGAAAACTGTTGGGAAACATGGTTTCCAAAAGCATTAGATCATCCGACCCATCATTTTGGCCATCACAACAGCCCCAACGGCAAGCGAAACAAGAATACGAAGACTCCATACAGAAAATTCCCCGTTTTTCCACCGAAAATTCACTTTTCGACCATTTTTTGGCTAAAAAGCTCGACAATTGAAATCCTTTGCGGGACATGGCTTCCAAAGCATTAGATCATTTCAACCCATCATTTTGTGCATCACGGCATGCTAAAGGCCCAAAAGAGAACACAAGACTCCACCTTAAAAATCCCTCGTTTTTTCCATTTAAAATTCCTTTTGGGCCATTTTTTGGCTGAAAAAGCCCTACAACTTGTAAACATGTTGGGAAACATGGCTTCCAAAAGCATTAGATCAGTCCGACCCATCATTTTGGACATCACAATAGCCTGAACACCAAACTAAACAAGAACACGAATACTCCACTCAGAAAATTTCCCTGCTTTTTTCCAAAGAAATTCCTTTTTCCTCGCCATTGTTTGCGTAAATGCCCGATTAGTTAAATACCGGGAAACATGGTCTTAAAGAGAATTAGACTGTCCGACCCATCATTTTGCACATCACAAAGAACATGAAGGCCTCGACAAAACAAGAAGACAAAGACTCCATAGAGAAAATTCCGTGTTTTTCACGTAAAATTCCCTTT
>CM027873.1:67298841-67538084 GCA_016097615.1 Eucalyptus dawsonii | reverse complement strand
CCTCCAAAAATTATGAAATTTTAACAAGTTATAGTTAAGACACTAAAGTATATTTTTTATGCAGACATCTAGGCCATTTTCGTTCTAGATAATTTTCTATAGTCATCCGAAGCTTCTGATTCTAGCACCGAAATATCCAGTGTAGGTATCTCCGAAATATCGATTTTTCACCCACTTATTCTTCTTCGTTTCCTCTAAAATTTGGATATGTTTTACTCCAAGAGGTCCCCTACAACTTTCATCAAGAGATATGAGTGAAATTTCCAAAAAATAGTCACCATATGGGTCCAAGAAGTCTCGGGTGTCCAGTACGGTGTTTCCAGATTAACCGTCTTCAAGAGTAAGTCGATTCACTAGGCTACACTTGCTCATTTTACTTAAAATTTGAGTATGTTAGTCTTTAGGATGTTATATACAAGTTTCATGAAGAAGTTGAAGAGAGATTCTTGATAAAAATTGACATACAATCACAAATCTACCAAAAGGTCAGCAAAACTGTTCCAGATCTAGTGTCTTCGTAGGATGAGGGTTTGACCCCGTAAATCTCCACCATTTTGTCCCAAATTTTAGTATGTTGTATTTTAAAATGTTGAATACAACTTTCATGAAAGAAATCAAAGTCAAAGTCCAACTCGAAACATGCATGCAAGCCTTCACAAAATTCTGGGTCGGGCGGTTCACATGAAAACAACAAGCATTCGCAAGAACAAGTCACATTTTAGCTTTGGTTTTGCCTACCCTAACATCGGAAACCTACCACCAACAAATCACACATGCAAGGCAGACATGCAAGAGTGGAAATCAGTCCCAACTTGCCTCTAAAACCAAGCAAACGAGGCATACCGGCGACGGACGGACGGCGTGGGGGCGGCGACGGGTGGACTCCTTCTCTCGGCTTCCCCTTCTCTCTCGCCGCTCCCTCTCTCTCGCAACCTCCTCTCTTTCCCTTTGGCCGAATTCTCCACCAGCCACTCTCTCTCTCTCTCTTTTTGGTTGTATATATATATATATATGCATGCATTCTTAGTTTACATGAGGGACACTTGTCCCCAAGGAGGAGACAAGTGTCTCCCTTGCCGAAGACACTTGGAGGAAGCCATGCGGCTCCTCCTCCCCGCTCCATGTGCCAACATGGGCCTAAAGTCCAAACTTAAATGGCCAAATTTATTGTTTTACAATACATTTTAATCCTCATTTAAATAAATACTTAATTGCATAATAAAATGATCAAAAGACTTTGTGACATTAATCCATAAAATCAAATCTATCGAGTGCATAGTCAAGAACAAAGTCTTCTTTATCAAATTGTCCTATGTCCAATTTAAATAGCCCATAGAAAAATATCAATAATAAGCGCGTAATTTCTACACCACTTTAGGGCATTTGATTTTGATTTTGATTTATAAAAATCAATTAACATTCTCATTGTCAATTAACATTTTCATAAGGGGTTTGGTCCAAGAGATAAAATATTGTGGCCGATGATGTAATTGTCTCTATGGCCATTCAAAGATAAATATTGTTTCCCTCAAAATCAATATTTCGGGTTGAAATTCCCGGATGCCACAATTCTCCCCTCCTTAGAGAAATTCGTCCTCGAAATTAGACATTTCCCGTGTCTCTTGAAATAAGTGAGGGTACCTTTTTCTCATCTCATTTTCACTTTCCCATGTGGCTTCCTCCACATCATGATGTTGTCATAATATCTTAACCAATAGAATTTTCTTGGTCCTGAGAATTTGTTACTTTCGATCCAGTACTTGCACAGGCTCTTCAATGTACCTCACTTTCTCATCCATTTTGATGGCTTCATGATTGAGTATGTGTCTTGGATCGGGCTGATACTTCCTTTAAAGTTAAGGATGCAAGGTCTTAACATATCTTAATTTATCTCAATGCCATAAACAATTTTAAAACAACAACCACATCTGAAATTTCTTTTGAATGCTTGAAAATCTTCCTTCATGAAATCAAACAGTACAAACTGAGGTTTTCAAAAGCATTCAACAACAATAGCAAGCTTTGAAATCATATGTCATTTCCATGTCAAAACGTTTTCAAATCACCAATGTGGAAAATCCTTGAGTTCTTGAAAATCCCACTTCATGATATCAAATAATGTAAAATAGGGATTTCAAAGACACAGCGGTATAACAATGATAATATTTGAGAATAGGTAAATCTCATATCGTTGAAATCAATTCACAAAATCAAAGCATGATACCAGTTCCATAAAATCCATGATCACGTTTAAATTTCAAATGTTTTTCGGAATCCACGTGTAAAGCCTTGAGTTGCACTTGCATCACGGCACAAAATAAAATACTTTATCAAAATCCTTAGTAAATTTAAATTGGTACTTGGCAAATTCCAATCTCAATCCCAACTCCAATGGGTTGGAATGTTTTCTATAAAAGGTTCAGAAATCTTTAAAATATAAAATTTTCCTTAAAACATTTGGACACAGTGTCACGTACTCATAAATTTTGACGGAATTCAAGAGATTTTCTAAAATAGTTTACAATCAAAATCTGTTTTTCAATTGAAGTTCAAAACTTGGAATGTACAGGTGATAATTTCCTCCAAAAACCATAAGCATTTCTTGAAGTATTGAAAATCATAGTTCGGCGAGTCGATAATATTGGTCCTATCATAAAGATTTTTGAAACTAAAAACTTTGAAATACCAAAATCCTAAGCCTTTCTTGGAATGCTGAAATCAACTCATCGGTGAGTCATCAAACTCGGTCCCAACCTTAAGATTTTTAAAGTAGTTTGCATGTAAAATCTTAGAGCTTTGAAAACATCCAAACTCAAGTATTTCCAATCTAACTGTACTACATCAGACAACAACGGCAATGCATTAAATAGGTTGGTAGACTTTCACTTGCTAGCATGTTAAACACTAGGAAATGTGTTTAGCTACATCCGCCTTCATGCCATTCTACCAAAACCGTTGGTGTAATTTCTGTACATCTTTGTACTACCTGGATGAATACTATAATTACACCTATGTGCTTCCGACAGGATTTCCCTTGTTTACTTCTTCATTGTCGAGATCACAGAGTCGTCCTTGATATCTTACTACTCCATCTTCAGAGACTTGGAACTCTGGTCTTTCCCCTAAAGACACAGCATTTCGTATCTTCCCAATTTACGAATCAGATTCTTGCAAAATCTTAACTTTCTGAATATTTTTGGGTTCAATCCTTAATGCAGTAAGCATATCGTCGACGTGGTCTACTTCCAACTTAAAGTCTGAATCTACTATTGACTTTAATACATTCCACTTTGTTATCCTCAGATTAGCCACATTCATAGCTGACTTTCGACTAAGGGTGTCTGCCACCATATCACCTTTCATGAGGGGTATCGTAATAGTCAAAATCTTTTAATAATTCCATCCACCTCCTCTGTCTCATATTCAATTTCTTTTGTGAAAACATCTATTTCAAGCTCTATCCTAAGTGCAGCTATCAATCAGATTCAAATTTAAAGAATTCCACCTTCACGACTCAATCGAATACACTATTTAGCCGAATTATTCCTATACCTTTGTCACCACCAATTCAAGCCTAGAACCATCAAAATCAGCGCCACAAATAACTCATTTGGTTCAGTCCAATAGAGACATTCACTATGCCTTCACTGCAACATAGATTCAAGCCTAAAATATAATACCATTCATTCGGTTCAAATATCAATAATCCACCAAGACTTATTTAATTTCAAAGATCAACAATCCACCAAAATAAAACTTGTCTAGTTTCCACCGAATATATCTCATATCTCATCCTAAAGGATCATCACTTAGACTAATCATTCATCAAATCCACAACTTAAACTTTCACCTTTTCACCTTGGAAAGACTATAGCCACAATTGATCATATCCACTAATTCCACCAAACATTTTCAAACTGAGATCATCACCTAAAATTAAAAGTTGACCACTATCGATTAAACCTATTATTCTGACATATAAAGCACAAATAATTTCACATCTCATATGACTACTCAAACTCGTGACTTCCAAGATCAATCTATACATACTAAATGCCTCCATGTAATGCATCAAGACTTCTAATGAAATCCTCAAATTCATAACTCACTCTCTAAAATCCACTTCTTTAGCCTTGCTTGCAGCGCTACACTTAGATGCTACGCATGTTCTTCAGGTCCTTTAGAATATATCAGGATATCATCAAATGAAGACAATCACAATTTGATCCAAATAAGGCTTAAATATCCTATTCATTAAATCCATGAATGCAGCTAAGGCATTCGTCAATCCAAATAGCATAACCAGGAACTCATAGTGTCCATAGTGAGTCCTAAAATGGTCTTAAGAATGTCTTCCTTCTCAATCCTTAGTCAATATCCTGATCTCAAGTTAGGTTTAGAAAAGACCAAACTTCCTTGCAGTTGGTCAAATAGGTCATCAATTCTAGGTAATGAGTATTTACTCTTAACAATTACATGATTCAATTGACTATTATGAATGCACAAATGCATCGACCTATCCTTCTTTTTCACAAACAAGAGTTCTACAAGCTTAACCATGCTTCCGCTGCGCCACTCTGATAGAATTATCCCAGAAACACTACCTTCCTAGTTCAGTTCATAGTTCAGTTCACTCCTGCCCCCTTTTGCCATTCTAGAAGCCTGCCAGGAGCCGCTCCTTGTTCGGGTCCTCTGACCTCGGCGTCCACTCCCTGCCCTCATCAAACCGGGACGTTACAGGTACACCAGCTTTCGCCTGATTCGAACCCAAACTACACATCTACTGAAGGGTCTCATTTTAACAGGGATTAACTTACAGAGTTATTATCCGTTTTGGCCTATCCCATACTAGGCCTCATGGTTTCATCCTTGGCGCATGGGTAAACACTATCTCACGTAGCTCTTCATTTGAATAGAGTCTCTTACCTTATCGTGCATCACCCAGCGTCACTTGTCTCCTTGATTCCATTCATTCTCTTAACATTTCTTGCTCTCCAAGCTGGGCCATTTCATAAATTTCATTATAATCCCTCAAGTTCAGAAGCACCAGTTATCTCCTACTATCTGTCCTCAGGCCCTTAAGGAATCTCTTAACCTTTTCCTCACAATCCTCTATCAATCTAGGGGCACATCTAGATAGCTCAGAAAGTTTCGCTTTAGGAACAATTTGCGACTCAATGTCACTAATTAGCTAAGAAGGAGAAGTAATGGTCATACGTTACTAAAGTCATATAAGTAACATAAAATGTTACTGACACATAAAAGCAACATCACACTAGTTACCAGGGATCCACTCGTGAATACCCATCACCCGTTGTTTAAAGTTAGTCTACTACTCTTGGTTAGTACCCTATGGTGTGCATCATTCTATCCTCATGTCCATCTGAGGCACCTTATGACTCCAAATAGACCATAGCTCTGATACCAAAACAGGGATGTGGCACCCCTCGACGGCCCCCAATCCGATTAGGGTTGCCACAGTTCGCTTACCATTCACTTTTCCTAATAACATGTCACTCTGATACCATTACAATTGCAGCGGGTCCATACAACCATGGGGCTTTACATTTTTTGTTTTTTGGATAGGTCCCTTGCACAATTCATATACGGAATCACATCCAACAAACTCCCTTCCCTATATTTAGAAAACGATGCACACCAACTAAACATTTATAGGTAAAAGCCGTACACTTTTATTCACTTAAAACATATGGACATCATTCATCGGTACATCAAAATGCCATAGTTTTCTATACTAGGCTATACTTCAAAAGATGATCGACATCTCTTCCAACAGTCGTATACTTAAAGTCCATCGATCAGTGTCGGTGTCCAAAAGTTCCTTCATTTGCTATCCTCCTCCCCGCGGTCATATCAAATCACTTGATCTGTCTACTGGTAGCAGTGGTAGTAGAGATATCTTATCTAGTCTGAAATGTTATTCCCCAAAACGGGTGAGTACAACCACTCAGCAGGTAAAGGACCAATAAACCACTCAATGCATCATGCATCACACAGTCATCACAATCATAGCATCACATGTCATTAAAGCATCCATGCACAATTACCTTGGTATCATGCAAATGTCACCATACCTTATGTACACACATCATCATATAGTCATCACCATCATATCATACACTTACCATCATCATGCATCCATGCACTCATCATCATCATATCACATCTACCATCATCATTACCATGCATCCATGCATGTAACATCATCATCATATCACATCTACCATCATCATTACCATCCATTCATGCATATAACATCATCATCCTATCACATCTACCATCATCATTACCATGTCATGCGTATATGATTATGCATAATTCAATTTCAATTTCATTTTGGACTGCCACATTTCTCTTTCCCGGGATCAATAATTTCATCCCATATTTGATCACTCGCGTCTCATCTTGGCATCGGGAGATAAGCCTCTAGCACACACCACCGGGCATCCAGCACCCCCACATTCCGGGCATCTCGCATCCCAACTGGCATCACGAGGCATCCCCTGAAGCAAAAACCTCCGAGGCTTCCAGCATTTACACTCCCTGGCCGAGCATCTCGTACCCCAACTGGCATCACGAGGCATCCCCCTGGGCACAAACCTCCAGGGCTTCTGGCTCCCCCACTCTCCGGGCATCTCAAAACTCCCGAGGATCCTCCAGCATTCAGCCATTTAAGGCCACCGGCATCCGAAACCCCCCATCCCGAGCATCCTGACACTCGTAGGGCATTATCATCTGCCAGAAACAGTTTCCTCATTTATCATTATTTATGTTCACCAATTTAGGTCTCAACTTAGCATGGCACATGATGTAATGGCAAACAAGATCACCTTCGTGCTTTGATTCATACATGTATCTCCAATACAGCACGCAATTTCGAATAGAAACAGATTGCGCAGTTTTTGAAATATTTCAATTAAGATACTCGAACGACCTCCAAAAATTATGAAATTTTACCAGGTTATATCTAAGACACAAAAGTAGATTTTTCATGAAGACATCTATGCCAGGTTCGTTCTAGATAATTTTCTATAGTCATCCGAAGCTTCTGATTCTAGCACCGAAACGTCCAGTGTTGGTATCTCCGAAATATCGAGTTTTCACCAACTTATTCTTCTTCGTTTCCTCAGAAATTTAGATATGTTTTACTTCAAGAGGTCCCCTAAAACTTTCATCAAGATATCTGAGTGAAATTTCCAAAGATTAGTCACCACATGGGTCCAAGAATTCTCGGGTGTCCAGTACCGTGTTTCCAGATTAACCGTCTTAAAGAGTAAGTCGATTCACTAGGCTAAACTTGCTCATTTTACTTTATGATGTTCTCTACAAGTTTCATGAAGAAGTCGAAGAGATATTCTTGATAAAAATCGACATGCAACAACAAATCTACCGAAAGGTTAGCAAAACTGTTCCAGATCTAGTGTCTTCGTAGGATGAGGGTTTGACCCCTTAAATATCCACCATTTTGTCCCAAATTTTAGTATGTTGTATTTTAAGATGTTGGCTACAACTTTCATGAAGTAATCAAAGTCAAATTCCAACTTGAAACATGCATGCAACCCTTCACAAAATTCTGGGTTGGGCGGTTCACACGAAAACAGCAAGCATTCTCAAGAACAAGTCACATTTTAGCTTCGGTTTTGCCTACCCTAACATCCGATACCTACCACCAACAAATCACACATGCAAGCCACACATGCAAGAGTAGAAATCAGTCCCAACTTGCCTCTAAAACCGAGCAAACGAGGCACACCGGTGATGGACGGACGGCGTGCGGGCGGCGACGGGTGGACTCCTTCTCTCGGCTTCCCCTTCTCTCTCGCCACTCCCTCTCTCTCGCAACCTCCTTTCTCTCCCTTTGGCCGAATTCTCCACCAGCCACACTCTCTCTCTCTCTCTCTCTCTCTTTTTGGTTGTATATATATATGCATGCATACTTAGTATGCATGAGGGACACTTGTCCCTAGGGAGGAGACAAGTGTCTCCCTTGCCGAAGACACTTGGAGAAAGCCATGCGGCTCCTCCTCCCCCCTCCATGCGCCGACATGGGCCGGGCTTATGGCCCACTTCAGGCCCATCTTACTTGGGCCTAAAGTCCAAACTTAAATAAATACATTTTAATCCTCATATAAATAAATACTAATTGCATAATAAAATGATCAAAAGACTTTGTGACATTAATCCATAAAATCAAATCTATCGAGTGCATAGTCAAGAACAAAGTCTTCTTTATCAAATTGTCCTATGTCCAATTTAAATAGCCCATAGAAAAATATCAATAATAAGCGCATAATTTCTACACCACTTTAGGGCATTTGATTTTGATTTTTATTTATAAAAATCCATTAACATTCTCATAGTCAATTAACATTTTCATAAGGGGTTTGGTCCAAGAGATAAAATATTGTGGCCGATGATGTAATTGTTCCTATGGCCATTCAAAGATAAATATCGTTTCCCTCAAAATCAATATTTTCGGGTTGAAATTCCCGGATGCCACACCTTCAAATTGGATTGAAATGTGAAGAAAAGAAAAGAAATTCGTTTGGGCTGTGTAGGGGAATTTTGGGCACCAAAATGAAGTCAATTCGTGAAGAAAAGAGCGAAAATAGCCATTGGTTCATGGTTTGACAAATTTGGAAAGAAGACTTTGTGTCATCTCCACTCATTGCTTAATATTGCACCCATGGACTCCATTGGCCAATTGCTTGACTTCCTCTCCCCTTGTCCCCCATTGGTTCCCTCTTTCCTTGCTTCTTCCTTCTCATTGTGCGCACACCACCCCAAGAGAACAGCCCTGTCTTCTTCTTCTTCTTCTTCTTCTTCTTCTTCTTTTCCTCTGCAAGTCCACGCCACCTCCCAGCCTTCACGCCTCAGCCACACCATCACCTTCGCTGCCCAACCCCTCAGCGTCTTTGTGGCATCCCAAAATTCAAGACATCCTCTAGAGAAATTAAAGCCTATAATTAGGTAATGAAATTACCTATGGTCTATGTGCTAGCCATTAGTTTTCTTAAGGCTAGGTGTTATTGTGGTTGTGTTTATGAATTTTGAATTTAGGACTATAGATAGATTAATAATCTATGCTTGGCCATAAGATTTATAAATTAAATTTCAATGAACAAAATGTCCCAAGACTTTGGCCAAGATGAAAATTGGAATTTAAAAATATTTATAGAATGAATTCAAAAAAAAAAAAAAAAAAAGAGAAAAAGGGGATTAATTTTCGAATGGGCCTTAAGCCCATTTGGCCTAAGCTTTTAATGGACCAAGTTGGGAAGCCCAATAGAGGCCCAAAAGGAGTGGTCGACCAGCCCATTTGCCGGCCCAATCCAAGCCCACAAGCCTTGCATGCGAGCTGCCAAGTGGCATGGGGGTTGTGCAAGGTGTGGCTGCCCCCATTGGCCATCTTGGGCGGCCACATGCAATATAAAAGCCACTAAAAAGAAAGAGAGAGAGAAAGGGAGAGAGAGAGAGTGGCATTCAGCCAAGAGAGTGAGCCGAGAGAGAGTGAGTTGTGAGAGAGAAGAGGGAGGCCGAGAGGGAAGGAGGCGGAGCCGGAGGGGTGTGCCGTCCGTTCGCCGTCCGATCGTCGCCGTTCGTCGTCGTTTGTTCACCTTTAAGGCAAGTGGAGTCTGTAACTTCTCTTGCATGTTTGTTGTGGTGTTTTCATGTTAGATTTTAGATATGATTTGTGCGAAAAACCGAGATAAGAGTTGGTTATATGCAAACCGTGTGACTGTTCTTGTTCGGTTTGTTGGAGTCAGTGGCTTGTTCGAGTTTGCATGGGTATTTGGAGTTCCATTTTGACTTCGGTGTCTTCACAAAAGTTGAAGCTAACGTATTTTACTATGACATACTAAAAATTCGTAGAAAACGATGAAAATTTGAGGGGTCAAAAGTTCTATTGTACGGAGACTTTAGATCTGCGAAATTTTCACTGCCCTCTTGTTGATTTCTTGGTTGCATGTTGATTTCTGTTGGAGATCTCACTTTGTTGTCTTCTTGAAAGTTGTAGGAAACACACTAAACTACAACATATCAAATTTGAAGAGAAATGAACGAGTGTAGCTTGGTGAATCGGCTAGATCTTGAAAATGATGGTTCTGGTGAAGTATCTCGAGACACCCGAGACTTCATGGACTAAAATGGTGACCATAATCTGCTTATTATGTCTAGATCTCTTCATGAAACTTGTAAAGGACACCTTGGTACATAACATACTCAAATTTCAGAGAAAACAAAAGAGGATTGATGGGTGAAAACTAAGAATTTCAGAGGAGTGTGTTCTGGACGTCGCGGTAGTGGTTCCAGAAGCTTCGTGGGGTTTTATAAATAAATTAAAAAATAATTTGGCTTAGAGTTTTTCATGAGAAATGCACGAAAATGTGTTGGCTATCACCCTGTAAACTTTTGTAATTTTTGAATGCCATATGAGTATTTTAATCGAATTTATTTGGAAACTGTGCAAGACTGGCCATTAACCGAATATAAGGTGCTATTTCATGGAAATTGTGAAATTTATGAGAAATTCAATTTGACCATGAATTTTATATGAAATTGTAATACTATTAGTGATTGTTTGAATATTATGATTTTGGGAAAATCATAGATATTAAATATTTATTTATGAAAATAAAATAATAATAATATAATAAAATAATAATAAAATAATAAAATAAAATAAAATAATAATGGATTATTTTATTGGCATAGAGTCCATTTAATTAATTCATGTTGTTATGTGATAAAGTCTTGGTATGGGTGTGACATTGAATTGAGATGTATGTGTGATGAAATCTTGGTATGTGTATGACATGGAATTGAAATGTATGTACGTATTCAATGTTGAGCATGATCTTGAATTGTCATCACATCATATGTCATGATAAAATGAATCATAATAATGTGAATTGAGAAGACCGTCGGAGGTGAGCCGACGATGCCCCGGAGTATCGGGATGCCCGGCTAGAAGGGTATGGCCGGTTGCCCGGTGGTCATGAGTGGCCGAATGTCGGAGGGTCCTCGGGAGACCGAGTGGTATCGAGATGCCCGAAGAGTGGGGAAGCCGGAAGCTCGGCATGGTAATTATGTCGAGGGATACCTCGCGACGCCGGATTGGGTGCGAGATGCCTGGCCTGAAGGGTGCGGCCGGTTGCCCGGTGGCCTTAAATGGCTGGATACCGGAGGGTCCTCGTGATGCCAGTTGGGGTACGAGATGCCCGGGGAGTGGGGGAGCTGGATGATCTAAAATTGTATCTTGGATACATGTGGGACGCAAATATTGGTCCCGGGAATGAGAAATATGATGGTCCAGGATGAAATTTGGAATTAAATCATGCATGATAATACATGATGATGATATATGCATGATGATATGCATGATGATATATGATAATGGTACGTATGATGATATGCATGATGATTTGTATGATGATACGCATGATGATGTGCATGATGAGGATGATGATATGCATGGTGATATGCATGATGATAATGACATATGCTTGGTGATGTGCATGATGAGGATGATGATATGCATGGTGATATGCATGATGATAATGACATATGCTTGGTGATGTGCATGATGAGGATGATGATATGCATGGTGATATGCATGATGATAATGACATATGCATGGTGATGTGCATGATGAGGATGTAAAATAAAATAAAATAATAATGGATTATTTTATTGGCATAGAGTCCATTTAATTAATTCATGTTGTTATGTGATAAAGTCTTGGTATGGGTGTGACATTGAATTGAGATGTATGTGTGATGAAATCTTGGTATGTGTATGACATGGAATTGAAATGTATGTACGTATTCAATGTTGAGCATGATCTTGAATTGTCATCACATCATATGTCATGATAAAATGAATCATAATAATGTGAATTGAGAAGACCGTCGGAGGTGAGCCGACGATGCCCCGGGAGTATCGGGATGCCTGGCTAGAAGGGTATGGCCGGTTGCCCGGTGGTCATAAGTGGCCGAATGTCGGAGGGTCCTTGGGAGACCGAGTGGTATCGAGATGCCCGAAGAGTGGGGAAGCCGAAAGCTCGGCATGGTAATTATGTCGAGGGATACCTCGCGACGCCGGATTGGGTGCGAGATGCCTGGCTTGAAGGGTGCGGCCGGTTGCCCGGTGGCCTTAAATGGCTGGATACCGGAGGGTCCTCGTGATGCCAGTTGGGGTACGAGATGCCCGGGGAGTGGGGGAGCCGGATGATCTAAAATTGTATCTTGGATACATGTGGGACGCAAACATTGGTCCCGGGAATGAGAAATATGATGGTCCAAGATGAAATTTGGAATTAAATCATGCATGATAATACATGATGATGATATATGCATGATGATATGCATGATGATATATGATAATGGTACGTATGATGATACGCATGATGATTTGCATGATGATTTGTATGATGATACGCATGATGATGTGCATGATGAGGATGATGATATGCATGGTGATATGCATGATGATAATGACATATGCTTGGTGATGTGCATGATGAGGATGATGATATGCATGGTGATATGCATGATGATAATGACATATGCATGGTGATGCGCATGATGAGGATGATGATATGCATGGTGATATGCATGATGATAATGACATATGCATGATGATATGCATGGTGATATGCATGATGATAATGACGTATGCCTAATGATACATGATGGTATGCGCATGGTTACAAGGTAAGCAACGCCTGTGATGCATGTATGAATTGTATGGTGCATTGAGTTGTTATTGGATTTCCTCATCTGCTGGGTAGTTGTACTCACCCCTTTTGGGGATAACATTTCAGATTAGTAGATGGTTTGAGCGGTTGGATATGACCGCTGGGAGAAGGATAGCAAAGGAGGGAACCTTTGGATGCCGACACTGATTGATGGACCTTAAGCATACGATTGTGGGAGGAGATGTCGGTCATCTTTTAAAGTATAGCCAAGTATAGAAACATTGGCATTTCGATGTACTGACTAAAGATGTCCATATGCTTTATGTAAATAAACGTGTCCGGTTTTAACTTATATAAGATGTTTAGTAGGTGTGCATCGATTTCTGAATGTAGGGAAGGGAATTGTTGGATATGCTTCCGTTATGTAAATTGCGCAAGGGACCGTTAATAAAAGATGTAAACCCCTATGGTTGTATGGACCCGCTGCAACTAAAAATGGTATCAGAGTGACTTGTTATTTGGGAAAGAAAAAAAGAAAAGCGAACTGTGGTGACTCTAGCGAATCGGGGGCCGTCGAGGGGTGCCACAGTCTTGTCGTCCCTGCTGCTAGCACCAACCAGTAGCCTCCTCCAGCACCATTTAGCTGCATCACCAGTAACCCCTGTAGCCCCAACCAACTTCAAACAGAACCAGTTTCTCCTCCTTTCGCAGTGACTTGTGGGTTGTTTTTCAGCCCCTTTTAGACCTCTGTTGGAGCTGCCGTAGACACGGGATGTCACCGCCGTTGTGCCGCCTTCACCGTGAACCCATTTATTCGCTAATTCAGTGAGTTCATTACCTAATCTTTGATTAGGTTGTTAATTGCACTTAAGGGGTTAGATTAGTATTAATTAGCTTAGTTAAATTAGTACTGAGTGAGATTAGCCTTAAGATGGATTAGTGCTAATCTAATTTGGTTATATTAGCCTTAATATGGATTAGTGTTCATCTAATTGGCGAGATTAGCACTAATGAGGCTAGTTTAGCCTATTTGAGGGGATTTCTCCCGGATCAGTTGATTGGACTCTCGCCGTTTGCCATTTTTGTGAATTGAAATGGGCCACAATTTTGAGTTTGATTCCTTCTTAAAAAATGTTTTAGACATCTTGGGCCTAGATTTGATAGATTTTATGTTTATTTTGATGCATGCAAATGGGGCTTCTTGGCTAGTTGTAGAAGAGTTATAGGATTGGATGGATGCTTTCTAAATGGTTTATGCAAGGGGGAGTTGTTGGCTGCTGTGGGAAAAGATGCCAATAATCAAATGTTTCCGATAGCTTGGGCGGTAATAAAGATAGAGAACAAGGATATTTGATCCTAGTTCCTAAAAAATTTAATGGCTGACCTTGAGATAATCGATGGAGGAGGATGGGCATTCATAAGCGACTAATAGAAGGTAATTTCATTGTCAATTAATTCACTCCCTTTTAATATTAATCACTTCATATTTTTCTTGACTTGTATTTATTGGTTTGAATTTTTGTAGGGACTTATTCTAGCATTGGCTGAACTGATGCCACATGCTGAGTATAGAATGTGCGCAAGCACATATATGCAAACAGGTCAAGGAACTTCAAAGGAAATAGGCTATAGAAGCAGTTCTGGTAGATAGCAAAGTGTATGAATATGGTTGATTTCATATTAGCCAAACAAGGATTGTTGCAGCTGACAAAGGAAGGTTTTAATGCACTCTTCCAGATAGAAGCTAAGCACTGGTGTTGGGCATTCTTCAGCGAAGAGTTCAAATGCGATATCATTGATAACAACCTCAGTGAAGCTTTCAATGGTAGAATTTTAGAGGCCAGGTGCAAACCAATCATCAGCATGCTTGATGATATTCGAGTTATGGTTATGACTAGACTGCATAGGCAAGAGATGAGGCTACAAAATGGAGTAGAGATTGTAGCCCTAGGACTGTGAAGAGATTGGATGCAAATATTGCTGTTAGTAGGTTTTGCCATCCAGTTTGGAATGGAGATAATGGATATGAGATTATTCAAAATCAGGATAAGTATGTTGTCAACCTGGATAAAAGAAAGTGTTCATGCCAAGCCTAGCAACTGAATGGAATTCCCTGTGCCCATGCCATTTGTGCTATTCAGATGAAGCAAGAAAATCTAGATGATTACCTACATGATTGGTACAAAAAAAGCCCATACCTTGCTTCAAACCAATTCATGATGCAGCCTATCAGAAGCAACAAATTTTGGGAGCCAGCAAATCATAAAAGCCCTCTACCTTTACCACTGAAGAATGCAGCAGGAAGAGGCATCAAGTCAAAGGATGAGTAGGACTGGATCAAAGATGAAATGCTCCTATTGCCGCAAGGAAGGGCACAATAAGAAGGGTTGTGAGCTGAAAAAGCAGCATCAACATCAAGATGTAATGGCTGATTCAGTGCCAGGGACAAGACCTACTGAAGAGTTTCTTGTTGGGTCTATTGAAGGGAGGACAAAAGGCCTTGCTGTAATGCCTACTGAAGGACAAACAGAAAGCCATCTTGTAAGGTAAGTATCCTCTTTGTCTTAGTAACTTTACAGTTCTTATTCGATAGTGCTATTGGTTATAATCCTAATACATGTAAGGCCTACTAAAGAGCTAGAAAAAGGCCTTGTTGTAGGCTCAAGTGTAGGGATAGGGACTGGAATGGGTAGGACAGCAACAACAACAACTGAGTCCACTGTCGAGCAAACAAGAAAAAAATATCCTATAAGTTGTACATCGCTGTGTTTGGTCTTTTATGGGCTAAAATTTACATTTGTTATGTGTTTCTCTGGTGAGAAGACGAGCAACTGCACAAGTTGCAGAGGTTGCTACAAGGATTATTGTTGCTGAAAATGATACATCACAGCGAACAAGAGGGGCTCTTGGAAAAAAATTAAGACAATATGGTTATAGGATTTACACAGATGAATGTACTGGAATGACTATTTTGAATGTAAGATTTATAGGCCTCATGCATTTAATTTGTTGTACTTCAATTCATTTGGTTGACAATATCACTATGTTCTTGTAGCCTGGAAGAACTTCGGAGGTACTTCTCTCTCAAGGTGGGCCAACTCAAGAATCAAGTGCGCAACCAAAGAAGAGTGCTCCAAAGAAGAAGATGGCAACGGGTATAGCTGTGAAACAACCATCCAAAAAAAAACCAGCACCAGTTCCATCTCAACCAACGATTGGGAGCAGTAGTGATGATATGGACCAACACATGACACGTGCTAGAACAAAAATAGCCACCGTCAAAAACAAGGAAAAGGAAAATGAGGTGACAGAAAGCCCAGCTAAAGAACTTGCACATCCAGTTCGAAAGAGTACTCAGATTATGAATCAATTCAAAGCTCCAAGAGGAAAAGGAGATCAAGGTGTTATCAATATTGACTGATGGGAGGGTGTCGGACATGCTCTCTTTTTATGTAATGCTGGACATGGTCTTTTTTCATGTTTTCTTTTTTTAGGAGTGTGTGTGCTGGATATTATATCATTGATGGTAGTTGTTGCCTGCAATGTCATTGTTTTTTTTTTTTTCAAGAGAGTGTTGAACTTTCGATGATTAGGGAGTAAAGTTAGACAAGCTTTTCTTTTCTTTTGTAAACAATCAATGTTAATGGCAAGTACTGGAATGACTATTCATTTTCTCTTGTGTTGGTTTCGGCTAGAATGCTAGCAAGTCAGTTATGCTGCTGTATATTTTATTGTTGTTGTTACTGCAATGTTACTGTTGCTACAATGTTGCTGTTGCTGCACTGTTGCTGTTGTTGGTTAAAGTTGTGGATTATAATGAATTTGTGGGGTTCTGATTATATATGTTGCTACACGAACACTTTGGATGTTGGTACATCTTGTTGCATCTGGGCTGGTGTAAGAAGATGCACTAGCAACTCAACTGGTGCAAGAACAAGGTGCATTTGAATGTGACGTTTGGCACTAACATATTCTTTTTTTTAAAACTTGTGCAATATAAGTGATCACTTTGTAATCGCGACTAACACTTAAATGATTACTTTGATAAAAACTTGGCTTTCAAGTGATCACTATTTACAACTTATGGCACTGGAATGGTCAATTGTGAATTTGCCACCATCCTTTAATTTCGGCCATGGTTTACAGTTGTAGCAAACTAGCAAACCAGCAAACTAGCAAACCAGCAAATCATTACCAAATAAAAAATGTAGCAAATCATTGTCAAATAAAAAAATGCAGCAAACCATTACCAAAAGCTTTCAATGCAACAAACCATAACCAAATAAAGAATGGAGCAAACCATTACCAAACAAAAAAATGCAGCAAACCATTACTAAAAGCTTTCAATGCAGCAAACTATTACCAAATAAAAAATGTAGCAAACCATTATATTTGAAGCAAAAACTAACCAAAACAAACATTGACAATACGCAACTAAATAACAAAACTTTTAAGTGCTCACAACTAATGCATTCCAAATCCAACCTTGCATTTCTACCCGTAGATTACAAGAACAAAACATTCTGCTCCATTCAAAAATTGCAGCAAACCAAAAAACACATTTTACTTATAAATAATCCAATACAAGTGCATATTTCACGTCTTCGACTATGGTAGACATACAAACTTCTTCTCATTACTCACTTTATATTTGAATAAACTACCCAAGAGAATAAGAACACAATTAATGATCAATAAAAGTTTCTTTCGATTTACAGCTTTGAAATCTCCCTCTTCAAATGGTCCACCAGAGATGTTAAACCTTTCATTTGAGCTTGCATTGAGTTGACATCCTCCAACTCGTCCATTAACATAGGTGGAGGTTGATTTTGGCCTTCAAGTAACTCCAATATCACCTCTGTCGCTCGATCAGACAATTTCCTATCAACCCATTTGAAATATTGGCACTTCAAGCCTTCTCTATATCTGCCGCACCCATGGAATCTTCTCCCAAGATTCAACCGAGTCCAAGATGTTCTTCTCGGACTCAGTAACCCACAATAACAGTAATACTCACCATCTAATTCGCTTTTCTTATAGGAATGTGAGTCGCTACTGAAGCTTTTGTCGTCCATTTGCAAGAGCGAGCTGATAACTTTGGGAGAAAATTGAAGTATGCACTTGAAATGATCGAATTGGGGATTTAGGGTTTTCAACTTCTGGTTCTACTCGAAATTGGGGATTTAGGGTTTCTTATTTGGGGGAAAATGGTAAACGGCATCGTTTTGTTCTTTGTATGTTGATTGTATTCTCCAGCGATCCACGTCGGTGTCAAAAATTAATAAAAAACTTCCATGTTGGATTTTTGGCCAACCAAATCGGCGATGGCACAAAAGTGAATTTTTTTCAAAATTTTTGGTACTTAAGTGATCCGACGGAAACTTTTGGCACTAAAGTGAGCGCCGTACACAACTTATGGCACCATTAGTGTACTTATCCCCCCAAAGGGGTGAGTACAACCACTCAGCAGGTAAAAGATCCAATAAACTACTCAATGCATCACACAGAACAATCAAGACATCATAGAATAGTTCATATCATTCATACATCCAAGCATTTCTTACCTTGCAGCCCTACACATGTCATCATACCATATATGCATATACATCCATGCACTCATCATCAAGCATTCATGCATATATCATCATGCCATAGGTGCATATACATCCATGCACTCATCATCAAGCATTCATGCATAAATGTTACCATACCATACATAATTCAATTTCAATTTCCCAATTTTTATTCTTTCAATTTGGGTCGCTACATTTCTCTTTCCCGGGACCAGTATTTGCATCCCACATTTATCGCTCCCACCCAACCTGGCATCACGAGGAACCTCTGGCACACACCTTCGGGCATCCGGCACACACACTCCGAGCATCTCGTACCCCAATTAGCATCACAAGGCATCCCCCGGCTCACACCTCCGGGCTTCCGGCAGCCCCACATCTCGGGCATCTCGAAACTCCCAAGGACATCCGGCACACACCCTCCGAGCATCCAGCATTTACACTCCCTGGCTGGGCATCCCGACACTCCCGGGGCATTGTCAGCTCACACCTTCGACTGCATTCTCATTTATCATAGCTCACATTCACATTTATGGCTCAATTTGAACATGGCATATGATATGATGGCAACAATATCATTTTCAGCATTTTGATTCTTATATGTAGTTCTAAATATCATCACTTGTGCAGCAAGATCCAATCACTTATGACAACATAATCCATGGGGTCCATACAACTTAGAATAATTCATACATCATGACTTTTTGAAATCTACCAAAATCCAGCTTGCACAATTTCAGAAAACATATTAATTAAATACCCACATGATCTTCAAAATTATGAAATCTGACATGTGTTAGTCAAGAAATAAAGGCAGCAACTCCATGAAGAACACATGCCCAAAAGAACTTCGCACGAAAAGATATAGCTCACACATTACAGCTTGCAAAATTCGGACACATCAGATTGCGCAGTTCTTGAAATATTTTAACTTAAATACTCGAATGACCTCCAAATATTTTAACTTAAATATTTTACCAGGTGATAGAAGAGACCCTAAGGTAGATTTTTCATGCAGAAATCAAGGCCAGATTCGTCCGAGATAATTAACTATGTACGGTCGAAGCCCCTGTCCTTAGTACCGAACATTCCAGGTTTAGCCGTCTCCGAAAAATCAAGATTTCACCTACTTATATTCCCTCATTTCCTCTGAATTTTTGATATGTTTTGTCTCAAGAGGTCTACTACAACTTTCATTAAGGGATCTAGGTGAGATTCTCAAAGAAAATTTACTTTATAGTCCACGAAGTCGCTGGAGTTCAGTACAACATTTCCAGATATATCGTCTTCAAAGGAAAAATCATTTCACTAGGCTACACTTGTTCGTTTAACCTAAAATTTGAGTATGTTAGTCTTCAAGATGTTCTATACAACTTTTTTGAAGGGGTCAAAGTGAAATTCTCAGTAAAAAGTTACATGCAACACACAAAATCACCAAGAGGTCAACAAAACAGTTTTAGATCTAGCATTTTCGTAGAGGGAGGGTTTCACCCCCCAAAAATCAGTCATTTTGTCTCAAATTTTAGTATGTCATAATTTAGGATGTTTTCTACAACTTTCGTGAAGAATTCAAAACCAAAATCGGATTCAAACCCCGCATGCAAGCCTCTACAACATTCTGGGTCAGGCTGTTTACTCGAAAACAGATTGCTATTTCAAAACAACACCTTTACAACTTCGGTTTTTCACACCCTAGGCATCCGAAATTCATCACCTTTCACTAGCACATCCTAGACACAACATGCAAGAGTAGATCAATGGATCTAACTTGCCTCCAAACCGAGCTACAGCGAGCACAACGACGGCAAACGACGGAAGCACGGGCGGCTGCGGGTGACGGACGAGCGGCTTCCTCCTTCGTGTGGCCTCTTCCTCCTCACTCTCGATTCCCTCACTCTCTCGACAGCTCTCTCTCTCCCTCTCTCAAAACCGTTCACTCTTTCTCTCTCTATTTCCTTTTATGCATCATTTGCAATCATTAGGAGCCACCCAAAGTGGCCAATGGGTGAAGCTCTCTTTTTACCACTTGGCAAATCCCATGCATGATGAGCTTGAAGATTAGGCATCGTCTCACGAAGGAGCATTGGTCCAAAATCTATTGCGACCAGCTTCCGTTTTCCAGGGGCATCCATATAGGGGCAACGTCTACCAAACTCATATCGGGGACAGGTTCTCTTAACCCTCACACGATCATTCAATCCCAGCTAAGGACATTGTGCTTTGCACAAAAATGCCTCAATTAAGATAACAAACTTTGCCTATTTTTTTCGTATTAAAAACACTCGGTAAAATAATTGTGTGTAGGTACACAGTCAGATCAAACCATAAAAATCGATATCCTTTCTTTTAAATCTCACTAGTTGTGTCAAACCCCGATACCCAGTATTTTCTAATTACATACCCTGTGGCACCCCTCGACGGGCCCCGATCCGTTAGGGTCGCCACAGTTCGATTTCCATTCACTTTCCTTAATAACATGTCACTCTGATACCATTTCAATTGCAGCGGGTCCATACAACCTGGGGTTTTACATCTTTTAGACCGGTCCATTATGTAATTCATGTAACGGAAGCATATCCAACAACTCCCTTCCCTATATTCAGAATACGATGCACACCAACTAAACATTAATAGATAAAAGTCGAACACTTGTATTTACTTAAACCAGATGGACATCATTCATCAGTACATCAAAATGCCATGGTTTTCTATACATGGCTATACTTCAAAAGATGACCGACATCTCCTCCAATAGTCGTATACTTAAAGTCCATCGATCAGTGTCGGCATCCAAAAATTCCTTCCTTTGCTATCCTTGTCCTCACGATCATATCCAACCACTTGATCCATCTATTGGTGGTGGTGGCAGCAGAGGTATCTTATCTAGTCTGAAATGTTATTTCCCAAAATGGGTGAGTACAGCCACTCAGCAGGTAAATGACCCAATAAACCACTCAATGCATCACACAATACAATCATAACAATCATAGCATAAGACATATTATTCAAGCATCCATGCATAATTTACCTTGGAGCCATGCATATGTCATCATACCACATGTACACACATCCTCATGTAGTCATCACCGTCATATCATACATGTACCATCATGCCATAGGTGCACATACATCCATGCACTTACCATCATCATGTCACACATACCATCATGCCATAAGTGCACATACATCCATGCACTCATCATCATCATCCATGCATATATCACCATGCCATATGTGCACATACCACCATGCACTCATCATCAAACATTCATGCATATCCATGCCATATGTGCATATACCACCATGATTCATATTATCCATGCTATCAAGCATACATCACCATGAGATCCATTCATGCCTTCATGATCGCATTTTCAATATCAAATAGCATCAATTTATTTTTATAAGCCGATCATGTATCATGCCATATGCATACACCCATGCACATGATTCATTTTCAATTCTTATCTTTCACAAAGATCTCATCAGTTTTTCTTTCTAGGGACCAATGTTTCCAGGGACCAATGTTTGCACCCAACCAGGCATCACGAGGAACATCCAGGCATGTATTCAAAATACAACAGGGCATTTGGACCCCCCACATTCCGGGCATCTTGCATCCCAACTAGCATCACAAGGCATCCCCCTCGGCACAAACCTCTAAGGCTTCCGGAATTATGTACCAACATACCACCAGGATTCCCCCCTCCTCTGGAATGGCCTCCAAAAATTATGAAATTATACCAGGTGATAGTCAAGACCCTAAGGTAGATTTTTTGTGAAGACATCCAGGCCAGATTCGCTATAGATAATTTACTATTGCCGGACGAAACTACTGTTCCTAGTACCGAACAGTCCAGTATAGCTGTCTCTGAAATTTGATATGTTTTGCTTCAAGAGGTCCAATAAAACTTTCATTAACAGATATAGGTGAGATTCTCAAAGGATTGTCACCATTTAGTCCACGAAGTCTCGGGAGTCCAGTACCATACTTCCAGATCTACCGTCTTCAAAAGAAAATCGTTTCACTAGGCTACACATGCTCATTTTACCTCAAATTGGATTATGTTAATCATTAGTATATTCTCTACAACTTTTATGCAGAAGTAAAAGTGAAATTCTTGGTAAAATGTGACATGCAACCCACAAAACCACCAAGAGGTCAACAAAACAGTTTCAGATCTGGCGTTTTCGTAGAGGAAGGTTTTCACCCCTTAAAAATCAGCCATTTTGTCAACAACTTTATTATGTTATACTTTGAGATGTTTTCTACAACTTTCGTGAAGAAGTTGAAGCCAAAATCGGACTCGAAACCCACATGCAAGCCTCTACAAAATTCTGGGTCAGGCGGCACACTAAAAAACAAAACACATTTTCAAGAACAACACACTCAAGCTTCGGTTTCTCACACCCTAAACGTCCGAGATTCACCACCATTCAAACACACAAGCAAGACACAACATGCAAGAGCAAAATATAGATCCCAACTTGCCTTTGTACTGAGCTACAACGAGCACGACGGTGGACGACGGACGCGCGGCAACGGACACACGACTTCTTCCTCCTCTCTCTCGGTTCCTCACTCTCTCGGCAACTCCCTCTCTCTCTCTCTCACTCTCTCAAAACCGGCCACTCCCTCTCTCTCTTTCTTTTTGGTTGTTTATATAATTGCATGCATCCTCATTTTGCATGGGGGACACTTGTTCCCAAGGAGGAGACAAGTGTCTCCCTTGCCGAAGACACTTGGATAACCCTTCATGCCACTTGTCATTTTTCATGCAAAGTTGATGGGCCTCCTTGGGCCGGGCCTCTTGGTCCACTTTAGGCCCATCTAACTTGGGCCTAAAGTCTAAGCTTAAATGGCCCAAAATTTTCTTTAATAAGTCCATTTTTTTACTTTTAATAATTTACCTTAAATCCCCACTTATATAAATACTAAATTACAATTTCATATGACCATAAAATTTGAAATCATAAATCAATAAATTCCAATTTATAAAACACATGGCCAATGATAGGATTTTCTTTCCTATCAAATAATTATCCATTAAAAGCTTGGCCATAAATCTCATTGCAAATTATGGATCAAATGGCTACAATACATCTTGATAGTACTTCCATCACTCATTCATAGACCTTAATGTATCTGGAGGTTGCCATGAATTTTTTGGAATGCCACAATTCTCCCCTCCTTAGAGAATTTCGTCCCTGAAATTAGACACTACTCGTGTCCTTTTGAAACAAGTAGGGGTACTTTTCCTTTATCTCATCTTCACTTTCCCATGTGGCTTCCTCTATATCCTGATGTCGCCATAATACCTTAATCATTGGAATTGTCTTGGCCCTAAGAATTTGTTCCTTCCGATCCAGTACTTGTATAGGCTCTTCAATGTACCTCACTTTCTCATCCACTTTGATGGTTTCATGATCAAGTATATGATCAGGATCCAGCTGGTACTTTCTTAGCATCGATACATGAAACACATCGTGCAAATTTCCTAACTTAGGAGGCAGCGCTAAACGGTAAGCTACATCCCCTATCCTTTCAAGTATCTCAAAAGGTCCGACAAATCTAGGGCTTAACTTACCCTTCATTCCATATCGAGATATTCCTTTCATTGGAGATACCTTAAGGAATACATGATCTCCTACGCTAAACTCCAAAGGCCTTCTACGCCTATCTGCGTAGTCCTTCTGCCTACTCTAAGCTGTTTTAAGCCTTTTTCTAATAATTTCAAAAGCTTCAGTGGTAACTTGTACCAGTTCAGGTCTTGTCAATTTCCTTTCACCTACTTCATTTCAACAAACAGAAGTCCTACATCTCCTTCCATTTAATGCTTCATAGGGAGCCACGCCTATACTTTTCTAAAAACTATTATTATAAGCAAACTCCACCAAATGCAATCTTTCATCCCAATTTCCTTTGAAATCAATTACACAAGCCCTCAACATATCCTCTAATGTCTGGATTACTCTTTCTATTTTTCCATATGTTTGAGGATGAAAAACAGTACTAAATTGAAGCTTCGTCCCTAAAGCATCTTGGAGACTTCTCCAAAAATTTGAAGTAAACCTAGAGTCTCGATCAGATGTAATCATTAGAGGAATATCATGTAAGCATACCACTTGGCTTACACATATATTAGCAAATTTATCCATCGGATAATCTACACGAACTACTAGGAAATGGGCAAACTTAGTCAAGCAATCCACGATCACCAAGATGGAGTCGTGGCTACTTGATGTCCTTGGAAATCCTTGCACGAAATCCATCATCACATGATCTCATTTCCACTCTAGTATATCTAATGGTCTCAATCTAACACATCATTTAGCCGAATTATTCCTATACCTTTGTCACCATCAATCCAAGCCTAGAACCATCAAAATCGACACCATTAACAACTCATCTAGTTCAGTCCAACAAAGACATTCACTACGCTTTCACTACAACATAAATTCAAGCATAAAATATAGTATCATTCATTGGATTCAACTATTGATAGTCCACCAAAACTTATTCAATTCAAAGATCGACAATCCACCAAAATAAAAACTTGTCTAGTTTCCATCGAGTATATCTCATGTCTCATCCTAAAGGATCATCACTTGGACTAATCACTCATCAAATCCACAACTTGAACTTTCACCTTTTCACCTTGGAAAGACTATAACCACAATTGATCATATCCACTAGTTCCACCAAACCTTTTCAAATTGAGATCATCACCTAAAATTAAAAGTTGACCACCATCGATTAAACCTATTATTCCGCCATATAAACCACAAATAATTTCATGTCTCATATGACCACTCAAACTCATGACTTCCATGATCATTCTATTCATACTAAATGCTTCCATGTAATGCATCAAGACTTCCAATGAGATCCTCTAATAGGAAGTCACTACTTAGCTCAAATGATCATAACTTAATCCTCAAATTCATAACTCACTCTCCATAATTCACTTCTTAAGCCTTGTTTGCAGCACTACGCTTTGATGCTGCACATGTTCTTCAGGTCCTTTAGAATATATCAGGATATCATCAAATGAAGATAATCACAATTGATCCAAATAAGGCTTAATTATCCTATTCATTAAATCCATGAATGCAGCTAAGGCATTCGTCAATCCAAATAACATAACTAGGAACTTGTAGTATCCATAGCAGGTCCTAAATACAGTCTTAGGAATGTCATCTTTCTTAATCCTTAACTGATATCCTGATCTCAAGTCAATTTTAGATAAGACTGAACTTCCTTGCAACTGATCAAATAAATCATCAATTCTAAGAAATGAGTACTTACTCTTAACAATTATATGATTCAATTGCCCATTATCAATGCACAAACGCATTGACCTGTCCTTCTTTTTCACAAACAAGAGTTCTACAAGCTTAACCATGCTTCCGTTGCGCCACTCTGATAGAATTTTCCCAGACACACTGCCTTCCTAGTTTAGTTCATAGTTCGGTTCATTCCTGTCCCCCTTTTGCCATCCTAGAAGCCTGCCAGGAGTTGCTCCTTGTTCAAGTCCTTTGACCACGGCGTCCACTGCCCGCCCTCATTGGACAGGGTCGTTACGGTACACCAGCTTTCGTCTGGTTTTAACCCAAACTACACATCCATTGGAGGGTCTCGTTTCGATAGGGTCTAACTTACAGAGATATTATCCGCTTTGGCTTATCCCATTCTTAGCCTCACAGTTTTATCCTTAGCACACGGGTAAGTACTATCTCAGGAGATCATTCATCCTAGTCCATTGCTTACGGAGCTAGTTCATTCCTACAATGACATCAAAGTCATATATAACTATCACTATCAAGTCCATTTTCAGATCTCGTTACCTTAGGGTCATCTCACACATCTCACATGCTATCGTAGGTAACAACATGTCTTTCAGTGATGTAGAAATAAGAAGAGGCATATCTAAAGATTTGGTTCCTACTTCTCACAATCTTCTATATTTCTCAGACACAAATGAAAGCACGTCACTCATATCAAATAACGCATATGCCTTCTTATCCATCGATTGAAATTGTACCTGAGATAACACTTTCGGAAGCTTTTGCTTCCTCTTGGGTGACCGCATACACCCTTCCTTGTGCTGGTGGCCTCTGTGGATTCCTTGAGATACCATCATGCCATAGGTGCACATACCACCATGCACTCATCATCAAGCATTTATGCATATCCATGCCATATGTGCATATACCACCATGATTCATATTATCCATGCTATCAAGCATACATCACCATGAGATCCATTCATGCATTCATGATCGCATTTTCAATATCAAATAACATCAATTTATTTTCATAAGCCAATCATGCATCATCCCATATGCATACACCCATGCACATGATTCATTTTCAATTCTTATCTTTCACAAGGATCTCATCAGTTTTTCTTTCCAGGGACCAATGTTTGCATCCCACAATTCATCGTCCGCACCCAACCAGGCATCGCGAGGAACCTCCAGGCATGTATTCAAAATACAACTGGATATCCGGACCCCCCACATTCCGGGCATCTCGCATCCCAACTAACATCACGAGGCATCCCCCTGGGCACAAACCTCTAGGGCTTCCAGAATTATGTAACGACATACCACCAGGATTCCCCCTCCTCTAGAATTACGTACCGTATACCACCGGGCATCTCGAAATTCCCGAGGACCCTCCGGAATTACGCCACTAGGCCACCGGGCATCCGGCACCCCCACATTCCGGGCATCCCGACACTCCCGGGGCATCGGCAGCTCACATCTTCGACGGCCTTCTTGTCACCACAATGCATATTCCCATACATCTTATTTTCAATTTCATATTTGTGTCTCAATATCAACATGGCACATGATATGATGGCAACAAGGTCATTTTCAGCATTTTGATTCTTATATGTAGTTCCAATCATCATAATATATGCAGCAAGATCCAATCACTCATGACAACACAATCCATGGGGTCCATACAACTTAGAACAATCCATACATCATGACTTTTTGAAATTTACCAAATTCCAGTTTGCACAATTTCAGAAAACATATAAATTAAAGATTCATATGATCTTCAAAAATTATAAAATCAGAACATGTGATAGGCAAGACATAAAGGTAGCAACTCCATGAAGAACACATGCCCAAAATAACTTCACAAAAAAAGATATAGCTCACACAATACATTTGCAAAATTCGGATAAAACCAGATTGCGCAGTTCTAGAAATATTTCAATTTAAATACCCGAATGGCCTCCAAAAATTATGAAATTTTACCAGGTGATATTCAAGACCCTAAGATAGATTTTTCATGAAGATATCCAGGCCAAATTCTCTTAGATAATTTACTATGGCCGGACGAAGCTACTGTTCCTAGTACCGAACAGTCCAGTATAGCTGTCTCCGAAAAATCAAGGTTTCGCCTACTTATCTTTCTTCATTTCTTCTGAAATTTTGATATGTTTTGATTCAAGAGGTCCACTACAACTTTTAATATGGGATCTAGGTAATATTCTCAAAGGATAGTCACCATTTAGTCCACGAATTCTCTGGAGTCCAGTACCATACTTCCAGATCTACCGTCTTCAAAAGAAAGTCGTTTCACTGGGCTACACTTCCTCGTTTTACCACAAATTTGAGTATGTTAATAAATAGGATGTTCTCTACAACTTTCATGAAGAATTCGAAGTTAAATTCTCGGTAAAAAGTGACATGCAACCCACAAAACCGCCAAGAGGTCAACAAAACAGTTTCAGATCTGGTGTTTTCGTAGAGGAAGGGTATCACACCTTAAAACTCAGCCATTTTGTCCCAAATTTTAGTATGTTATACTTTGAGATGTTTTCTACAACTTTTGTGAAGAAGTAGAAGCCAAAATACGACTCGAAAGCCATATGCAAGCCTCTACAAAATTCTGGGTCAGTCGGCACACTCAAAAACAGAACACATTTTCAAGAACAACACACTCAAGCTTCGGTTTCTCACACCCTAAACGTCCGAGATTCACCACCATTCAAACACACAAGCAAGACACAACATGCAAGAGCAGAATATAGATCCCAACTTGCCTTTGTACCGAGCTACAATGAGCATGATGGTGGACGACGGATGCACGGCGACAAACACACGGCTTCTTCCTCCTCTCTCTTGGTTCCTCACTCTCTCGGCAACTCCCTCTCTCTCTCTCACTCTCTCAAAATTGGCCACTCCCTCTGTCTCTTTCTTTTTGGTTATTTATATACTTGCATGCATCCTCATTTTGCATGAGGGACACTTGTCCCCAAGGAGGAGACAAGTGTCTCCCTTGCCGAAGACACTTGGATAACCCTTCATGCCACTTGTCACTTTTCATGCAAGTTGATGGGCCTCCTTGGGCCGGGCCTCTTGGCCCACTTTGGGCCCATCTCACTTGGGCCTAAAGTCCAAGCTTAAATGGCCCAAAATTTTCTTAAATAAGTCCATTTTTTTTACTTTGAATAATTTACCTTAAATCCCCACTTACATAAATACTAAATTACAATTTCATATGGCCATAAAACTTGAAATCATAAATCCATAAATTCCAATTTATAAAACACATGGCCAATGATAGGATTTTCTTTCCTATCAAATAATTATCCATTAAAAACTTGGCCATAAATCTCTTTGCAAATTATGGATCAAATGGCTACAATACATCTTGATGGTACTTCCATCACTTATTCATAGACCTTAATGTATCTGGAGGTTGCCATGAATTTTTTGGGATGCCACAATCCCAAAATTTCGTAATTTTGAATTAAATACTCAAAATCACAATCACCACTCAATTTGCACAAATTAATACTCAATTGCATAAAGTAAGCATGCCACTGCAATTAGCAAGAAATTCCGGTCACCGACTATCCTAGTATAATTTTTGGAAAACATTTTATAATTACAGAAATTACAAAAATAATTAAATAATGCAATTTATATCCAATAAATGCTAACCTAGGCCAGAAATGCTAATCTAACCACCTAAACGGGTCTAGAAAATGAATGCACCTATCTAGATAAATAGCATAATCTATTTAGCCCCTAAGTAATCTATTATAACCACTTCACCTTATCTTAAGCTAACTAATCAACCCTTAAGCATAATTAACCTCCTAAGCAAGGATTAATGAGTAAACTCACCAGTTTGCAGGTCAGTGAGTCCACGGCGATGGCAACGCAGAGGCGAGCGATAAACAAGCCTACGGTGACACCAAGCAAGGTTCGAAAAGGCACGGAAAAGCCTTATGAAGCTCACAACGGAGCTGTGGGGCTCAGCTTCTGCTCTTGGCTACAGGGGTTGATCGAGTGGCTCGATTGGCGCAAAAATAGCAAGGCCAGATGGCAACGGCTCTTGGCAATTGCGGACGGTGGCCAGAATGGTGATAAGCGGCAACTTGGCGAGCTCGACGACTCAAGACAGTGAGCTGAGCTCGCGGGAATGGTGGCTAGGCGCGAGACGAGCGGACAATGGGTGTGACATCCTAATTTTCAGGTTCTGATTTTGATTGGATAAGTTAGGCTTTTCATCAATGCGCCTATTGTTCTTTTCTCTAAGTTGGTCACTCACGAGATAACTAGCCTATCAAGTAAAGCCGGTAAGGGATTTTAATGCAATAGACTTGAGAACGTGACTAGGAATTGACTGCTCGACCATGCTAATTTGCTAGGGTCATTACAGCATTGTCAAAATTGACCAGAGATTAGAGATAGGTCGATTTGGCTGAGATACATGATCAAAGTATGAGTGATTCCGCCTGATTGCAAAATTCTCGTCAATCGACACTAGATCGATTTTTCTGTCGTTTTGGGTACCCTGTGTCTATAATTGAAACCCGGAGATTTTGATGATCACAAAGGCTCGCCAATGTGTTGAAAATGTACATTATGACTCGAAATAAACTGATCACAGGTCAATTGCAGTAAAAATTCCGGAAAGCTACTCGTTAGGCTAAGTCATGCTAAAATTGCGCCAGATTGAAATTAACTACGAATTTGAGTTTGATTTCAGAAATTGAAATCAAGAGTAATTTTAAGAACATCGACTCATCCTCCGAAGATTTTTCTACAAACCAAGATTTTTGGTGAAAATACAAAAAAGGGCCGTTTTTGTCCGGAAAATTCAGAGGACCATTTTTTGTCACATTTTTGGGATGCAACTTGGTTCTATTGGCGACGAAAAATGCTAATTTAATCGTGGACACATTAGTGGAATTTTTGGGGGCCGATTTAAGCTTAATTGGAGACGAAATGGGTTCAATTTGGGGGAAATGGGTGGAAATTCGTAGCCCCCATTGGTGCACCACCTTTTGGACCACTTAGAGTTGTTCCTAGGAAGATATTTGTGCTACAATTTGGCTGAGAAAGCCAGCCAATATTGGTGGGGCCTTGCCAAGAGAGTTGTGGATGAAATAGAAGAGATTTGCTAAGGGGTTCCCTCCATTTTGGGCGGTTGGCTTCATCTTCCTCCTCTGCCCTACTTTCTCCATGGTTGGACATTTTGGAGATGTAGAAACTTGCATAAACCGAGCCCCAAGCCCCCTGCTGTCGCCAGCCCCGCAGGATTGCCAACGCTCGCTGTCAAACCTACTCACCTTGCTCGCGTCCGCACCCTGCTCACCATCATCCAGTGCTATCCAGCTATTCAGAAGCTTGCCAAGCCATTGCACGTCGCCATCGTAGTCGCCGGAAGCCCCACCTGCCTCTACCTGGTCCGCCAAGTAGGGTGCCCCGCTTTAGAGTTTGTTGCCCATCTCCGCCTTGCTGTTGTTGTGGACTCATCGAATTTCAAAACCAGTGAATTTACTCAGTAATCTCTGCTTAGGGAGTTAAGTATGCTTAAGGGTTCATTAGTTTAGGTTAAGTATAGATTAGGTGGCTAGTTAGAACGGATTAGTTATTTAATTATTCATTTATGCATGTTAAGTGGTTAGAGTAGCTTAATTAGTGACTACATAGATCATAGTGTTTATCTTGATAGGTTTAGAAAATTTCTAAACCCGTTTCAGTATTTAATTAGGCTTTTCCGGCTTTACTTGAGAAAGTCTTTATTCACACAATTAATAGTCAAGGGATGGAATTTACTTGAGAAAGCTCGAGATTCAATGTTCAAATTTTAGGTAGGCCACCTTTCAAATTGAGCCAAATGTGTAGATCATGATCAAGATAATCGACAAACCCAGATGTTCTGAAGATTCTACAAGAGGATACCGATGAAAGGAAGGCTGGCTTTTAGATTTTGGAGGATGGAACACTAAGGTTCCGAGGACAATTGTGTGTACCTGACGATGCTGAGCTTAGAGAGGAGATCTTATTAGGAGCTCATCATAACAGTTACAGCATTCATCCTGGCAATACGAAGATCTATCATAATCTACGTCAACACTACTAGTGGTTCGGGATGAAGGTAGACATCGCTAAGCATGTCACCAATTGTTTGACATGTCAGCAAGTGAAGGCATAACATTGTAAGCCGGGAGGACTTCTGCAACTTCTCGAGATTCTAGAATGGAAATGGGAACACATCATAATGGATTTTGTAACGGGTTTACTGAGGAGCCAGAGAGGTAATGATTCCATTTGGCGTAGTGGTCGACAGATTGACAAAGTCGGCTCACTTGATCATTGTACGAAAGGATCCGCATTTGGACAGGCATGCAAATTTGTTTATGCGTCAGATTGTTCATTTGTATGGAGTGCCGGTGACAATTACATCAGACCGAGACCTGAGGTTCACAACTACCAACAGAGCATTCAAATGGCTCCTCTTGAAGTTTGGTATGGCAAAGTGTGCACAACTTCAGTTTGTTGGGATGAGGTTAGAGAACGAGAGATCATAGGCCTAGAGTTGGTCCAGTAGTTAGTAGATGCAGTTGCCGTCATCAGAGATAGATTAAAGACCACTTAGAAACCACCAGAAAAGCTACGTAAATAAGCGTCAAAGGCCAGAGTTCCAAATTGGTGAGCACATCTTTCTGACCGGAGTTTGTTAGGTATATGAGCTTCTTGTAACCACTGTCTGGATTGAAGAGGTTCCACATCATGAGATACCTCATCGATTCAAAGCGTGGTTCCGCTACGCTCCCAATGATGTTAGGCTAGGTCCCCTTAGGACTTTTGATATCCCTGCTGTGGCAATTGATGCAGCTTTGGACGAGGATCTAGCTGACCCTCCTAATGGTGTAGTGGAGAACCCGCCGTCCCACCCGGCTCCTATGGACACTGAAGAATCGGTGAACGAGTTGGACTAACTGGTCATAGGACAACTTGTTTTGAGAATCAACCTTCTTGTAGACCTTGAATATATCGGTTAGTAATGTATATGACTTAGTATGATATGTATAAAAGTGTGTTTTGGATTTCAAAAATTGTGTTGTTTGGAAATTTAATTATTCGCTTCCGCATGCACATTAAAATGAGTGGGTTGGTGACGCATACTGGGACGTCACAAATTTAATCGACCACCTAGGGATGGGCACGCACCCAGAGGATCGGGGCGTGACAACGGGCGCGACTTGTGGGCATGCTCAAGCGGTGGTCAGTGACTTCAAGCGGGCGTGCAATGGCTTGGCTGGCTTATTTGGCTTCCTAGGGTTCTTCTGCTGGTCTTGAGCTCTCCAACAAGCACAACAATGTAGAAAGCAAGACTAAAGAGGAAGAAGAAGGTTCGCTGAAGGGGGCACCCTAAATGGCCTCCAAGTCTTCAACATATATCCATTTCACTCATTGCTTGCCCTTACCAGCCATCAGCCCTATCCCTTGCCTCTTTTCCTTCACAAAAATTCCCCAAGAAGCCATTGAAATGGTCCAAAATGCTGCTTCCCCCTTGGCCTACGAATTTTGGACAATTCCCTCCAAATACAATCAATTCTTACTCAATTGAGCTCAAATTGGCCCCCACAAAATCAACCAAGGTGCCATCATCCATCACATGATTTTTCTTCGTCAATTGAACCAACTTGATGGTAAAAAATGTGATAAAAAATGGCCCTCTAATTTCCCTGTCCAAAATAACTTTACTTTGATTTTTTGCTGAAATCTCGGGTTTGCAAAAAAATCTTCAAAGGATGAGTCGACGTTCTTAAAATGAATCGTGACGTGACAGAACTTTTAATTTCTGAAATCGGGTTTAAATTCGCGGTTAATTTCAACCGGCGTGATTTTAGCGTGACCTAACCTACCGGGTAGCTTTTAGGAATTTTTAGTGCAATTGACTCGTGGTCAATTTTTTTAGCCACATTATACATCTTCGACACATTGGCGACTCTTGGTTCTCGTGAAAATCTTGAGATTTCAAATACGGGCATAGATACAGAAATGACAGAAAAATCAGTCTAGTGATGTTGGACGAGAATTTTGCAATTTAGTGGAATCACCCACACTTTAATCATATATCTCAATCAAACTGACCTATCTCCAATCTATGATCGATTTTGACAGTGCGATCTTGACTCTTGTAGATTAGCATGGTCGAGTAGTCGAATTCTCAAGTCTATTGCGTTGAAATCTCTTAACAGCTTCACTAGATAGACTGGTTATCTCATGAGTGATCAGCTCAGAGAAAAAGACTATAGGCGCATCGATGAAAAGCCTAACTTATTCAATTGAAAATAAAACGTGAAAACCAGGATGTCACGTAAAAGACTAAGTGCTACACTATAACGAAACTTTGTGTAAATCACCTCTAAAGCCTTATATGATTGCTTATTGTAGTCAGGGGCTAAGTGCTATATGGCGACTTAAGACACATGGGAGCCATCTCTAGAGCCTTGCACTACTATCATGCATAGTAAAAAACTAAGTGCTACATGATAATGTAATTACATGGGAGCCATCTCTAGAGCTTTGTATTACTGTTTATTGTAATTAAGGGCTAAGTACTACATGACGACTTGAGTCGCATGGGAGCCACCTCTAGAGCCCTGCATTATTATCAGGTATAGTCGAGAGCTAAGTGCTATATGATAACGTAATTTTGTGAGAGCCACCTCTAGAGTCTTGTACTATTGCTATATGTGGTCAAGAGCTAAGTGCTACACGATAATGTAACTTCGTGGGAGCCACCTCTAGAGCCTTCAATTTGAATGTTGAGTTTGGATATTGAGAGTGGATATTGGGTGTGGACTGAACCACTGATATGAGATATATGCGCCTGATTATGGGACGAAATTGTAAGGCATGGAATGTGACGTGTCATAACAATTTAGCCTTATAATCAGGATCTTTGTGAATATTTGATGGGTGATATAAAGTGTTCCAAGTAATGATTGCACATATTGTGTTTATAAGTGCATTTGATGCACTAATGTGTAAGGACGCGCTGAGGTGAGGTAAGTTTTGAGTGGTGCTTGTTTAGGATGCTTCTGAGTGAATTCTCATCCTAATCGGGGTTTAAGGTGTCGACTCGCTGATATTTATTCTCACCCTGTCATGGTTTACAATTTTTCAGGTCCTTAGTCTAGAGATACCAGATGGGTGTTGTGGAGGATCCCAAGCCAAAGTCGAAGGGATTCGGAGTATAGGTTGTTCGGTAGTTCTTTTAGAGCAGACCTTTAATGTACAAACTCGTAGGACTGACTTGGGTTGTATATAAAATGTGTTTTGTGAAAATTGAGTGTCATGCTTTTCCATCACATGTTCAATTGTTGTTTGGGGTTTATGAGTTGGCTTCCGCATGTGCATAAAATGAATGGGTCGACGACACATCCTGGAAACATCGCAAATTAATCGACCGCCGAGGGATGTACACATGCTCGAGGTTCGGGGCGTGACACAGTTTTTTGTTTAGTTCTTGCTTGAGGGTTGCCATTGTTTTGGTCTTCCCCCTTTCTTTTTACTCTTGGCACCCTTCCACTCTTAGTGACTTGTTGTTATCGCGAGTGTAAGTTTCTGGTGCCGAGACTTACTTTTTGTAAAGTTTCATTGGTAAAAGTTAATATACATCTTATCATACCGAAAAAAAAAAGAGGTCTTGATTTGATAATTAGATTTAGATTTAGCTTATCCTTTCTTTCTTTTTGTCGGAATTTAGCTTTTCTTTGTTTAGTTAGTATTCACATATTTTAGGAAATCACATGTATTCATTAGTTTAGATTAAGCTTTAGGTAGGTCCGTCTCTTTAGAAAAATGGGTTTTGGCTTGAATTTATCTCATGGAGGTGCTGTCCAAGGGCTTGATAATGAGGGCATGTATATTTTTTATTCGACATGGTATAGTATTTACTCTTTCGTACTTTACTTTTATCACATTTATTATGATTGTTTACTTTTGCTTGATTATGCATCCATGCATGAATATCATTTAGTGGCATAGGATTATAAAATAGTCAAAGATTGCATGAATCACTTAATTGAGGAATGTCGAGCTTAAATGTGAAAGGACATTAACTGGTTAAACTAGTATAATCAAGTTCTCATGCTTAGATCTCTGGTTGCATATGAAGTGATATATACTCTCACATCTCACGTAAGTTGTGACATCCCAGATTTTTAATCTTGTTTTCTATTGAATAAATCAGACAGTTCATCGATGCGCCTATAGGGCTGTTCTCAGAGCTGATCACTCTTGAGATAACTAGAGTATATGGGAAAGCCATTAAGGAATTTTAATGCAATAAACTTGAGAATTCAACCAGGAATCAGCTATTCGATCGTTCTCTTCTTTATAAGCCATTACGGCACAGTTAAAAATCAATTAGAGATCAGAGATAGGTCGGTTCAATTGAGATGTGTGGCCGATCGTAGGTGACTCTACTAAATTGGAAAAATTCTTGTTGGCCGGTGTTAGACTGATTTTCATGACAATCAAGAGTCGCCAATGTGTCGAGTGGGTCCATTATGGCTCGAAGAGAATCGACCATGGGTCATTCGCACTAAAAAGTTCTGAAAACTACCCAGTAGCCTAGGTCATGCTAAAATCGCGCCAAATTGAAATAAACCGCGAATTTGAGTCCGACTTCAGAAATTGAAAGTTCTATCATGTCACAATTAATTCTAGGTGTGTTGACTCAGTCTTAGAAGATTTTTCTGCAAACCTAGACTTTTTGGAAAAAAGTCAAGGTAGGGCTGTTTATGTCTAGAAAATGTCATGGATCGTTTTTTATCGCGCAATTGGGAATCAAGTGGAGTGTATTGGTGAGGAAAAATACCAATTGGATCGGTGAGGTGTCGGTTGATTTTATTGAGGCCAAATTGTGTTGAATCAAGTAGGGATAAGTGTCCAATTGAAGAAGAAATCAAGCAAATTCGTAGCTCCCCCTTGCATATAGCTTTTGGACCATTTCAAGGGTTGTAAAGGGAGCATGGGTGGCTGATTTTGGGCCAAGGGATGTAGATGTGGATGGGAATTGGTCAAGGAGACCAATTGGATGAAGATTGAAGCTTTTGGCCCCTCCTTGTCCCCTCTTCTCTCCTCCATCCTCTTTTCTCCTCATAGACTGGTCGGCAGCCCCATTTCTTCCTCCATCTTGTTGTTTTCAAACCCCTGTAGCCAAGGAGAAGCCAGCTGAAGCCCTTGCGGCCGAATCCGCACGCCAACGCCGCCGTCCGTCGTTCGCACCTACCACCGCCCATACGTGTGCGCCTCACCACTCTAGTCATTGTCCCCATCCACTCGTGCGTCCTAGCCATTGTCTCTGTCCGTGCCAGAGTCGTTTGGCCTATCTCCAACCCCCGTGAGTCTTCACTCGAACCCGGTTTGGCCCTTTCAACCTTCCTCAGTCCATCCCCACCTTAAACCAAGCTTGTCGACCTCTGTTTCAGCCCAAAACAGAACCCAAAAAGAGTGGATTACTAGCAGCACTTTGTGAAAGGGCTAGTAGGAGCACCTAGAGGGGGGTGAATAGGTGATCAAAGACGTTTTCAGAAAACTTAACAAATTAATTGGACTTTTAAGAATGATAGACTGAAAATGTAAAAGACTGTAAAAAATTATATAGAGCTGCGAATTGAAGTAAAGAGATTAGGGATAGAAAATCAAAACATAAGGTTTATAGTAGTCAGCTTAGACCAAGCCTACATCCACTCTCTCGCCCTGATAGCCCATCGGCTGGGTTCCACTAAAAACCAAAAGAGATTTTACAGTCTCATGTCCTTGATTTCACAGTGTAGAAACTGTACTACACTTCCTCAAGGACTCACAAGTACCTAATCTCTCTTTTAAGTACAAATTGTGCTCAACAATTGAAAGAGCAAAAAAAAGGAGCTTCAGACTTTGAAATTTTTCTATTACGCTTACACTCGAATAACTAGAGCGTCTTCGTTATATACTCCTCCATGCCTTAATAATCGTTAACACCTTCCAAAGGAGTTCTTCCAATCAATCGTTGAACATAATCAATTAAGGAAATCTCGAGTTATTTAAGGAATATGATGATAACCCACCAATCCTGCTCGCTCATACAATCGGGATCTAGGTTTCCATAAGTAGAATCTTCCAAGTATACTTTGCCAATCAACGGATCTAAATTACTCGAATTAATTTCAATACGAATAATAGATCTCGAGGTGCCATCTTTAGCCGGGAGATCTTCTTCAACCGCACGAATCAAATCCTTAAAGATATACTCACATCTGGATAAGTCTTCTTCAATGGATAATACTTTTCTTCGTCGGTCTAGAAACTATCAATGAGGGTAGACTTTAAATCTTGAGTCCTGGAGGTCTTCGACTTTGACGGTAGAGTCTCGCAAGTCTTCAAACTAGATCGATGGAAACGTTTTGTCAACTTCAAAACAAATATGGAAGTTTTCTCCAACAATCTCCCCCTTTTTAATGGTGACAAAACTTTCTTGCAGATTTGATACTTTTGACCTGCAAGACGACACTTCAGCAAACAAAGATATCTCATAAAAGATAAGTGAATTAGGATAAAGAAAGTAGCGATTCTGCATTCACAGAAAACGAGTTAGTCCTGTAAATACAACTATCTTTACCATAATCACCAGCATAGCTTAAGATACTACAAGAATTAAAAAGATCAAAATAGTCCAAACCAGTCCAAGTCACAACCAAACAAAGATAAGTCCAAAAGTCAAAACCAATCAAAATCAAAGATAAATAAATCTGCACCAACTTCTTCCCCTTTTCGTCAATAGCAAAAAGTAGAGAATATAAAGAGAATTGGATAGAATTAAGATTGTTTAGGAATGCGAACGAGTTGGAAATCTCCCATAGACTTGACAGTCTCCTCCAACTTTCTCAAATCCTCCTTCAGTTATGCTAACTCCTCACCCTTTGTGTTTGCTTGAACTTGAAGATTAAAGGCTTGAACTTAGTCGAGCAAAGAAACAGAATTGGCTTGATGAACATTCTGCATGGTCTGAAATTCACATCCCAAGGCATAAATCTAACCTTTGATCTCCAGAAGAAGTTGAAGCAATCTTTTAAACTTTGTTGAGTTGTCAATTTGAGTGCTTGCTTCAGCATGATCAATTTGTGGAGTGTTGCCGGATGATGGGACTTCTGCACGAACATCCATACTTGGAGATGAAGCCTCATTACCATTTTCAAGAAATTGAGAGGCATATACATCCTCTAGATCGGCAGACGAACGACTAACATCATCACTGGTAAAAGCAAGTGAAGGAGTACCTCTTTTATCAGCAGCTCCCCCTGTTTTAGTGCCTTCAGGTGGAGAAAAGTACTCTTCTTGCTCTGGCTCTTCTTCAATATCACGATGATCTTGTCCTTCTTCCTCTGCTGGAGAATCACCATGACTTTCTCCTTCTGTTTATTCTCCCCTTCGCTTTTCTTCTTCTGTTCTTCCTTCTTCTTCTTCTTCTTTCCTCATCGTTTCCCTCTCTTCACTCCTCTGCTTTGACTCATCTCTGTCTTGGTTCTCTCAATCCTCTGTCTTTGGAATAAGATGTTGTAAGTTCTTCAAGGCAAGAGCGAAGATAGTGATGTCATCCTCATCTTTTTCATCTTGCAAGATGAGTGCTCTCCTCTTCTTAGATGGAGTTGTCATGGGCTCCTTGCCTTTCCTTTTTGCAGCCACGGGGTCTTGTCGAGTCTTGACAGGGGTCTTCATCTTAAATCTCTCTAAAGCCTTGTTTATCTCCTTTAGACGCATCTTTGAAACCATCTTTAGCCCCACCACCATTGGATCAATGGTTCGAACACATGGAATCTTTGGAGACTGAATGTTAAGATGTCTGAACAGACGAGTAATAAGAGCAGAATAAGGGAGTTGTCCCTTGTCCTTTACCATTGACCTATACATGTGAAACATGATGGTGTGAGGCAAAGAGAACTTGTAACCAATGTTGATGGCGTACATTAGCTTCGCTTCAGAATTAGAGACATCAATCTTTGATGTGGATTTGGGTCTGAGACAATTAATCACAATCTTATGGAACAAGATATTAGAGGCACTCATCTTCAAATACAAAATCCGGCCTTTTGCAATTCTATCTCGAACAAGCTCCATAGTAGCATGTCCAATAGACACGATGATTGATTGGAAAATCCCTCTCTCCACTCCAATCACATCAGCCAAAGTGTCCATATCTACCACATAATCCCAGTCTGTAACACTAAAGGAAAATCTATTCGCATCTAAAAAAGCTTAGATTGGAATAGAAATACGTAGTAAGTTCCGAATGAGCTATAGTTGTCTTAGAGCAAAATTGTTCAAGTTGAAGTAAAGTAAACTTCTCCTGTAACTTTACGTTCAACGAATCGAGAAAATCAAAATCCACATTCCTTGGGTTCATCACCCCTCGCTTTAGCAATTTAAAATAAACTCGCTTGTGTTCCTCAGAACGAAACAGATCCGCTCTTCTTCCTCGAATGTTCGTAGCAACACCCATCCTAGACTTAAAATGAGTGAACATCCTTTCATCATCATCTTTTCCTTTAGATTGATTAAATCCCCCAAAATGTAGATCACTAGGGAAATTTACAAAAGCCCTTTTTGATGAACCAGCAGTAGCAATACCCAAATTCTCCATTGTCTTTAACATATGTTGTGGTCCCCTGCTTGCAATCCTTGAGGACTTTCTTTGGGAAGGCATTATCACAGTCTTTGAGAGATTTTTCGAACTCAATTCACGAGAAAGATGAAAACTTTATGGATTAAACTAGAGTGAAAAAGTAAGAAAGTGAAGTTCTATACTCTAGGGTTTGTGGGTAAAAACGAAGAAGAAAGACAGTATATAAAGCAAATCGAAACGAGGTATACGGATCGTCATAAAAGGAAAAATAAAAATGCATTTTCAAAAATGAATAACTGTCTTTTTGAAAATAGATAACCGTCTTTTCAAAAATGATAACTTCCTTTTTGAAAAAGAATAATTGCTACAACTTCAAAAACTTGGAAAGATAACATCAATCAATTGACAATTAATAAGTAATCGTACCTTTTCGATTTTTTATCCAAAAGTTAAATTACTAGAACCGAAATAACTTACAGTCGTAATTCTTGGTCTTCTAAGTCTGAACATCTTTAGACTTTATCCCTAAGTTTGAGCTTCTTCAAACTTTAAGAGATAAGATATTAAGTTTTGAGCGAATAGACTCAAATAGGCTTTTATCTAGAGGTTTTGTAAATATGTCCGCTAGCTGATTCTTTGAGTCAATGAATTGGATCAAAACTTCTCTATATTGAACATGATCTCTAATAAAATGGTGTCGAATCTCTATGTGCTTTGCTCTCGAATGAATAATTGGATCCTTTGTGAGATTAATGGCGTTGATGTTGTCACATTTGATCTCGGTGCATGAGTTTTCGATTCCAAAGTCTCTTAGTTGTTGTTTTATCCATAAGATTTGAGAACGGCAACTTCCAAGAGCCACATACTCTACTTCTGCTATTGAAAGAGCTATAGTACTTTGCTTCCTTGAAAACCAAGATACTGTCCTGTTACCAAGCAATTAACAAGTGCCGAAAGTGCTCTTTCTATCAACTCTGCAACCTGCTAGATATGCTTATGAATATCCGAGGAGAGCAAAGTCTCATTCTTTGGGATACCATAGACCTAACTTAAAGGTTGTTGCAACGTATTTGATGATGCGTTTCGCAGCACTTAGATGAGATTCTTTGGGATTTGATTGAAATCTGGCACAAATGCAAACATTAAACAAAATGTCAGGTCTAGAAGTAGTAAGATAAAGAAGTGAACCAATGATACTCCTGTACAACTTCTAGTCAACTTTCTTTGCTCCTTCATCTTTGTCTAGTTTCGAAGAACTTGACATTGGTATATTAGTCTTTTTGCAATTCTCCAATCCGAATTTTTTAACAAGTTTTTTAGCATATTTTTCTTGGTGAATAAAAATTCATTCCTTCAATTGTTTCACTTGTAGTTTGAGAAAGAATGATAGTTCACCCATCATGCTCATCTCGAATTCATCCTGCATAGACTTGGAAAACTTCTTACACAAGTTCTCGATAGGTGATCCAAATATAATGTCATCAACATATATTTAAACAAGTAAAAAGTTTTTACCTTCTTTTTTAATAAACAAAGTAGTGTCTAATTAAAAAGCCATTTTGAATTAAAAAACTTACTTAACCTGTCGTACAAAGCTCAATGAGCTTGCTTTAACCCATATGGAGCCTTTTTCAATCTGAATACTGAATCTGGTTTTCTTAGGTCTTCAAATCCAGGAGGTTATTCTACATATACTTCTTCATGAATAAATCCATTTAAGAATGCACTTTTGACGTCAATTTGGAATAACCTGAAATTCTCATAACAAGGAAAAATAGGCAATAATCTAATTGCTTCTAACCTTACTACAAGAGCATAGGTCTCATCATAGTCTATTCCTTCTTTTTGCGTATAACCTTTGGCCATGAGTCTTGCTTTGTTCCTTACCACTTTTTCTTTTTCGTCCATCTTGTTCCTGAAAATCCATTTAGCTCCAATAATAGACTTACCTTTTGGTTAAGGAGTTTATTCCCAAACATCGTTAATGCTGAACTACTTGAGTTCTTCTTGCATTGCTTCAATTCAACTTTCGTCAGTTAAAGCTTCTTTTATACTTTTGAGTTCTATTTCAGAAATAAGTGTCACAACAGTAGACTCTTCTTGCCTTTTGGATCGGGTACGAATCCCTTCATTAATATCAACTAGATTTATGTTTCCAGTTGTTGGTCAGTCTAACAGATTGTTGATTTTCTTCTTCAGTTGATTTTTCAACATTTGTTTGTTGTTGTTTTTCTGGAGTCCGAGCTGCTTCAGGGGAGGTAGATTTTGTAGAGTCCGGAGTAGGTTTAGTTTCTTAAGTTTGAGTCTGAATCAATTGATTTTGCAAAGAGTCTTGAAATTTGATATTCATCGATTCTTCCACAGACTAAGTTTTCTTGTTGAATACTCTGTAGGCTTTGCTAGAGATTGAATATCCAAGGAAGATTCTTTCTTCTGATTTTTCTTCAAACTTACCAATTTGATCATTTACATTTTTCAAGATAAAACATTTGCAACCAAACACATGAAAATAAGAAACAATTGGCTTCTTTCCTTTGAATAACTCATAGGGAGATTTCTCTAGAATATACCTTAAGAATACTCTGTTAATAATATAACATGCTGTAAAAACTGCTTCAGCCGAAAAACGAGAAGAAATATTACTTTCAATTAAAAGAATTTTGCCATTTCTTGCATAGATCTATTCTTCCTTTCCATAACTTCATTTTACTCAGGAGTGTATGGAGAGGAGAACATATGCTAAAAACCAGATTTATCACAGAATTTAACAGTCTTGATTTTCAAACTCACCTCCATGGTCTGTTCGTATGCTTGAAATAGCATATACTTTCTCATTCTGCACTTTCTTTGCAAACTTTGAAAAATGAGAGAAGGTTTCAGACTTACTTGCCAGAAAGTAGACCCAAGTAAACCGTGAGTAATCATCCACTATTATTAGGCAATATCCATTTCTACCAATGCTTTGAGTTCTAGTTGGTCCAAAGAGATCCATATGTAGGAGCTGCAACACACGATTAGTGAAAACTTGATTTATTGGTTTAAAAGAACTTCTAACCTGTTTTTTCAACACACATGGTGTGCATAAGTCAGATTTTTGGTATTTTAGGTTGGCAAGTCCACGAACAAGCTTCCTGGAAGAGATTTTGACAATTTACTTCATGTTGATATGGCCGAGCTTTCAATGCCAGAGATTCGCTTCATCTTGTATTGATATCAGGCATTAAGATCTTTCTGATTTTATATTTATAAGATAAATATTCCCATGTCTACGCCTAGTAAACAATTGAGATAGATCTTTACTAGTTCCTGAACATGTTCCTTCCTAGAAATTGATTTTGAACCGAGTGTCACACAGTTGGCTTATGCTGAGTAGATTGTAATTTAGTCCTTCCACCAAGGAGATATTGTTAATTGTCAGACTACCAATCTTTATTGTTCCGCATCCAACAATTCTTCATTTGTTATTTCCACCAAAAGAGACTTTTCCTTCATTTGTTTGAACAAGCTTTATAAAATAACTTGAATCTCCTATCACGTGTCTTGAACAGCCACTATCCAAATACCATTTAACCTTCTTCTTGATAGTGACCTGCAATTAAAAAAGAAACTCAAGCTTTCTTTGGTACCTACATTTTCTTCGGTCCAATGGAGTTAGCAATATACAGTATTTGCCAAATTCTTCTTAATAGGTCTCTGACCATAAGACATTCTTTCTCAAAGTGTTCTGAGTTGTAACACTTTGAACATTTGAGAGCACTTCGGCCAGCAGGTTTTACAAAGATTTTTTGAAAATGATTTCTATAAAAGGCTTTTGTAGGTATTTGTTTGATTCTTTTATTTACTTTTGGAAAATCAATTAGAGGAATGGTTTCAGAAGTCATTCTCAAACCTGATTTGTTAAAGGAAAGTATTTGTATCGAAAGAATTTTCCAACTTCTTAGATCCTATTGAAAACCTTTTTGAAATATTTGAAATGTCATTTCTCAAAAATGTATTTTCTTTTAAAAGAGAGCCTGCATTTTCTTTCAAAATAGCAAAACTTTTGTCTAAATTTTTGAACTTTTCTTTCCAAGAGTTTTTCTATTGCTTCAGTGTAGAATTCTCCCTTTTTAGCTCAGAAATCCTCTTAAGAGAAGTTTTGAGGCTAAGACAAAGTTCATCAATATATTTCGAGACTTTAGTAGGAATTTTTAAATTGCTTACCTCAATTTCACTGTTTGAGTCTGAGTCTGTATCTATTTCAAAGTCTGAGTCTGATTTAGATTTTGCCATTAAAAAAATATTGGCATAATCATCATCACTTTCTTCACATTCAGTATCACTCCATGTTTCTCCTTTCAGAGCCTTTTTGTATTTCTCAGCTTTTTCTTTCTTTTTCTTCTACAAAGGACAGTTGAGTCTGATGTGTCCCTTTTTCTTGCATTTAAGGAAAATCACATCTTTATTGGATTCATCATCCTCAGTTGATTTGTTATGAAACTTTTGAGTGCTTTGTTTCTTCCAATTGAATCTTCTTCCCTTTTTGTTCAGTTTCCTGAACTTTCTTATGATAAGTGCTAGCTCTTCATCGTCCAAATCTTCTTCAGAGTCTGTAACATCATAATCATCATTAGATTTTAACGCAATAGACTTCTTACCTTTGGGATCTTCTTCGTCATTGATTTGCTCCACTTCATAGGACTAAAGTGTGCCAACCAGTTCATCTACGGAGAGCGGCATTATCCTTTGTGTTTCTCTTATTGAAGTCTTTACGTGATTCTAGTATTTAGAGAGTCCATGCAGCAATTTGTTGACCTTCATTGGTCTTGAGATTGGTTGTCCCTAATACTTTAGACCATTTACAATTTCAGTGAAGCGACTAAATATATCAGTGATAGATTCTCTAACTTCATCTTGAAGGCTTCATATTGTCCGAGTAGAATATTGATCCTTGTTTCTTTCACTCGATCGGTTCCTTCATAAGTAATGTGCAGCCTATCCTAGACTTTTTGGTTGTTTCACAAGAAGATAACACACAATATATAGAGTAAATCACTTTTGCATCAAGAGCTTGTCTTTTGGTTATCTCTTCTGAAATCATTTCGCTAGCTTCTGCAGCTTCTTTTCCCCTCTCTGAGACTGATGTAGCTTTAGAAATTATTCCTTTTTTCTACCACATCCCATTCCAGAGAATCTTTCGATCTTGGGAATGCCTTCATTTTTTTTTCCATATGTTGTATTACTTTACATCGAAGTAAGGTGGTCTGGTGTTACTTTGGCCTTCAACCAAACCTAGAGCCAACATACTAGCCATAGATCTTTAACTCATAAGTAAAAACACTTCAATTAAATGAGTACACAAGCTCTTATACCAATTGAAAGGGCTAATAGGAGCACCTAGAGGGGAGTGAATAGGTGATCAAAGACGTTTTCGCAAAACTTAACAAATTAATTTGACTTTTAAGAATGATAGATTCAAAATGTAAAAGACTATAAACAATTATATAAAGATGCGAATTGAAGTAAATAGATTATGGATAGAGAATCAAAACACAAGGTTTATAGTGGTTCGGCTTAGACCAAGTCTACGTCCACTTTCCCACCCTGACAGCCCACTGGCTGGATTCCACTAAGAACTAAAAGAGATTTTACAGTCTCACATCCTTGATTTCATAGTGTAGAGACTCTACTACACTTTCTCAAGGTCTCACAAGTATCTAATTTCTCTTTTGAGTACAAATTGAGCTTAACAATTGAAATAGCAAAGAATAAGGAGCTTTAAACTTTGGAATTTTTCTATCATGCACACACTCGAATAACTAGAGCGTCTTTCTTATATACTCCTCCATGCCTTCATAACCGTTGGCACATTCCAAAGGAGTTCTTCCAATCAACCCGCTGGACATAATCAATAGGAAGATCTCGAGTTATTTAATGAATATGATGATAGCCCACTAATCATGCTCGCCCATATAATCAGGATCTAGGTTTCCATAAGTAGAGCCTTCCAAGTATACTTCGCCAATCAACGGATCTAAATTACTCGAATTAATTTCAATACGAATAATAGATCTCGAGGTGCCATCTCCAGCCGTGAGATTTTCTTCAACCGTACGAATCAAATCCTTAAAGATATACTCGCATCTGCATAAGTCTTCTTCAATGGATAATACTTCTCTTTGTCGGTCTGGAAATTGTCAATGAGGGTAGACTTTAAATCTTGAGTCTGGAGGTCTTTAGACTCTGACGGTAGAGTTTGCAAGTCTTCAGACTAGACTGATGGAAAAGTTTTGTCAACTTCAAAAAAAATAGGGAAGTTTTCTTCAACACTTCGGGCTCGTTTTGGTGGTGTTCCTGGCCCCGAAGTTAGGCCTGCTTTGGAAAGAAATGAGCCCCATCGCGTCCCCGACGATTTGAGCCGATCGAATCACAAATCAAGTGAGTTTAACTCACTAATCCTTGCTTAGTAGGTTAATGACGCTTAAGGGTTGATTAGTTTAAGTTAAGAGTGGATTACGTGGTTAGTTAGATTAGATTAGCAAATTTAATTATTTTTCGATGCATGTTAAGTGGTTAGTTAGTGCAATTAGGGCCTAGACAAGCTCTAGTATTTATCTAGAGTGACTCGGAAATTTTCCGGGTCCGTCTCGGCGTTCAATTAGGCTTTTCCGAGCCTAAGTAGCATTATTGGCATATATTTATTATTTTCCGTAATTACTTAATTATTTATTTATTTTCTGGAAATTAGATCGGGATAGCCAATAACCGGAATTTCGTGCTAATTGCAGTGGTGCTCTCTATTTATTTAATTGAGCCTTAATTTGTGCTGATTGTGCATGAATTACATTTTTGGAATTTATTCTTAAATTGATTTAATTTCCGTAATTAATTGGAAAATAACCAAGTGTCGGTTTACAATGCCAAAAATATTTTGGTGGACTATATAAAATGGTGGAATTTGTGAAAATGAAATTATTATATTTTAACTAAGGTCAACCGTGTACCCACACACGATATTTTATCGGGTATGATAAAATGGTGGGAATATCAGCTCGGTGACTATATGTCATCTTGGAGAAATTACGATATACTATACAAGCTTGGTGACTTTATATGTCATCTTGGAGAAAGAACATGATACTATATCGGCTCGGTGATTCTATATGTCATCTTGGAGAAAGGACGATATACTATACCGACTTGATAACTCTATATGCCATCTTTGAGAAAGAACGGTATGCTATAACGGCTCGATGACTCTACATGTCATATTGGAGAAAGAACGTTATAATTCACTGGCTCGATGACTCTATATGTCATCTTAGAGAATGAACAATGTACTATTTATTAGCCTTTGGGGCAAGCTACTATCTATATATCACCGATAGTATGGGATGGGCCGACCAAAGGAAGGTCGTGGTGATATGTAATCGACTAGATCGATTGATCAATAATTTGATATGATGTTATGAATTGATTGGTTGATGTGATTTGAGGTATATGTAAATGATAATGATTTGCAAGAAGGAATTGAGCTCAAGGTAAGTCCTCTAACCTGTGTTGTGCTTAGGCAGCCCTTAGGGCGTATTTGATTCCTAGTCAAGTCTTAAGGGGTGGAACTCGCTAAGACGTCATCTCACCCTGTTGTGGGATAACATTTTAGGCTCGTAGATGGTAGCCCCGCCAGAACATTTTGGGCAACCTAAGAAATTCACGGAAATGAGTTACCACATTCTTGTACATGGACACCTTGAGGGTCTCGGGTCTCGAGTATGTGCTGGTGAAATCCATCGTCTGGGTGGATGCGGGATTACCCCACAAGGTGCCCCATCACTACCAGTCATGGTATCGCCATTATCATAATGGCCAAAGGGTGGGCCTTGTACCGGAAGGTGAGGTACCTCTGTACGTTTTGGAGGTTGCGTTCGGGAAGGGAACAACATATCCTAAGGGTGGATCATTGGTAGATGCAAAGGATCCCAAGCTCGAGGGCGATTCTGACTCTTCGGTGTACTCAACTGTGGGCTCCAGCTGGAGCGAGAAAGAAGGAGAGATCGTTGAGGAAGAGGACTCAGAGGAGGACCCAGAGGAGGATTGAAACCCCACCCCTATCTGCAAACTTTGTTTTGTGAACTTGTTGTTTAGGACTTGACTTAATAGTTCGCCTTGTATATATATCCATTATGGTTTGTATTATATATAAGTGTGGTTGTTTTTAAAAGTTTGGATTTTAGCCCTACTTTTCTATCCCATTGTTTTATTGTCTGGGGATTATTTATATGCTTCCACATGCACATTAAAACAAACAGGGTCAGCGATGTGTCCTGAGACGTCGCTAATTAATCGACCAGTGAGGGATGGGCACGTGCTCAAGGATCGGAGGGTGACATAAGTCTTAGCCAGCCCCAATAGGCTAGTAGTGGCTCCAATTTATGATAGATTTCTCATAGTTTAATTTGGACTAAAAATAAAAATTTCAAAGTTAAGTGAGGTTAGGGTTTTGGAAGAACCCGTGCCTATTGAGTATCATTGGTTCCCAACTTGATATTACCTCTAAACCAGTTTTACCCCTTGAGAAGGATTGTGACAACCCTCGTTACTTTTTCCCCCTTTGAAATGTCTTACCAAAGTATTACTAGAAATAGTTGTAACTTTATTAGTGTTGAAACGCTTATACAAATAAGCAACTCAATTCTAAGCGTACAACGCCCTAGCGTCCTACATACTCTATTATGGAAGATCTATATATAACTAAATGAGTGATCAAAGATTATGACAGGTATAGTTCCATCTATTTCACAGTTAATATGAGCAAAGTCTTATATCTGGTATAATTCCAAGTACTTTATACTTCATAAGAATGAAATCCCACGTTTGGTGTAACTCTTATTAGCGATATTCTGTACATACGGATTGTTTCAATTATTGAATGGTTCATCTTGAGAACACTCTATACCGAAAAAATTAAGTGTAAAAAAATTTATTCCATTGTAAAAGTTATATTCCATGATTACACGTATTTTGGTAATAAATTGTTTAAAATAATTGCTTACGTTTATGTAGATTCAATTTGAAATATCTACAAAAGAATAAGGCGGTTTTTCCATATAGGTTTAAACTCTTAATTTAATGGAACAATTTCATGCCTCTGGGCTATAAAAAGAAATAATAAATGTTTAGGAGATTATATTGCACGGTTGTGCATATTTTGGCATTAACATATACAATCTATTTTGAATTACCTGGAGGCTGAATATTTAAGTTGAACAAAATATTCCCGAATCATAGATTATCAAAAAGAAAACTGAACAAAACGTTTTTTTTTTTTTTTTAGTAATACTCCATGATTGAGCATATTTGGTTACGAAATGTCTAAAAGTAATTGTTTATGCATATATAGATTCTATTTTAGAATATCCATAGGCTGAAACTTTAAATTGATCAAATCATTCCATCAATAGATCTTTGGTAACAAGGTAGGGAAACATAGTTTGCATAATAATTGTTCATATACTTTGAGGAAATACATTACTATCGCAATGGCCCGCTACAACCAACTATAATAAAGATCCAAACCCTGCAATTCAACTGTCAATCACGTCGTCTCGTCCAATAATTATGCCTCACTTCCAAATACCTTCGGAACGGAAGATGCTAGGTCCATACGTGGATTTTATCATTTGGAATAGCAGGGGATGCTGGAGTACGGCGAATAAAGTCAAGGGGAAAGAGGTAAGCAAAAGAATGGCAAGCAAAAGAATGGGAGTGAGTTCCCGCTCCAGTGTCTCACCCAGCACGAGTGTGAGCGTTGCAGCGAAGGCCGCCAGCATGAAAACCAAGGAAAGGAAGAGAGAAAAAAGGCCCATAATAATCTTTTTAGGCAATGAGTCAAGAAAATCTTGTGGCTCATTCGGCGAAGTTAAGATGGCTAGGAATAGCAAGGTGGCCGCCACTGAGAAGAACAACCCCAAACCATCGAAAATTGCAAAAACCAGGACAGGACCCTTTAATGGGACTATATTACTGTCATTGTTGGTATCAGGCACAGTGAAAATAGCAGCGAACAATACTGTGGCAATTAGAGTTGAGATGAGCATACATTTATCTGCTGTCTCCTTCACCCACTTCTGTCCATTCTCAAGCATCTTATCGTGATTCTTCACAAAATTTTGCCAGTATGTTTTATTTTCGTCCCCATACCTGGCGGTCCTCAAGTCAGGGGCAACCCAACTTTCCACAGCCTATGGATGAAAGTCACAAACATTAATAGATTATTGAAAATTTTCAAAAAAAAAAAAAAGGATAAAGGAACATCTCAAAGATTAAGACCGCTCCGACACTTCATGCAAAATTACTTAAGAGGTTAAGTCCATCTTTGCTGAAAGAATCTTTTTGGGCTTCCATGATTTCGTGCTTCAATATAGCCAAATAATTTATGTATGGACAACACAATGTTTCTACTTTCCAATGGATGAAGTTTCATCCAAATTGGAATCTTCTAGAGAAATTTATGAAAAAAATATTACGAGCTGGTTGGGAAATCCAAGAATGAGTCTTTTAGTATTTCCTGTGCTTTGTCGAGACCTATGAATTATATACTTTTTCTAGAGTCATTTGAGTCAAGAGTCAATGAATTATGATTTGTCTAGGGGTTGTTGGTCTTCTTGGGAAAAAAAAGGTTAGTGTTATGGGATTTGCCCATGCTTGGAAGGTTAGTCTCGAAGGCTTCATTGAGGGTAAGTGATTATTTTGTGAATTTAAGCAACTAAACTCTTTGATTAGATTTTCGTTTACTTATATCTTTTTGATGGATTTTATTGAGTGGTGAGATACATGCCTCTAATCTTGAGGCGTATTCCACTTGGCAATGAGCCTCTACCCTTTATATAACATGTGTCCCGAAGTGCATTTCTTAGGACACGTTTGGTAATATTTCTGCTCCGGATAATTTTTTTTAAGGAAATAATTCTTTTCTATTTCTATTTTTTGGAACAATTTCTAAGTAAAAAAACATGTTTAGTAACTATACAAAATTTCTATTCTTGGAATAAAAAAGAATAGGAATGCGTTTGATATAATTCACAATTTTTTTGTAATATAGAATTTTTTATTTTTTTAATAATTTTTTTAGATTTTCTTTTTCCTCTCTTCTTCTTCTTGGTCCTCCTCTAGTGCCACGGCCGCCGCTATCAGCAAGTGGCAACTAGTGGTGGCCAGCAGAGGCAACCAACAGCATGCAGTGGGTGGGGGTGGAAACGGCGAGGAAGAAAAAGGAAAAAAAAAGAAAATGACTGATTTTTGGAAATTATTCTCAAGAACAATAAACTATTTCTTTCTACTTCTTGTTTTTATTCTAAATCTATTCTTCGGTTACTTTTCTATTTCAGGGAATAGAAAAATTAATTAACATTACCAAACGGATTTCTATTCTTTTTTTGGTTTTGGAGAACAAAAGAATAAAAGAACAAAAGAATAGGCAAGTTACCATGTAGGACCTTAAATAGCGAGCATCTATCCTATCATATGCTCTTTATCCTGAGATGAGTTTCTCTAATAGTGAGCGCTTTTCTTATGACACCAGTGTAACCTTTTAAGTCTTGGACCCCTCTTATATGAGCTGGTGTCAAAGCCTTTGCTATGGCTGGTGGTCCTCGCTGTGGATTCATTGGTGACCCCCGTGATGTCAAATGGAAGATTTGAGAAGATAAGTATAACTACTTCAAAAAAGATTGGAGAAATCTCATTTGCTGAGATGTGACAATGACCGTGAAGGGAAAAACCTTAAAGAGGAGAATAATCCTCCCATGATGTCCCTTCCAAAAGATCTAGGTTGACCTCATCGACCATCGCTGCTGAGGCTTATGACTAAATTAGAATTAAATTGATAAATTGTTAAGAGTTTCAAGACAAAATTAACACAATTGAAAAGGTTTATGACTAAATTAATAACTTGTCAAAAGTATTAGGACTTAATTGGTATACTTGAAAAATTTGAGATTGAATTAACCATTGTACAATAGATTTGGAACTTTTTGAATAATTTTTCTCCCTTGATGCAATGGTGTTGATATTACATTAGGTTTTCCTCTTAAGGCAGAAGTTCGGCAATGCTTTAATTTTGTGCTTAGTGCTTTTATTCAAGCCACAACGGCCTGCTGAACGAGTCCTAGAAAGTGAATCTCTGCTGGGCTTGTTGAAAAAATCAAACCAAAAGTTGGTGGCTCATTTCGAGTCTTAAGGAGAGTTGATGAAAAATGCTTACAAGATAGAACCCGACAATGATGGACTCTTGATCGCCTGATAGCTATTCAAAAAAAGTTCTATGTATATTCTCAAGACTATCCAATAACTTTCTAAGCATAATATTTAAAGAAATTTGTCAAGAAGATATTATAATTATCAAGCGCACTCATTAATTAGATGAAAAGAAATGTACTTGCCTTAAACCATTGGAGTTCTCTTTGCATTTGACAGGCTGCTCCAGAGACATTAGTGACATAGTCGCAATCAGGATAGAACCTTGATGCAACGGTCATCATTTCCATCGATTCGTCCTCTGTAGGCGCTGGAACTAATGACAACCCATTGATTGAGCTCTCCTTCAAAAAGAGTCGGAGGATCCTATCGTGGCGATATTGCACAGCAAGTGTCATCAACTTAGTTCCTTCAGGTGAAATCCAAATAAGCTCCGGGAAATATTGAATGGATAGCTTCACAAGTTCACTGATTCCGTTGACTGTAGCTTGACCCAGCAGGTGCCTATCTTCGAAAAATTGGGTGATCTCGGTAGGGTTCTTCTCAAAGAGCGCATCGCAAACTTTTTTTACCAACTTCACGGCTGCCTCGTGTCTCAGCTTTACATCGTGAATCATCTTGATTGAAGGTACTACAAAATGTTAAAACAAAGTAAAAAGAAATGTAAGCTAAGAGCCGGAAATGGATTCCTTCCCCAACCCCACCATCCCCCCCCCCCCCCCCCCCAAAAAAAAAAAAAAAAAACAAAACAAAAAAACCAGCTTTGCTTCATTAATGTTTTTATCAGACGCCGCCTAATCAATAATTGCATCTAACAACCGTTTACAAGTTGTCATATTTTCTCCCGGAATCCCTACCTCAATTAGAGCTTCGGTTGGACGGTGATTGGGAAAACGATATCATTCTTTTTCTTTTTCTTTTTTAATAGTTTGGGAATGTATTTTGACCCTTTTTTTCTTTGGGATTCTGTCAAATGCAAAGTGTGGGTATTAGTAATTGCTGATGCAATTAAAAGAATTAACCTGGGAACAATTCTAAAAAGAGAAATAATTAGATAATGGTATTTAATCTATTGTAAGAATAATAATATGTTCTAAATCATAAAAAAAGGAAGAAAAAATAATTATAATTATTGTGAGGTCCACACTTTTGAGAATTTATGGCTTACAACATGCTGTTACTCTTATAGTAGTCAAAAAAACTATTATGTTAGCAAAACGGTTAATAAAAATAAATACACTAATTATATGCATCTAGCTAGAGTAAATCATAGTAATCTTTGCTTACATAGAATTGTCTACAATAATAAAATCATTCAAATGCACATAGCAGCTTGTAAAAACGTCACATTGACCGTCCAATTCTTTGTGTTATTATTTATGCTCAGAACAAGAACAAGCTTTTTTAACTTATTATGTCTATCTCTAATAAAATCAAAAATTACACATGACGTCACATTATGATATATTTGAGTTTACTTACTACACTTAAATGTCATGGTGAATGTGGTTTGTAAGAGTTTTTATAATGTGGGCTACATTAATTAGTATTATAATTTACTATTTTACGGGATTGGTCTAATAAGATGAGATAAAAAGTTTCTTAATTAGTTAAATATGGGGCTGGCTAGTGTGGGCCGAGTTGAGCTCGGTCCGTAATGAGAGGGCTTGGTTGAAAACTCTATAAATAATGCTTGAGTTTCTCCTCTAACCCTGACACATAATTATCCTCCCATATGTAGCGTTTACCAAAATACTTTAGGTGAGGGGCGGTCTTATTGAACTAGTGATACAAAGGGTAATAGAGGAGAAGTTTTTGAGTTTGGATCGTCACTACTCCGCATCATGAATGATGGTCCAAATCAGGTGCGTAAATCTCTTTACTTGATTACATATTTGTTCTTAGTTCTAGCTATGGAGATCTTGGGTTGCGCTTTCGCATCTTACATACGGCATCAAAGCAAGCATAGCCTAGAACTTGAACATATAGTTTTTGTCCTTTTTCATGATCTTTTGTGCAATAAAAATTAATATTGATCACATAATCGAAACGGGCTCATCTAGATTAGCAAAACCATGGCTAGCACGCCATTAGGGGTAGCTGCATGTGCCCTCACATGTAACATCCTCAATTTTTGTTTCGACTAGTAGGCCAATGACTGGCAACAAGACTGGTTGGATAAACTAGCCAGTTGACCAGCCAAAGGACTGCCCAACTGGCCCTAGGCCCGACCATTGAGCCTTAGTCCTAGCCCACCGACTTACCCAAGAGGGTAATTTTGACCTACAATAAGCATTTCAAGGGTAACTTTGCCATGAACCTTGGGTGCATCAGAAGGTCATTTGATGATGTCCACAAAAATCCCTTGATTAGTCTCGGTTGCATTTCCAATGGTCTATTTCTCATGTTTGCCATATTCTTTGAAAATGGACAAAATAGAAATACTAGAACCCCTTAGCCATTTAATGAAAGGGGGTGATCCATCACCTTAGGTGGCCTTGAAAATATTTGGTAATGATTTCCAAAGATTTGTCTTAGGGATTAAGTTTAGCACAAATGGATCAATTAAAGGAAGGTTCTAAAGAAGTTAGCTTAGGGAGCAAGTTTTTGAAAATAGGCCATGTCAGAAATATCCAAATCTAATGATTACACAAATCCAAGCATTAGATGCAAGAAGCCTTGTCATCATCTTAGGTGTCCATCTTAAGATTATGTAATAATGCCAAAAGATTTGCCTTGGTAAATAAGTTAGTGATTTATGGCTTAAGTGAACCACCCCACGGAAGGTTCTAAAATGCTTGGCTTAATGAGCAAGAAAATGTATGGAACATGTGCCAAAAATCCAAGACTTATGATGGTCATATCTTGGGCATTAATGAAGGGATGAATCACTAGCTTAGGTGGTCATTTGTGGATTTGATCATCATTGTCATGAGATTTTCCTTTGAGAACAAGTTAGGTCAAGTAATGATGAAATGATGATTCATAAGCTTAGCTAGACCAATTAGGAGTGGCTTGGAAAATAAGTAGCACAAGTTCCTTGGAGGCTAGTCATTAAATGAAAGGTATGACTCACTAACTTAGGTGGCAAGGAGGAAATTTGGTAATCATGATGATAGGATCTTCCTTGAAGAACAAATTAGGGCTATTAATGAAGCTTGGCCTATAAATAGGTGAACCACCCCATTCATTCTCAACTTTTGGCTCACTTCTTCCCCTCCTCCTTTATTGCACGGCCTCTTCCTCTTTCGGCCTTGCTCACCCACCACCTCACACGACAACTCTATTTCTTGGTAAAACCACTTCTAGTCCATTGAAGGTAAGCAAAATCTCTAAATCTTCGCTAGGGCAATAGCTTACATCGTCAAATTTAGTGGTATGCTCACTTATGGTTTGCTCACATTTGCATGCTTGAATGTGTTCACGCCTCGAGACGAGGCAAGGTTCACTCGGTTGGAATCAATGTCAAGTTGTAATTGCCTAAGCTGCAAGGCCTTAGATTGGTATTGAAACATGTCGATTCCGAGTCTTACTTAGTGTAGACATCAGCCTAGGCATGTATCTCAAGCCACAAACCAAGAATCGTGTCCAACATATTATATAGCATGATTTTAAGAGCCATGGTACACTCACTTGAATGGGCATGTCTTTGGGCCGTGTATGACTGGACTAAGAAGAAGAGTAAAAACCGGCTTGTGTGTTGCACTTTTATGATGCACTTAAATAGGAAAAAGTGCCCGTCACCACATAGCATTGGCAGTGCTACCTCGTTCATTGAACGGGATGCCTTAGTTAAGTTAGAATGCTTGGGTTTGAGCTCGAATGCCTCAAGTAAGCTAGCCTTAAGATGCCCTAGTTGAGCCATAATACCTAGGTTGAGCCTAAATGCTTGGTGAGCTAGTGCTAGGATGCCTCAGTTGAGCTGAGACGCCTTGGTTGACCTAGGAAGCCCAGTATGAAGCTGGAAGCCTCAATTGAGCCGAGAGGGCTTGGTTGAGCTAGGACTAAGTTAAATGAATCTTTTATGCGAGTCGGTATGTGCATAAGTATGATATGTTTATGTGTTCATTGATAAGCTAAAGGTAAGTAGCATTGAAGTATGCCGTAATGGACATCTGCATATAGTCGAGGTGTAGTATTAAGTTTGCTACTAATTTGCCATCGATATTGTACTGCGAATGTTGTACTTGCTAGATTTTGATGATGAGATATCCTCCTAGTAGAGAGTTATGGGTTTACTTACTAAGTCTATGACTCACCCCGTCGTTTTTCAAAACTTTAGGCATGGAGTACTTACACTAGTTCTAAAGTTGCAGTCTTGCTAAAGGAACTAAGGTTCACCTTGGCCTTTTGAGCATAAAACATTTAGTGGTTATAAATATAAGGGCTTGTGACAAAAAAGGCTTGTAAATATAACTGATGTATTTGTGTATTTGCAAGTGGTTATTTTCTTTGTTGTTTGTTATTGTTTGGGTGTTGTATGTATACTTTCACATGTTCTTAATGAAAAGATAAAGGAAACGGGATGCCGATGCGCTTGGGACGTCATGAAAGTAATCCTTGTAGCTCGAGACCCTGGGATGGAGTCGGAGTCATGACATCACGCGCAAGAGCTACCAGCATGTGCTTTGCAAGTGTGATGCTAACGTCAGCCATAAGAATTTGGACTGACGGGACCCAACCCGGTCAATGAGTGAATTGACTTGGTCAACGGGTGACCCGACCTGAGATCCGGCTCGTTAACCCACCCAATTTGGTTCTCTATTAATCGAACCGATCAACTGGTCAGACCGATCGTTGACTGTTGATTGATTGAACCAGAAGTTGACTAGTCGAATCGGCGGTCAAATCATCAAGCTGGGCAAGCCCGTGCTTGCATTTCACACACCGCACACTCCAATTGTGCATATGGGCAGTTCGAGCTCCGATTTGGGCGTTCTTAGTATCCATGTGCTCGTATGGAGATGCTTTACACTGTAGTGTATATATATATATATATATATATATATATATATATTATGTTTGATAATTTTATAAATGTGAAAATATGTACGGAACCCTAAACACCTATTTTAGGGTATTTTTGCGTTTTTTTTTTTTTTTTTTTTTGGTATTTTTATGATTTTGGAAAACAGGTGCAAGCTCATACATATACCATCACATAAAGGATGTGTAGAGCATTAATTAATTGATAACATGTATAAGGTTCAACATGTATCAATGAATGGAGTAATGTAATTGGCATGACATGTGATTCAGTGACGGATTGCCTTTGTCATCAAGTCTAAAATCACATGTATAAAGTAAATATGAAACATGTGATATAAAGTTTATATCCATGGTATGAAAGATTTTTAAGGATTCAATCAACTTATGACTACTAAAGTAGCACACTTAATTGGATTTGAGGAATATCAACCTCGTATAATTGTGGGGTGTCTCCTATATCGATGCGTTGTCATACTCCCAAAAAGGTAATTGTGTATTAGTTCATGAAGGAACACATGTATAGCTTATGGTTGAGAAGTAACTGATCCAAGTGGTTCATATACCCAAAGGTGATTATTTATGAAGGTTGTAATATATTTTCAAAACCATTGTCATGTAGAGAGTATACAACTATATGTAGTGTACTCTGCCCAAATATGATTATGTGATGATGTATGTAACTTGCTAGATATGTACTTGTATAGTTTCAAGTTGCATAATACTCATATGATACCAATTATATACATTGCTTGTTATTTTAGTCATCTTATCTGTAATCAATAACTCCATAACTATTGAGGTTCTTACTAGTTCAATTTTTAAGTAGTGGAAAGTGGATTTTTTGTTTGGGATGGAGTTGGCAGATTTTCATAATACTCTTATAAAAGATAGGCCAATGGATCACACTATCGACAGTATGAAATTCCAGAAAGCATATTCTACTGCTTGGGAAAAGAGCAATTGGATTTGTTTATTATCCATGAAGCATTCTATTCATGAACACTTGAAAAGTGGTTTAATTATTGACTACATTGCTAAAAAGATAATGAAAGCCTTGGTAGCCTGAAATTGTATCTTGTTTAATGTTGAGATTGTGACACATTTGTAAAGACTCCAACACAAGGTATGATGTTTTTGATAAGGTTATGGATTATATCATAAGGATGGTATAATTGAAGTCCAAAAATCATACTTACAAATGAATTCATGGAACCGCTGGTCATTTTGTTAATGTGGGCCCTAAGATAGAATCCTTCAAGAAGGATCGATGACTGCTACTTCTTTTTAAAATATATATATATATATATGTGTGTGTGTGTGTGTGTGTGTGTGTGTGTGTGTGTGTGTCACATAAAGATAGATTATAATGAGTGTATAAAACTTGGTTGTCCAAGTGTGAGCTTATAATTAATGATTCTTTGGCATTGTTTATGAATCCAATACCTATAATAAGACCGTCTAGTTCATAATTGCTAGATTTGGGCGTCCAACAAATTTGTTGGGTTAATCATACGATGATTCATAAATCTAAGGAAGCCTAATTAGGATGAACCATAGCTCACCTGGGAAACAATGATCAAAATGATGTTGGAGATATGATTTTAATTCTAGATTATGTTTTTAATATGATATTAGGAAACGCATTTTTCATACTTTCCTTGACACAGAACTCAGCTTACATATCTTGTTTAAACATGCGTGGCTACTTTTTTGAAATAAAGTATAATGTTATTTCTATTTTTTAATTCAAATAAAAATAGTTTTATGCATTGTGTAGACTATTATAGAGGTAGCATAATTAAGATAAAAAAAAAAAAAAAAAACTGCAACTTGAAGTTCTGACCTGTTGAAGGTCGTTCACATTAATCTTAGTGGACCCTATATGTTATATGTTGTGTAAATTTTTTTTATTTCAACACAATCATTAACGACTGTTTTTTCTATTCTTGATCAAGGAAAAGTCTGAATCTCATGATAAGTTCAATATTTTTTCAGACTGAAATCGAGAAACTATTAAGATAAGTCTTAAAAGTTGTCAGACCTTAACATGGTGGCAAGTATTTTGCAAGTATGGCAATGCTAGATAGTTTAAAGGGCCATTTGTGAAATATTTGAAGAATTCTTGGATAGTAGCTCAATTTACTATACTTGAAATTTTTTAACATGATGGTGTGGTGGAAAGGTGCAAACGCATCATAATAGGCATGATCATGAGTATAATTAGTAGGACTAGTTTACCCAGTTTTATGTGAGATGATACTTTGAATGCAGCCTTTCACATAAAAAATCATGTCTCTACCAAAACTATTCCATTAACCTTTTGAGTAATGGACTGGATGTAAATCTAACTTGAATCATCTTAAGATTTAGGAGTGTCCTGTAGAAATGAGGTTATATATAATCTAACATTAAGCAAGTTGGAATCCAGAACCACTTGGTATTTTTTTTGTATCTTACCTAAGATCATTTAAAAGGTTATCGATTTTATAACCTTGATGAATGTACAAGAATCGTGAAATCATAAACAAAAAATTTTCTAGATTTCAACGTAGCCACATAGGATAGTTGCTCTTAGACTATTAAGGATAATAGTATGGTGGAGGCTGTTATATTAGATTAAAAGGGCCTCCATATAATGATTGAGGAGTTTAAAGCTAAACTGGTCGCCAATTGTTTCACTTAGAAGAAGAAGTGGACTATGAAGAAACATTTTTCTAGTCTTTTCTAAATATTCTTTTAGAGTGAATATAGTATTAATAGCTCATTTTGATATAGAGTTATGCTAGATGGATGTTAAAACCATATTTCTAAATGGATACCTTGATAAAGAAGTCTATATGATACAACCCAAAAGTTTTGCAGCAGATGATTCAAATAAGCTTGTGTGTAGATTGAAAAGTCTTATTTATGGTCTCAAACAAGTTTTTAGGTAGTGGTGCTTGAAGTTTCATAGTGTTGTCATTTTGTTCAGTTTTGTTGAGAATAAAGTAAATGAATATATGCTACAAGATCAATGGGAAGAAATTTATTTTTCTCGCGTTCTATGTACATAATATATTGCTTGCAAGTAGTGGTCTTGAATTACTGCATGAGACAAAGCAAATTTTATCAAAAAATTTTGAAATGGAAAATCTTGATGAGGCTTTTTTTATCCTTAGCACTGAGATTCGTAAGCATCATTCTTGTTGTATATTAAGTTTATCTTAGAGGACATTTATTGATTGTATTTTGGAAAAATTCGGTATACATCATTGCAAGCCAGGAATTGCTCATATCATTAAGGGTGATGGACTGAATTTGTCACAATATCGTTATTCATACATTAAGAAAACCCAATTGCAAGATGTACCTTGTGTTAGTGCACTTGGAAATATGATGTATGCTCAAATTTGCACTAAACCAAACATCATTTTTACAACAAGACTTCTAGGTCAATATTAATTAAATCTAGGATATGATCACCAGATTACTACTAAGGAGGTTTTAAGGTCCTTAAAGAAGACAAAAGACTATATGCTGATCTACACACTTTTTCAAGTCCCGTAGCGAGTAAAGTACTCGAATGCAGACTTTGCTAGCTATTAGGATGACATGAAACCGATAACGGAATACATCTTTATGTTGGCAAGAGGTGATGTTTTCAGGCAAAGCAAAAAATAGAAATCTATGTTATCCTTTACCATGTAAACGGAGATTGTAGCATGATCTTTAGCTATTACTCGAGCTATTTTTCTCTAGAACCTCATTAAGGAGTTGACCGTATTTGATTTTGTGGATAGACCCATACCTTGCATTGGAATAATAACTCTTTAGTGTTGTTTATTAACAACAATCAAGGTCCCAATGGGTTTAAACACAATGTTGTGGTAGAGTATATTTTCATAGATGATATGGTTGCCAATCCACTAACCAAAGGCCTTCACCATTGTATTCTTCAACAACATGTCATTAACATGGGCTTAGGAGCATCATGTGATGCTATTGTTAGTGAGAGCTATTTCGGTTTTGCTCTAATAAAATTTACATCTGTGTTTATTACATTTAGTAACACTATGATATATGCCAACTCCTTAGCATTCAACAAAGTGATTCTAAATGCATTGTCATTAAGTTGAATACATATATTTGTTAAAAATCTCAAGATATTGTGCAAATCTCGAGTAAAGACTATGGGCATCCGGTTATTAGCCTTGCGCATATGTCTTGTTGCACTTAAAGAAATGTTAACCATAAGGACAAGATATATGGGGGTTTATTGGAAATATAAAGACATTCTCTAATGATACAGGTTTTTATGACACTTAAGGTAAGATAATGGTGATTAACAGAGGAAATGACACATAAGATATTACTCTTTATGAGATGTGTTATTCATTTGCCACACTACCATATTGAATCTATATTAGTAGAGATAAAAACCTGTAATTATGGAGCGCTCTGTATGTATACATGCCGTTATTGTCATGATTCGCTGTTTGAAACTTTATGGGATATGATTGACTGTAAAGAATTATCTCTAGACCAAGGCGTGCAAATATAGTACAATTTCAATTAATAAAGCCCAAGCAGGATAATGTAAGAGTTTTTCTAATGTGGACTATATTAATTGATAGTTTAACTTATTGTTTTTACGAGATTAGTATAATAAGGTGAGATAAAAGATTTCTTAATTAGTATAACATGGTAATGGTTAATGTGGGCTGAGTTAAGTCCCGTCCGTAATGAGAGGACCTAGCTGAAAACTCTATAAATAGTGTTCAAGTCTCACCTACAATATGACACAATTATCCTTTCATTGAGCTGGTAATATAGAGGGCAATAGAGGAGGAGTTCTTAAGTTTGGATCGTCACTATTCCGCATGAAGAATAATGGTCCACATCAAGTGCATAAATCTCTTTACTTGGTTACATATGTGTTCTTGGCTCTAGCTATGGAGATCTTGGGTTGCACTTCGCATCTTACATAGTTAACTCGACTCTATTCTAAACTAAATTTTCATTTTAAAAAAAATATGCAACTACACTACACTTCCGTTTCCTTTTTTTTCTTTGACAAAACATAAAAATTAGGGACAAGGGCTAATGGGCAGTTCAGATGCATATGAAAGTTGGGTGAAGATGACAAGGTGACTGCAACTGCGGGCAAAAGTTCTTAAATAAGTTGTGGGAATTGTAGAAATTTCTTTAGTGGTTAGGTTGTGTCCGGGCCGACCTTCGCGTATGTGATTATGTCTAGTGGTCCTCCTCTTTGGATATTTTCCAGAGCGCACTCCCCCGCCATTGCTCGTCTGGCCAACAGCTCGTGGGTACTGAATGTATAACTTGGAGTGGAATACTGGGATGCACGGTTTTTTTGGGCCCAAGAAATTTGCTTCCACTGAAATCCTCTCCTGTTCCAAAGCCCTCCCAAACAAATTATTTTTCCCTTTCCTACCTGCTTTCTTCCCTTATTCCTATTCTTTACACTTTTTTGAAGTTCCCAAATAAAAGTATATTTACTATGTTAAATGGATTCAAATGATAAATCCGTGCCTTCCTCTATTGCAACCTTATCGTATAGTGTATGAAGCTAGGGGCTTGTCCCCTGTTCCATGCCCAATTCCTGCACCTTCTCAACATATTGTATTGTGTTGTATTAAGATGAAGTAGCAGTCAAAGGAAAATAATGTCTTTGCTTAGCACTTCACCCATAATGGAGGAAATAGATACATATGAATTCCGTGTTCTTATTTTCCTCAGAAAGATTAACATGCTTGTAGAGATGATGAAGCGAACATGATTTCACCAATCAAGATTGAAGGAGAAGTCCTCGGTTAGCTAACTCTTATTCATTATCTTCTGCTTGGAATAATTAGCCATAAGCAAGGTGAATTGAGGCTAAAACACCAGATCTCGCTTCAGTTAGCGATTTCAAGGATTATTTTTTGCCCTGTTATTTTATTTTATTTTTAATTTCGTGACTCTTGAAATTAAAACTTGGTGAATTCTGAAGATCTTTCAAAATATAAAAATATTGACGAGGGAATCATATATATATTTGTTTGAGTTTGAATAATTTTCTAAAGGATTTTTATTACCTACCGATGTAAAAAATAAATTGCCCCTACATCTTGGATTGTCGACATGCGGCAAAATTTAGTTACAACACTAACTCAACTGAAGTTAGTATTTTCAAATACTAAAGTTAGTATTTTCCAATGGTAAACATGTAAGGACTTTTCTAGATAGGCAGGGATCCAACTAAAGTTAGTATTTTCAAATTTCGGTATAAAAATTTACTGGGATCATTTTTCTACTTATAAAAGAAGCCAAAACAAAACAGGCCAGAGACTCTTGGTTGGAGAGAGACATAGACACATACAGTGTTTCCATAAAAATGTGAGCGTACCTAGTTTGGCGGCATTCCAAAGTGGCCTTTCAGAATATTGATGAGCTACAATGAGGTTGCAGATAGAACCGGGTCAGTGAATGTGAAATCACTGTGTATGTGAAATGAAGATACTTCAATACAGGATTATAATAACTGGTGTCTTGACAGTGTTAATGGTAGATAGTCACAAATATCAAAATAATCAATATCGACATTCACATGGATAAATAGTTGGGATTGTAAGTGACCCGCCGCAGAGATACGGACAAGGAAAAAGGACCCCAATCAGTGTAACTCGGCTTCGTGTTCCAGCTTCTCCAAAACTATTTGCGTCTTAATTTTTTCGTTACATTGTCCATTAAATAAGTCATGCAACACTTATGCACTTGGTGGAATCATAAGTGGTTTCCAGGGGATAGCTGATCCATGAAGTATTTTGAATTCAGGCTATTATTGAAGTAAAACAAGATCGAGAAACAAGAATATATCCCACAAAGAAACAATCATTTTCGGTTTCCTTTGGTAGTAGGGAGGGAATCAATCTAAGTAAATTGAATTAAGTTAAAATTATGGGAGGTCTTAATTTATATAATTCCCAATTATATAAAGGCATACCCACCCAGGTTCGTTGACGTTTGCATATCCCTCGAATTTGCATCTGTTGCCCTGTAGTTCTCGTCCAGGGGAACACCTTCAATTCAGATACAAAGGAGCAGGTGATGAGCTAGGTATGATCTTCTTGAAGGGAATCGGTAATGAAGGGATGCGAGTGCAGAAAGTACGGACATTTGTATATTAGTGTTTCCAAAACATTGAGCCTACTTCCGCTGCGAAAGTGAGAGGGCGACCTCGCCAACATACCCAATATAGACTTGTCTGTCTCCTCTGGGCCTTTCTTTAGAATGAGTGAAGGGTATTGGTTAAGCAGATAAAGGACGATATCTATCCCAATTCACCAGCAAAGTTGATCAGGAAAATGAGCTAATTCTAGAATGAAGGAAATGAACAGATGGAGTTGAAACAGAGTGATGGTGATCTTACCAAGATGACCAACGTAGGTGAGACCCAAAATGCATTGAATCGCATGGGGACTTACGTCGGGATGAATTGGCCCCTCAAATGTCGTTTTTTCCGCCAGGAACCAGGCAATATCCTTGTGCATAGAAGCTTCCTGGGAAGATAAATTGAAAGGAGTACGTCCTTCTCCATCTTGTTTTTGTGTCAACCGAGGAAGACTGTTACATAATGCCTTGACGATCCGTATCCTTCCACACAGGACAGCATGGTGGAGGGCTGTGCGGCCATCACAATCACCCTTTTCAAGCGCTTCCGGAGATTCAGACAAGAGCGTAACCAGGTTCTCAACAAATTGGTCATGTCCATTCAAAGCCGCTATGTGAAGCACTGTCTGGGATCTGCTTGCTATGATGGCTGTCTTTGAATTAGCATTAGTTTGAAATATTCTGTGAGCAGATTCCCAATCACCTTTGAATGCAGCTTTCAACAGTCGTCGGCAATTGTCTTCACTGACTACATTTTCTGATATTCCTGCAAAATGGATGCAAACTTGTCAGGCCACTTTGTTGATACTTTTTCCTTGCAGACTTTGTGAAGTGTCCGAGAAAAGAACAATTTCATCAAGATCTGCCCAATATATTAATTTCACTATAAAATAACACTTTTGAAGGATGACGCACCTGGAGGACCACTAAATTGAGAAGGAGAAGGACGTAATCCAACGGCAATACGAACATCTTCAAAATATGTAGGAGAAAGAGTGAGCACAAAATCCTTGTCATACTTTTTTTTTTTCCTTTTTCCTGGCCAAAGTCAGGGCTATGTGTGTTCGAAAGAAAAAGAATCATGATAAAATACATATTCCAGCATATTCGAAGACCACATCGCTTATACCATTTCTTTTTCTTGGTTGAAACTTGAAAATGTACCTGCTGGTGGCTCTGCAGGATTTGACTTCCCTTGTTCACTTGGTTGCGTCGCCATTGGGTTTTTCTCCTGGCTACAGTCTTTCGACATCACGGAGAATGCAAAGGAGACTCTCTACTTTCCTAGTAAGTTGAAGCTGAAATGTCAATTGGCTTAAGTTGCACGGCCTCTTTATAACTAGGCATAGGGCTTGACCATTTTCAGAATAATTTCGTCGTTTCTATACAATTTTTTTAAAATCATATATAGAAATAACGCGGTATTCTGTTATTATGGTGTTTGTTCCGACGAACATGGAGTAGCTGGAAAGCCCCAAAACGTGGTCGGGACCATGTTTAGTTTAGAATGATGGATTACACCCTTTGCCCAAAAGATTTACTTTTGTTAACTTGAATAATTATATGGCTCCAATCGAAACAATGTGTGTCATTTTAGAGTATATTTTTACAATATACACTATATGGGGCAAAAGAACATCCCAAATGCCATGACTTGGCATAAGGGGATACTTAGGTGCAAAAAATTAAGAAAGTGACACTTAAGCGACATTTTTTTAAAAAAATGGAACACTTGAGTGCCACATCTGGTAAACCTATTGGAAATTCTATGTAACAATTTTTTATTAATTTTGCTTGCTTACGTGGCTCGTCGGAAAGGTTGACTTAGCAAATAAACACAAAAAGGACATCGTTTCGGGACAATTCAAATTTTAATATAAAAATTAATTAAAGTAAATTTTAAATCAATTTTTTTTAAAAGAAAAAGTAAAGAGGAAGGGAGGAGGATGATGAACAACAGGCGGCGACTGAGGACTCAGCCCTTGTCGCTACTGCTGCCACCCAGTCATCACAATGAAGGTGTGGGGAGGGTTGACAAGGACGAGGGGTCGCAAGCCCTCGACGCCGGTCGTCAAGAGTCGTTGGTCCATGGCTTGGCGACCCCAGCCAACCCTCCCCTTACCTTCTCGGCGATGGCGAGGTGGTGACGACAACAGAAAGGGCTGAGCCCTCTGCCACCTATTGTTCATCTTCCTCCTCCCTTCCTCTTTTTTTTTTTTTTTTTTTTTTTTTTAATTTGATTTTAAATTTCATTTAATTAATTTTTATATCAATTATTTACTACGTCAATAGTAAAATGACGTTATTTTGGCACTTGCCTAGCCACGTCAGCATGCAAAATGACGTCATTTTGCACTAGGCTCGTCGGAAAATCGCCACATCAACGTTTTTGTCGGATTTTCCCACTATTGGCACTTAACCGATTCATTTTGCTTTGATTTTGACACTTAAATGTCACTTTCCTAACTTTTGGCACTTAAGTGTTTCTTCGTACCAAGTTTTGACACTTAAGATGTCCTTTTTCTCCACTATATGGTTAGCACTAATGAAAAGTATTTGATGATGAGAGAAGAAAATTTTGCGAGTTTTATATGAATTTCCCTATTAAATTATGTCAATGGAGATTTTTGATTTGTTCACGGTGGAATTATATTCGTTGGAGATCAATAATGCAGAAGCACCGACAGAACATGGTGGAGATGCCCCTTTTTAAGATTCCTCATCTTGATTTGTTAAGAGAGAATCTCTTAACCAAGTTTGACTTGTTTGGACTTTCTCTACCTTGCACGCAGAGCACTTCCTTTGGCTATCCGGAAAAGAAGGGGCTCCCATATTTTACTTTTATTTTTTTTCTCTCCCATCGAATCCGCACGCAAAAAAACAGCAAAGAGTACCCTTCCTTTTGGCTGCACGGTCGTATCTGAACATGATGGATTTTGTGCTATGAAATTTCACATTCAATTGAGTTATTTTATTTACAAACATCATGAATTTGAGCATGATAAAAATTACTCTTGAGCAATCATAAGTTTGCGATTTTCTGATTATTAATGAATTATAAGTTATTGGCTCGTTTCGTAAAGTAAGTATCGCAATTCATATTAGATCACGTAAATCTATGTTATTATCTATTATTTTTTATTTATTTCTTTCGTGATTTTTTGTTGATTAAAAATTGTAAGGTGAGATTAGTTTTCATATTAATTTTACCACATTCTTTGGCAGAGACTCCACGTGTTTTGATTTTCATTCTCTTTGCAGATGATGACCAAAGACTACCAGCCAATAATTGATTCGTGTCCTGCAAATATTATTCTTGAACAACTTGACCTGTACCATAGGACATCGCGGACAGGCAAATGGTCCCATCATGTGCTAAGATTCTCCTACGTTTCTAGGCGGCAGGCGCATGGGAACCCCACCGAAATTGCGAAAATTGCTAACTAAATACACATACATGTCTTGTTATCAACCAAATTCTCATGTGTTCCATTACATTATTTTATCTTCAATACATATCATTTTATGAATGACATGTTGATCCCAAAATTTCCAGGATCTTTACATCAGCTAAGGAATTTTTCAGATAATATGTTTATTCAATACACAGGGAAAAAACTTTTGGAGTGTCCCACTTTTTTTGGGCAATATAATATTTGATGTTGTATAGTTTTTTGGTAGAAATCCCATGGAAAGCACCAAGTTTTTAACAAATTGGAGAAATCAAGCTACTAGAGCTTATCTCATATTATTTGTCCTGTTGCGACAAGTTTTAGAGGGTAAGACTTCTGGAGTCCCACTGCTCCGACAACTTTTTTGGGGGATATTTCTTTTTGATTTTGAATTAATATTCAAGACTAATCGAATCATATACATCAAATTTCTAGAAAAGAGGAGGAATCGAGCTATCAAAATGTGTCCCCTATCATTTACCCAGTTGCAAGAAGTTCGAAAGGGCAAAACTTCTGGGACAAATCTTGTGTTTGCGTTTTGAATGATGGAATACACCTGTTGGCCAGAAAAGACTTGTTATATTGTCTTAAATATTAAGACTAATATCATGAAAAATCTTAAATAGGTACACTTCTGACAAATTTATCGCAAACTAATTTTTTGGCCATCATAAACCTCAAACTAGGAGACTTGAAACAAATTTACCCCAAACTAATTTTTTGACCTCCAAAAACCCTAAACTAATACATTTATGAAAAATTTACCCTTAATTAGTATTTGTGAAATTGGCTTAATATCAAATTACAAAACCGATACACTTCTAACAAACTGAAGGGTAAAACTCCAAATTGGTACAAGCGTCAACTACTATGTGACATCCAACTTAGTAATTTAACAGTAAAATTTAACAGAAACTAACTGGGGTAAATTTATCACAAGTGCATCAATAAGATAAATTTTACCATATGTGTACTAGTTTGAGATTTTTCTAAGTATTATTGTTAAATACTAATATGGTTCCAGTCCGTGCAACTTTCTTCATCTCAAAGTATATTTTTATGATATAACATATGGTTAACGTCGACTAGAAGTCCGTTTGCGATGGAGAAAGACAATTTTGCAAATTCTGTACAACTCTATGGCAAGAGACTCTGCTTGTCATGACATTGACTCTCTTTGTAGACGATGACCAGAGATTAAAGGCGACTAGCCAATAATGAATTCGATGTCCTGCAAATAATAAAATCGAACGACTTGACCAGCATTATCCTAGTACACCACGTGCACATATAAGTTTCTACGATGTTTGTCGGTGACTCATATGGGAATCCCATGGAAAAAGTGGATGAATGGCTAATTAAATGCACGTTTCTCATTCTCAACGTAACTCCGTTGAGTCTCATTTCCATATTCTATCATTTCTGGATAGCATCTTATCATCCACATGTTGATCTTTATTTGCCTTCGAATCTTTAAGCGGCTAAATAATTGTTGCCACTTTATCTTTGAGTCAGTTTGAGAATTTGTTTCTTAAAAAAATCACGAGACTGCTGTTTCCCTCATATATCTACGCACCACTACCGAGGAAATGGTATCCATGGGAGAATTTGCAAGACACTTTCGTTATCATTTGTTTTTTACTAATCGACGATGAGAATCCAGAAAGATATAGCTAAAGTATGATAAAGTAATGATAAAGTAAAGATAGTCGTGTTATGCGCGGGGGCTTCTCAAACTGCAATATTTATAGGGAGCCAATGCTCCTTAGTTGGTTGTTTCTTCTTGGGAACTTCTCTATGCAATCTCCACGTGTTTTATTACTCTTGGACGTCCTTATTCTTTTGTCATGACCCCAACTCCATCTCTAGGGTCATGAGCGACGAGGGTTATTTTGGTGATGTCTCAGGCACATCGCCGTCCCGTTTCTTTTTATCTTTTCATTAAGCACATGTGGAAGCATACATACAACACCCGGACAACAACAATTAGCTAGGAAAACAACTATTTACAAATATACAATTACATCACTTACACTTACAAGCTCTTCTATCATGGCCGTATTATATTTACAACTACAAAGATCTTCAAAAGGTCGGGGTATACCTTAACTCTTCTAGCAAGATTGCAACTCCCAAAATTGACGTTAGACTTCCATGCCTACAAGACTGAAAGGATGAGGGGCGAGTTTTGGGGAAACTCGGTAAGTAAAACCCACTAATTTCCAAGTAGGAGGATGCCTCGCCCATCAACAAGCACATAACTCATCCAAAACATTAGTTGATGACAGATCCATAGCAAACAAAAACTTTGTCTTGGATGAAAAATGAGGAATCCTCAATCAACACTATGCAAACATAAACCAATATTCACCCATAACATGAGGAACTCATGCCTCGCCCGATGTTACACAAGCATAAACAAAATCCATTCCATATTATGAGGAACTCACACCTCACTAATATGCAAGCATAACCAAAGTCCATTTCATAATGCAAGGAACTCATGCCCATGAGGTTCATTTATTAATAGTCAAAATCCATCGACTCTTTCGGCATCCACCGGGCATCCGAACTTAATCAGGCAACATCCCCTAATCCAAGGGTGACGGCTATCTTCTGACAATGAGTCCGTCGGGCATCCAAACTTAACCGAGCAACGTCCCCTAATCAAAGGGTGACAGCAGTCCTTCGACGATTAGTCCATCGGGCAACATCGCTAAAATCCATCGATCGATGGCTAGAAATTAGTCCATCGTGTGACCATGCATCAAGCATCACAATCTGGTTCTTATCTTCACTTTTAGTTCAAGGGCCCGAAGGCGTGCCATGCATAAGTGTGTAAAATGACTTACCGAAACCAAGACGTTAAGTATGCCGAGCACGAATTAAGGATCGCAACTTGATCTAACATGTTTGAGCACCAATCTAGTACCCAACTTGGCTCGGGAACAACATACCTCGATATCACAATGAGACCATGAAAGGACCGGCCCATCGTGACATGTTCACCGACCTAATAGTAGACTTAGCTCAGGAACGATACGCCTCAATATCACATCGAGACCATGAAAAGACTGGCCCATCGTGACATGGTCACCGACTTAGTGCCAAAGTTGGCTTGGGAACGACACACCTTGATATTGCACCAAGACTAAGAAAGGACCGATCCGTCGTGATCCCACGTACGCAAGGCCGCCAAAGCCCTTTTTTTCGAAACTCGGGGTGTGAACTAAAACATGCACTTGTGAAAATGGTTTGAAATAGTTTTGTGAAGAAATATAAAGCTTTCACAAAATGCTTTTTTGGTAGATTTGTATCAAAGAAAAACCCAAAGCATATCAAATAAACACACAAACCGGACTTTTTCCAAAGCAACTCAAGTCAAAGCACGAGCCAAGCTCAACAAACAAGAACCAAATTTAACCAAGAAATAAAGTCACAACCCAACGTCAGGCAGCAACAAATCAATCAACTTCAGTCAAGGACGCGTCACGCGCTCGGAATAGCGTAACACAACATCCTAGCCAAATATTTGTAAGTTCTACTTACTCCACTTCAAGGGACTGCCTAGGTGATCGAGCAACATGCAATCAAGCAAACGAGCAAGAGGGGCGCGGCCACAAGAAAGAGAGAGAGAGGGTGACGGTGAGGGTGAGGTTGAGAGAGTGAAGAAGGAGGAAGGGGTGGTGTGGAAATGAGGGGAGGGAAAGCCTCAATTTATAGGCAAACCCCTCATGATGATCTTCATGTAGGTGGACAATCTAGGTTGAGGAGGTGGCAAGCTAAAGAGATGGGTGGAAAGTCTAGTTCCTAAGGGCGACACTTGCTCATCTTTCCATTGGCCCATCTACAAGGTTGACTCATCATGAAATAATTACATGTAATTATTATGGGGACACCTAAGCCAATGACTAAGCCTATCCCATTTAATGTTTGGATTGTCATGACCCGATCCTCCGAGCACGTACCCATCCCTGCTTGGTCGATATAATAGCGATGTCCCAGGATACATCGCCAACTCATTCAAGCGGAAGCATATAAATAATCCCTAGACAATAAAACAATAGGATAGGAAAGTAGGGCTATAAATTTTTCAAATCAAAACCAACTTGTTATAAACACATAGATTTATTTATAGCATCAAGTCGTTTACAAAATATCGGCTTAATCAAAAAGGGACTGTCCTATGACTAACGAGTCAGACAGGTCTACCGATTCTGTTTCATTCACTTCCTTAAACTTTGCAACTTCAAGTTCTCCACGAACACCATCTACGGACCTGAAATGGTTATACATAACCAATGAGACAATGTCTCAGCGAGTTCTACTCCCTAAGACCTGATTAGGAAGCCAATATGCCCTAAAGACTGCTTGAGCACAACACAAGTCAGGGGTCTTACCTTGGCCTCAGTTCCATCTTGCAAATCACGTTATTTACAGATGCCTTACATCACATCAATTAATCAATGCATAATATCATATCAAACCAATGATTAATCGACCTAGTCGATTACATGTCACCATGACCTTTCCCTCGGTTGGTACAATCAATACTATCTATAAGTCCGACCATAGTCCAGGACTACTCACTCTAAGCTGATATATAGATAGTATCGCTCACACTAAGCTGATAAATAATGTACTGCTCTTGCTAGGCTAAAATATCGCTCGTAGGCTGATATAGTACACTAATAATGCTCTCTCTAAGCTGATCATATTGCTTTTGCTAAGCTAATTGGATATACTGTTCTCATTAAGCTGACATATCGCTTGTAGGCTGACATATCGCCCATAGGTTGATATAGTATACCGGTATACTGCTCTCGCTAAGTTGACATATCACCCGTAGGCTAATATAGTATACCATCCCAACCATTCAATCAATTCCCTCTTTTTATCATTCTCGATAAAATAGCCGTGAGTGGAGGTATGGTCGACCTTAGCCAAAATATCATAATTTCACCTTTTTGAACATCCCACTAGTTTCAATAGCCCATTACATACTTTTGGCGCTGTAAACCGATGATCGGTAATTTTCCCCTCAATTACCAAAATTAAATAATTTAGGAATAAATTCCTACAATTACCATTAATTCCATTTAGCACAAAATAAAACTCAATTAAATGAATGAGTTCCACCACATTAATCAGCATAAAATTCTGGTCGTTGGCTATCCTAGCCTAATTTCTGGAAAATAAATAAATAATTAAATAAATGCAATAAATCCAATTTAGGTCCGTGATGCCGAATTGGATGCTGAAATGGACCCGGAAAAGTTCCAAGGTTCGTTAATTAAATAATAGAACAAGTCTACTCGCTAATGCCACTAACTAACCACCTAACATGCATCGGTAAGTCTCTAATTTAATTATTCTAATCTAATCTAATCTATCCACCTAATTGCACTTAATTAAATCTAATAAACCTCTAAGCATCATTAGCCTACTAAGAGGGGTTTAGTGAGTAAAAATCACTTATGAAAAGTGAAGACCGGAACATCGCGACGGTGATGTGACGATGGCCAAATTTGGGCTCACGACGACACCGACGGGCTTGGACTGGGCCGGAACCGGCCCAACACAACTCAGCAAGGCTGAGCTTCGGCCTTGGGCTTTCGCAGGGCTGCTAGTCACGGGCTTGGGCCTGCTTCGCGGGTCCAAGATGGGCTGATGATGTGCTGAACTTGCTTGGACCTCACTGAATTGAGCTTCAAGTTGCTGGGCTGGGCTTCAAATGAGCTGGAAATTGGGCTTAATTATTAGGCTGAAACCTACAGCCACAGCTGGGCTTGAAGAAAAATGTGGGCTGCAGCTTGAAAGGACCGAAGATGTTGGAAGCCACGGCTGGCTTCGCTAGCTTCGATTGGTGGAAGGAAATGAAGACACGAGCTAGCACCGAAGGAGGAAATGAAGTAGCTTCGGTCAATCTTCGGTAGTCTTCAGCTGCTGGTTTGTTGACAAGCGTGGGAAGAAAACACAACGTGGCAGCAAGAAGGAAGATGGGTGGAGCAGTAGGTGGTCAACAAGATGGAGGAGTTCGCTAGTGAGGGTTGATGGTGGGGGATGAGACAATGATGATGCTTGTGTGAGTGGGGGATTCCGCGGAGATGAAGCGAATGGAGTGGCTTCGGGCGGTGAGGGGCACGCAAAGGTCAATGCTGCGGTTTCTTTGGGGAAACGAGCCGACTCGGTGGGAAGGAGATGCGGGCGTGTGGCCATGTGAGGGTGTGGGCAAAGAGATCGGTGGAGTGGGCGGCCATTTCGTGGCAACTGAAGAGAAGAACTCGGTGGGATGAGACACATGAGGAAGTTGGCTTGATTAGGCGGAGAAAACACACGGCAGAGGAAGATGAAATTGAACGTGAAGCAGCACACGAGATGCATTTTCGAACATGTTGATCTATGGTTGAAAGACCGACTTTTGGTAGACTTGTGGAAGTGAGATGGTCACAGTGTGGGTGTGGGATCTTACTGAATTCACTCTACCCAATACAATTCATGTGTAGTTTCGCAACTTTTTAAATCTCTATGGAGAGTTCCAATAAGAATTTGATCCCGATTGCTTCATGGAGGTTGTGAGGAATTGTATAAAATAGGGTATATATTTTTATCAGAATTTTTTGGAATCAATACAGTGGCATAAACTTCTTTTAATTTTAGAATTTGTGAGTTCATTTAGGGGTTATACCAAAATTTTTACTAAAACTATGTATTTTGATTTTTGGATTGTTTTGTGCCGAATTTGCTTAATTTATCTCAAGGGTGGATGCATTTTGAATTATGTATTGACATGATGATATTGGCATTCAGCATATCATTCAATATTGAGATTTGATGAAGACTCATGGGACATATTGTCATTGCATTGAAAAGTGTTTTGGATATTAAGATGTTAATGTTGCCGTTAGACCTTCAGGTCAACGGTGACTCGGGAGTCGGGAGGCCTAGAGGATCGAATGAGTCGATACCTTGTGGATGCCTAGGGTCCGTAGTAACCCAGAGGTTTTCCCTGGGAGCATCGGGAAGCCCAGTGGTATGTCAATACGTAATTTCGGAGGGTAGGGGTAAGCATTCTCATGGCGTGCCCTGGAGATTCCATGTGACACCAGGTGGGGTGCGAGATGCCTAAGAGGTGTCACGAAACACACTCTGGATGCCTAGTGGCCTAGTGGCTGAATGCCGGAGGCTTTTGCGATGCCAGGTTGGGTACGAAATCCCAAAAGGACGTAAACATTGGTCCTTTAGGGGCATAAAACCTTTTGAATGTTAAAAGTGATGATTCTACTAAGTGTGAGTGTGGTTTCGTTATGGAACTAAATTGTATGGCATAGAATGGGACGTGTCATAATAGTTTGGCCCTATGATTGGGACTTGTGTGACTGAACATGATGCATCTGGTTTGTTGGAACTATACTGGTCATTACACTAAAGAGTTTTATGGTGTCGATGCATACTCATTCCTTGATGAAATGTCTTGTCTATCTTGCATAAAAGTAGATTGTGATGGCATGCATAGTATAGTTCAATGGATCTTTTGCTGCTGAGTGATTGTACTCACCCCGTTTGGGGCTAACATTTCAGACTAGAAGATATGCCTCTATTACCAGTCACCCCCGACACATTCAATGGTATTCCGATCGAACTTTAGTGTGAGTGTTCGGAGCACCATCATCCTGAGATACGAGGGTTGGTTTTTTGTTCGAGTGCGGGTATTGATCATGTTTGACATTGGTTCTCCCACCGGCCTAGTGATTCAGGAGTTTCTAGCTGTGTTGGTTTGCCATGATGGGAGTATGCTAGGGCCATTGCCCCCGTTGCCAAATGATGGACCGAACTGGGTGTGACCAAGAGTGATGGTCAGCAGATGAAGCATTTTTGGACCGCCGACACTGACTGATGGGCCTATGTACATGGTTGTTAGAGAGTCGAGTACCTTTTGAGAATAGCCGAGTTTAGAACAATCTTGGCATTTTGATGTATTGACTAAGATGTCCTTCAGATTTATGTAAATAAAAGTGTCTAGCTTTTATCTATAAAAATGTATAGTTAGTGTGCATCGTTTTTGAATATTGGATAAGGAGATGTTGAATATGCTTTTGCTATATTCTGTCAAGGGACCAATTTAAGAATTATAAACCCCCAGGAATCATGGACTTCCTGAAAATATCATGATATTAGAGTAATAGACCTTCAGGTAGAGAGAAAGCAAGTGATCTGTGGCGACCCCAGCGGATCAAGGGCCGTTCAGGGGGTGCCACATTTTTGGCCAGAATACGATCGCATTTGATCAATTCAAATCGTCCGTGTATCGGTGCATAACTAAGCAAAATCACCCGCGACCGAAACTGCGACCGATCGGATCAACCCATGATCATCCTCCGAACTAAAATCATCCCGTGACTAATTCTCGTGATTGAAAATTCATCTTATGAGTTAGTGATCCTATCCTATCGGCATGGTCAGTAGAAATTCACGGCCGACACCTCGACCAATTCATGATGGGTCGGTCGGTCAGTTGGTCGTGACCGATCCATGACTCCTTGTCGATCGAACTTATCAATCCATGGCCAATGGCCCATGATCGATCCTTTTAAAACCTTATGGCCGATCCTTACGGGGCTGGAATCGAGGATGTTCCAGACACATAAGCCCCTTTAATGCCTAATATTTTCTTCTAATTGGTTGGTCCTTACCTTGTTCACCAAGGCTGTAATCTAGGGCCATCATACCCTAAGATTCACCTAAGATTTGGTCATATAGAAACTTGGACTTTAGACAACTTGTTCTCCAAGTTAACCACATAAGCATGCGACTCATTAAGCTCATTAATTAGCTAGCTTCCAAAAGTATTTAATACATTCTTATTTCAAGCCAAGAAGACTCTAAATTGGCTTATCCTTAAGTTAGGCATGCGGCCCCCTTCCCCTCCAAGTTGGGCAGGTGGTTCGCCCGTTCTAAAACAAAAACAGTTTTGAACAACTTTCAAAATCAGTACCATTACCTTATCAAACAGTCTCGAAAAATTATGAAATTTTAATATATTGTAGAGAAGACTTTAGAAACCATTGTTCATTCAGGAATCTAAGCCAAATTCATATTGTGTAAAGAGCAGTAAATCATTTAACACAACCCAAAGAATTCATCCGTCGATTAGATTCAACGGTCAAAGAGAGAGACTCATTTTGAAATCCCAATCTTCACAAAACTCTTTGAAATTTTAATATGTTGTAGATATGGATGTCATTTAAAAATTTTGTGAATGAAGTATGTCCAAATTTAAAAGGGAAGATTTTATAAAAATTCGAGAAAGCAGTTTGATTACCGTTTTTACTATACTGGGCAGGTTCTATATGGTAATTGATTGGTCCTTATTATTAACCATTTTACCTCATAAAAATATGAAATTTAAATATGTTATAGATTAAAATATTTTGAACAACTTTCATGAAGGAAATTTGTCCAAATTCAAAGGGAAATGAGCTCTATAAAATTAGAAAGTAGGAAAAATACAATAGTTTCGAGAAACTAGGAAGTCAAAACCTATGAAACTCAAGGTGGCATCAAGGCTATAGGACAGCCATAATTAACTCCAATGTGTCCTATTTTTATTGGGACACTTGGCTTGGATACTTTGCTTAATTCCCAAGGTAAATCCTTGATAATCATGACCATATCTAGAAAAATCTAGGTGGATGATAAGTCGACCTCATTCATGAAGAAGCTTGGGTGTTCTAGAGAAATCCATTTTGTCATTTTTTTTTCTCAAGAAAGCGGTCCAGAGAAATACATCACTAGGTTGGTTCCAGGGCTGGAAAAAAATCATTAGGTGTCACACCCTGAACCTCGAGCGCGTGCACATCCCTCGGTGGTCGATGAAATTGTGACATCCCAGGACACGTCGCCGACCCATTCATTTTATTGCACATGCGGAAGCGAATAAACAAATCCCCTGATAGTAAACATCATGGGATAGAAAAGCAGGATAACAAATTCACAACCAAAACACGCTTTTAAACACAAGCTAGGTTTATATACACAACTAATCTGTCTACTAAAAAGATCAGCCCTCTAAAAGGAAACTGTTCTATGACCCACTAGTCGGACGCGTTCACCGATCCTTCGGACTCCACAGGCTTCGGGGGCTCCGAGTCCACCACAGCACCATTAGGAGGGTCAGCTGCACCCTCGCCAAAAGCGGCGTCGACTACCACAACAGGGATCTCAAAACCCTGGAGGGGACCAACTCCGTGTCCATGAGCCCGTGGTGAAACCACGCCCTAAATCGATGAGGTGTCCTTTGAGGAAGGCCCTCATCGACCCAAACGGTGGTCACTACAAGCTTATAGACCCAGACCCCGTGGCCTCCGAGAACAAGGTAGTCAGTAACTAGCTCGGTAACCCTCCAAGGTTGACCAAAACGAACCAGTGATGTCGCCATCTAAGGACCTGAAAGGAATTGAGCCCATGACGGGGTGAGACAATATCTCAGCAAGTTCACCCATTAAAACCCGACTAGGAAGAAAATACACCTAGCGGTGGCCTAACCACACAACCACAGAGACTCACCTCGCCTCAGTTCCTCCTTGCATGTCAACATAGTTCATGTGCACAAGGCATATAATCAATGCACACATTAATTGGAACGACTCACTCAATTTCAATCAATTACAGGGGTCCTAATTATAGGGCCAAATCGTTATGACATGTCCCATTCTGTGCCACACAATTTTGTCCCATAATCTGGTGCATTTATCTCAATCAATCACACGTTCCAATTGATTACGGCCCCCAGGGCATGGCCTACTTGACGTTCAGCGGTCTTCTGGCATAGCCATGCGTCGTCTCACCCCATTGAGCACGGCAATGTCTAGACTAGACAGTTATCCAGAAGAAGCATCGGTTCAAAATCTACTACGACCGGCATCCGTTGTCCAGGGACATCGCATATAGGGGCAACGTCCACCCGACACATATTAGGGATGGGTTCTCTTAACCATCACACAATCATTGAATTCCGGCCAAGGACATTGTGCTTTGCACTCACATGCCTCAATTAAAATAACGACCTTGGCCTGTTTTCTTCATATTAAAAACACTTGGTGAAAATAATTGTGTGTGGGTACACGATCAGATCGAACCTTAAAAATTGATATCCTTCTTTTTAAAATTCCACCATTTGATATAGTATTTAAAACCATTTTCAATGTCAAAACCAAACACTTGGTATATTCTAGTTAAATACCAAAATTTCTCGATTTTTAAATAAATACTAAAAAATCAAAATCACCATTCAATTGCACTCAATTGCATAAATTAAGCACACCACTACAATTAGTAAGAAATTTCAATCACCAACTATCCTGGCATAATTTCCAGAAAATATTAAATAATTAAATAAGTTATGAAAATAATTAAATAATGAAAATTAAATCCAATAAATGTTAACCTAAGCCGGAAATACTAATCTAACCACCTAACTGGGCCTGGAAAATTAATGCACCTATCTAGATAAATAGCACAATCTATTTAGCCCCTAATCAATCTATTCTAACCACCTAACATGCATAATTAAGAAATTAAATCACTAATCTAAACTAACTAACCACCTAGTCTAATCTTAAGCTAAGCTAATTAACCCTTAAGCATAATTAACCTCTTAAGCAAGGTTTAGTGAGTAAACTCATTGGTTTAGTGGGCTGGTGAGTCCATGGCAATGCGGAGGCAAGCAACAAATAAGCCTGCGGCGACACCAAACAAGGTTTGAATGGGCCCAGAAAAGCCTCACGAAACCCATAGCAAAACTAGTAGGCTTGGTTCTATTTTGGAAGAACTGAGCTGGATCGAGCGACTAGAAACAGGAAGGCGAGTGGCCCGGTGGCAGCGGCGGTCGACAGTGGGGGTGACGGGCGGCTAGACGGCGACGTACGGTGGCTGGCAGAGAAGGATGAAGGCTTGGCCTCGTTGGACAGGGGCGCGGGGACAAGCGAACGCAAGCAGGGCAGGTGGACTGCGCAATGGGTCCGGCGGGCGTGCGGCTACTCGAGTGGCTTCAACGGGCATGCGATGGTGGATGCTGGCTTGCTAGCTAGTTCTCTAGTTTTTCTTGAGCTCCAAAGCACAATAACAATGGGGAAAGCAGCCAAGGGAAGAAGAAGAGAGGAGATGCTGAAGAGGGTGCCCAAAAATGCCTCAAAAGTCCACAAACATATCTATTTCACTCATCACATGCCCCCACCATGCTCAGCCATATACACAGCCCATTTCTCTCTCTCAAACTTCCTTAACAAGCAAAGATGGCTGCCCAAATGTTGCACCCCACAAGGCCTACGAATTTTGCAACACTTCCCTTCAATCTCATTCAATTCCTCTTCCAATCAATCGAATTGAAGCCCAAACAATTTAGCCAAGGTGCTCACATCAGAATCCATATTTTTCCTTGCCCAAAGATCTCACTCAACAGCCAAAAGTGTACTAAATAACGGGCCTATGAACTTCTCAGTCAAAAAATGCATAACTTTGATTTTTCGCCAAAAACTTGGATTTGCTGAAAAAATCATCAAATGACAAGTCGACGTTCCTAAAATAAATTGTGACATGATATGACTTTTGATTTTTGAAATTAGGTTCAAATTCATGGTTAATTTCAACCAGGTGCGTTTTTAGTGTGACCTAGCCTACCGAGTAGCTTTTAGGTATTCTTAGGGCAATTTACCCGTGGTCAATTATTTTCGAGCCACATTCTACATCTTCGACTCATTGGCGACTCTCAGTTGTCGTGAAAATATCAGGGTTTCAATTACGGGCACAGGGTACAAAAATGACATAAGAATTAGTTTAGTGCCATTTGACAGAAATTTTGCAATCAAGTGGAATCACCAACACACTAATCACATACCTTAGTCGAATCGCCCTATCTCCGATCACTAATCGATTTTGACAGTGCCGTATTGACCCTTGCAGATTAGCACGGTCGAGTAGTCGATTTTTATTCGAATTCTCAAGTCTATTGCGTTAAAATCCTTTAATGGCTTCACCAAATAGACTAGTTATCTTGTGAGTGATTAGCTCAAGGAAAAGAACTATAGTTGCGTCGATGAAGAGCCAAACTCATTCAATGAAGACAAAACATAAAAATCAGGATGTCACAATTCTTCTCCTCTTATAAAAATTTCGTCCTCAAAATTTAAACCTATTACAAATCTTTAAACAAAAAGGTGGGGGTACAGTTGTCTCATCGAATCTTCACTTTCCGAGGTCACTCCTTCAATGCCGTGGTGTTGCCAGACCACTTTAACCAATGGGATTGTCTTAGTGTGCATAACTTGCTCCTTCCAATATACAATCTGAACCGGTCTTTCCACGTACGACACCCTATCGTCTACGTCTAACTCTTTAAAATTCAGCACGTTGGTCAAGTCAAGCTCATACTTTCTCAATATTGACATGTGAAAGACATCATGCACTTGCTCCAATCTCGGTGGTAATGCAAGACAATACGCTAGAGTCCCTATCCTTTCCAGAATCTCGAAGGGACCTACGTACCTCGGACTCAGCTTCCATTTCTTGTCGAAGCGCGAAGTACCTCCCATTAGTGACACCTTCAGAAAGACGTGCTCACCAACTTGGAATTTCAAAGGTCTTTGACGCTTATCTTCTTAGCTTTTTTAGCGGCTCTGAGCGGTCTTTATTCTGTCCCTAATAACTGCAACTGCATCCTCTGATTGCTGAACCAACTCTGGGCCTTTGATTTTCCATTCTCCGACCTCATCCCAACACACTGCCGTTCTACACGCCCTACCATACAACGCTTTGAAAGGGACAATCTAAATACTCTGTTGGTAGCTGTTGTTGTAGGTGAACTCAACGAGAAGAAGCTGTTCCTCCCAGCTTCATTTGAAGTCTAACACACGCCTTCAACATGTCCTCGAGAGTCTAAATTGTCCTCTCAGACAGACCATCTGTCTGCGGATGGTAAGTTGTATTGAATTGCAGTTTCATTCCTAAGGTGATCTGTAAGCTTTTCCAAAAGGCAATTGTAAATCTCGGGTCTCTATCAAATGCGATCATCATCGACACACTCCATGTGGATGAACAATCTGGCGCACGTACAATTCTGCATATTTGACTAATGCAAGATCCTTCCGTATGGCGATAAAGTGAGCCAACTTCGTTAGTCTGTCAACCACAACCCTAATGGAATTATTACCCCTCTAACTCCTCGGTAAGCCCATCACAAAGTCCATTGTGATGTGTTCCCATTTGCACTCAGGAATCTCAAGAGGTTACAGAAGTCCTCATGGCTTACAATGCTATGCCTTCACTTGCTGATACGTCAGACATTTGGTGATATCCGCCTTCATACCGGTCCACCAATAATGTTGACACAGATTCTGATATATTTTCGTACTGCCTAGATGAATGCTGTAACTATTAGGGTGAGCTTCTGACAAGATCTCCTCCTTAAGCTCTGCATCATCGGGTACACACACTCGTGCACAAAACCTCAGTGTTCCGTCGTCAGAAATCTATAAGTTAGCTTTTCATTTTCGGTATTCTCTTGCAGGATCTTTTGAATCTGAAGCGTCCTGATTTTGATCTGCATTTCGGTTTTAATTCTGAGAGTGGCCATAAGATTTGAAAGATGGCCTACCTAAAATTTGAAAACCGAACCTCGAGCTCTCTCAAGTAAAATCCACTCTTTAATCACCATCTGCGCAACTAAAGACTTTCGACTTAACGCATCTACAACCTTATTAGCCTTTCCAAAGTCATACAAGATATCACAATTATAGTCCTTTAGAATTTCCATCCAGCGACACTATCTCATATCCAATTCCTTTTGAGAGAATAGATACTTGAGACTTTCATGGTTTGTAAAGATTTGGAATCTTTCTCCACACATATAATGTCTCCAAACCTTTAGAGCTAAAATGATTACTGCGAGTTCCAAGTCATGCGTCGGATATTTAAGCTCATGAGGTCTCAATTGACGGGATGCGTATTCAACGACTCTACCATGCTGCATTAACACGCAACCCAATCCTCTAAAGGATGCATCACTGTAGATCTCGTATCCTTCAGAATCAAATGGTATGGTCAGCATAGGTGCGGTAGTTAGCTTCTGCTTAAGCTCTTGGAAACTACACTCGCACTTATCTGTCCATACAAACTTTTCTTCCTTCTTCAATAGTCTAGTCAACGGTGAGGCTAATGCTGAGAATTCTTCAACAAACCGTCTATAATACCCTACCAAACCTAAAAAGCTTCCGATCTCTGTCACTATCGTTGATCTTGGCTAGCTAATAACTAATTCGATCTTGGTCGGGTCAATGGAGATTCCTTCGCCTGAAATCACGTGACCTAGGAAAGTAACACAAGTCAACCAAATGTCACACTTGCTTAACTTACCGTACAATTGATGATTCCTCAATGTCTGAAGCACCATCCTCCAATGCCTTTCATGCTCCTCAGGACTTCTCAAGTATACTAGGATATGGTCGATGAACACGATCACAAACTGATCCAAATTCTTATTGAAAACTCGATTCATCATATCCATGAAAGCAGCTGGGGCGTTCGTCAAACCAAACGGCATTATAGTGAACTCATAATGGCTATATTGAGTACGAAATGCTAACTTCGGTATGTCCTCCTTTCTGATCCTCAGCTGATGATACCGTGTCCTCAAGTCGATTTTAGAAAATATCGACGCTCCTTGCAGCTGGTCAAACAAGTTGTCGATCCTCGGGAGTGCGTACTTGTTCTTAATCGTCACCTGATTGAGTTGGCAATAGTCAATGCACAAGCGCAACGAACCAGCTTTCTTTTTTCACGAATAGAATTGGTACTCCCCAAGGTGATGCACTGGGACGTATCAATCCCTTATCCAACAAGTCCTACATCTGCACATTCAGTTCTCTTAACTCAGACAACGCAATCTGGTAAAGAGCCTTAGAGATTGGCTCTACCCTGGGGGCTAACTCAATCACAAACTCAATCTCTCCTTCTAGTGGCAAGCTTGGTAATTCCTTTGGAAACACGTCTGGAAAATCTTGCACTACTGTGATGTCCTTGATCTTCAGCTCCTCCACTGTTGTATCCACGACAGTCGCTAAGTAACCTTGGCAACCCCCGTCTAACAAACGGGTTACCTCAAGCGACGAGATCAAGGTCATCGAGGGTCCTCCTCGACTCCCAAACTGAATCTCTTTAGGATGGTAGTCCATCTTAGCTCTTTGCTTGGTGAGCTAGTCTATGTCAATTATTACATCAAAATCATACATGGCTAGGATTATCAAATCTATTCTCCCTTCTCTCTCACCAATCACTAACTTGCAACTAGGATAGCCTACCATAGACAACACCTTATCCTTTAATGGCATAGATATACTAACCATTGACTCCAACATTTGAGGACTCAATCCTACTAGCTTAACAAATTGCTCAGCTATAAACGAATGAGTGTGCCAGGGTCAAATAAAGCATAGGCAGCATGGTCGTTTAGTGAGACTGTACTTGTGATCACATCAGGTGAGTCCTCTGCCTGTCCTCTAGTGATGGCGTACACTCTTCCCTGAGTTGGAGGCATGTCCTATCCACCCTACTGTGCACTCTGTGGCGCGTACCCTCTATTTTGACCAATTGATGGCGGTGGTGGCAACTATGGTCCCGTCTGTCTTTTGAGACAATTCCTGGCCATGTGACCCTGCTGGCCACACTCAAAACAAGCACTCGGCCTATAATGGGATGAGGTTGATCCATGTCACCTTCCGTAGATGCAACACACGCCCATCTCATTTGGCGTAGACTTACTTATCTCACCCTTCCTCTTGGGCAGAACAGGGTACCTTCCACCTGTCATCGATTTCTTCCCAAACCTATTTCTATCCCTATTAAAACCAAACCGCAACCCAGATGCACCAGCTTGTTCGTTCAAATTCCTCTCTATCAACTGGGCTTGTCCATTAAGCTCATTGTAATCTTTCAGATCGGCATCAGGGGATTCTTCAGCTCTGGTTGGAGGCCATTGCTAAACCTCCGAGCTCTATCTTTAGGATCTTCAACCCCCGTAGGGGCATACTGTGGTAGCTCTGCAAATTTGGCCACATACTAGTCCATTGTCATCATCCCTCGAAGGAGGTGCTGGAATTCCTCCATCTTCTGCTATTGGGCGCTGTTGGAAAAGTACTTGCCATTAAAGGCTCCGAGGAAGGTGTTCCACACTAGAACCTCGCCTTCTAGGGTCACACTCCCTCTGGTGGCTCTCCACCAAGTACTTGCGTTTCCCTGCAACTGGTATACTACAAGGACAATTTTTTCTGCCTCAGTGCACATCAGCAGTGTAAAGGCCATTTCCAAGTCTTGGATCTAGAGTATTACAGCCTTGGGATCTCTTGCGCCAGTGAACCTCGGCGGGTTCATCTTCAAGAACTGCTCCACGAGCTTGTGCATCAACCCCTCTCTCTCAACAACAACATTCTTAGGTGGAACTTTGGCAGGTGTAGCTGCATCAACAACAACAGTGATGGCAGTAGTAGCAGCGGTTGTAGTGGTGGCGGTAGTGGCGACAGCTTGATTCTGGGCCTACTGCCCCATTAGATTCCCTAGCTTCTCCAGCGCCTACATGATCCTGTCAATTCTTAGATCACTAGGTGCTGCTACACCAGCACCAACTGGAGGAGTTGTTACTTCACTTGCGTTGGCCTGAATCGGCACCACCTTGGGTACCGACCCTTGTCGGCGTCCTAACCCGAGTCACAGGGGCAACAATCCTCTTCCTAGGAGTCCTCTACTCCTGATTACTCATTATGTAAGTTCTTTACAGAAAAATGCTTTCCAATTCCACACATAATTAGAAGATGAGTGATCATACCAAACAAGTTACCAAATAGCTATCAATCACACGCATCAACATAAAATAAAAGTCGTCCCCACTAAGTATCTCATAACCCATCGCATTATATCACTCCATACATTGACCAGCTTCGATACCACTCCGAGCAAGGATATCACACCCCGAACCTCGAGCGCGCACATATCCCTTATTGGTCGATGAAATTGCGACGTCCCAAGACACGTTGCCAACCCATTCATTTTATTGCACATGCGAAAGCGAATAAACAAATCCCCTTACAGCAAACAGCATGGGATATAAAAGTAGGATAACAAATTCACAACCAAAACATGCTTTTATACACAAACTAGGTTTATATACATAACTAGTCTGCCTACCAAAAAGATCGACCCTCAAAAAGTAAACTGTCTATGACCCACACGTCGGACACATTCACCAATCCTTCGGATTCCACGAGCTCTGGGGCCTCCGAGTCCACCACAGCACCATCAAGAGGGTTAGCTACACCCTCACCAAAAGTGGCATCGACTACCATAGCAGGGATCTTAAAACCTTGGAAGGGACCAACTCTGTATCCATTGAGACCGCGGTCAAACCACACCTTAAATCGATGAGGTACACTTTGAGGTAGGCCCTTATCAACCCAGACGTTAGTCACTACAAGCTCATAGACCCAGACCCTGTGGCCTCCGGGAACAGGGTAGTCAGTAATTAGCTCGGTAACCCTCCGAGGCTGACCATAATGAATTTGCGAGGCCGCCATCTAAGGACCTGAAAAGATTTGAGCCCACGACGGGGTGGGATAATGTTTCAGCAAGTTCACACTCTAAACCCCGACTAGGAAGAAAATACGCCAAGGGGCGGCCTAACCACACAACTACAAAGACTCATCTCGCCTCAGTTCCTCCATGCACATCAGAACAATTCATATACACAATGCATATAATCGATGCACACATCAATTGGAACAACTCACTCAATTTCAATCAATCACAGGGGTCCTGATTATAGGGCCAAATCATTATAACACATCTCATTCCGTGCCACGCAATTTTGTCCCACAATTAGGCGTATTTATCTCAATCAATCACACGTTCCAGTTGAGTACGGCCTATTCGATGTTCGGCGTTCTTTTGGTGTAGCAAGGTGTTGTCCAAGGACAACGTCCACCTGACGCACATCGGGGACAGGCTCTCTTAACTAGCATACGATCATTCAATTCCAGCCAAGGACATTGTGCTTTGCACTAACATGCCTCAATTAAGATAACGACCTTGGCCTGTTTTCTTCACATAAAAAACTCGGTGAAAATAATCTTGTGTGGGTATGTGGCATCCAAGAATTTCGACAACCTGAAATATTAATTTTAAGAAAAGGAGATTTGTCTTTGAATGGCCATAGGGACAATTATATCATTGGCCACCTTATTTTATCTTTTGGACCGAACCCCCTATGAAAATGTTAATTGATTATGGGAATGTTAATTGATTTTTGTAAAAATCAAAATGCCCAAAAGTGGCGTAAGAATTATGGGCTTATTATTGCATTTTTCTATAGGCTATTTAAATTGGACATGGGACAATGAGGCCTCAATTTTCGGGCCCAAAGCAAGCCAAGAGGCCCAAACTATCGGCCCATAGAGGAGAACCGGATGGAGGCCATGCCACCTCCTCCATTTGTCCTCTTGATGCAGCCACTTGTCTCCTTGTTGAAGACACTTGTCTTCCTCTTGGAGCCAAGTGTCTCTTGCATGCAAAAGATAATGATTGCTAGCCATGCAGCAATCAAAAGGGAGAGGGGGAGGCGGATTGATCGAGAGATTGAGAGAGAAAGAGAGAGTGAAACCGAGAGAGGGAAAGAGGGTCGAGTGAGAGACCGAAAGAGAGGGTGAGTGGGCATACGGGCGTGAGCCTGCGAGGGGGAAGAGGAGGGCCGTCTTCCGCCGTGTCCAAGCTGCCGCCATTAACACCGTTGATCCTTATCGCCATTTGAGCCAAGCTGAGACCCTCCCAAACCCCTGTTTTTGGCTAGCGATCGAGTAGAAAGGTTTAAGGCAAGTGGAAGTTCATTAATCTATGTCTTTGCATGCTGCAATTATCTAGTGAAGTGCTGGTAGACTTGAGAAAACGCTGAAATGGGAATTGCATGTTGGGTTTTGGATGATTGAGATGAAGATTGAGTGCTGTCCTGTGGAGGATTAAATGTATTGTTGCTGTGTTGTGATGGATTGAGCTTGATGAGTACTAGACTAAAGTTAGAAGTCATTGCATGTTACTTTTGAGTTATGCGTGTCTCGAAAATTTAGTGAAAGTTGGCTGTTTTGATTGAGCAAGTGAGAGTCCATTGATCTACATTTTGCTTGCTGTGGCTGTGTGTGAAGAATAATAGATTTTGGAGATGCTTGAGTTATGATGCTGGATGTTGGAATTTCGAAGGTATAGGAGTAGTTCTTCAACTAGCAAACTGTTTAATGGAAAAATAGACTGACCTTTGGCGACTCCGTGAATTTACTGTAATTATCTAGCCAAAATTTGACTTTGTGTCCTTGATGAAAGTTGTACATAACATCTTGAGGAGAAACATATTAAAATTTGAGAAGAAACGGACAAGTATTGGTTGGGGAAACGATTTTTCTTTGAAAGAGTTAAATCTGGAAACTGTTGCCGAGGGTTAAGGAGAGTTATGGTGATTATAGCTTTTGATCTATAATGAATCTGACTTCGAAGTCTTCCAAATTTTTTTACCTCTGTGTATTTTATAAAACATATCAAAATTTCAGAGATTTTTGAGTTGATTTAGGGGTTATACCGAATTTGTGAATAAAACTGTGCAATTGTGATGTTTGAAATTTTAAGGCTGTGATCCATGGACCATAGCGACTCGTATGAAGCTCTTTCGACATGGTGTTCCGCATGAAACCTTTTTCCCAAGATCTCATTTATAACATTTTAAATTTTCAGAATTTATTAAGATCGTTCACTAATTTTTCGAGAATTTTAATTAAAGGTGTGCATTCTGTTTAATCCGAAAATTGTTTTATTTTCAAGATCAAATGAATTGCTCTATGAGCTGTGATATCTTGGGTTGTTATTATACAGAATATGTGGTGATATTTAGCATATCATATGACATCAAAAGTTGATTTAAACCTTTGACATTATTGCATCAAATGCTATTTTGAAAGTGAGATATATATGTGAATATACATTGTGACATGAAGATACTGGCATTGGCATATCATGCAATATTGAAATGTGATGAGACTCAGGAGACATTTTGTCATTTCATTGAAAAGTCTTTGTCTGAAATTAAGATGTAAGTTGTTGCCGTTGGACCCTCGGGTCAACGATGCCTCGGGAGTCGGGATGCCCAATGGTTCGAATGAGTTGATGCCCTTTGGATGCCTGGTTGTATTTTGAATACATGCCCAGAGGATTTTCCCTGGGAGTTTTGGGATGCCCGGTGGTATATCGGTATGTAATTCCGGAAGGCAGGAGTAACCATTTTCATGGCGAGCCCCTGGTGATTCCTTGTGATGTCAGGTGGGATGCGAGATGCCCGGAGGTGTGTGCCGAAAGTCTCGCGATGCCAGGATGGGTGCGAGAGTTAGGAGGGATGCAAAGTTTGGTCCCTAGAGAAAAATGAGATCCTTTTGAATATCAAAGTGGGAAATGAAACATGCGCATGTGCGTGCATATGGCATGGTGCATAAATTGTCTATGATCTTGAGTTAGTACTATTTGGCATTGAAAATGTGTGTGCATATGGCATGGAATGGGATGTGTCATAACAATTTGGCCCCCATGATCGAGACTTGTGTGACTGGACATGATGCATCTTATTGGTTGGAAATGCACCGGTCATTGCATTGAAGAGTTATATGGTTTGGATGTATACTCATTCATTGATTGCCTACCTTGCCTACCTTGCATGAATGTAGATATTGATGGTACTGCATAATATAGCTTAATGAATTTTTTACTACTGAGTGATTGTACTCACCCCTTTCGGGGACTAACATTTCAGACTAGATAAGATACCTCTGCTGCCACTGCCACCGGTAGATGGATCGAGTGGTTGGATATGACCGTGAGGAGAAGGATAGCAAAGGAAGAAACATTTGAACGCCGACACTGATCGATGGACTTTAAGTATATGAGTATTGGAAAAGATGTCGGTTATCTTTTGAAGTATAGCCGAGTATAGAAGACCTTGGCATTTTGATGTATCGACTAAAGATGTCCATCTACTTTATGTAAATAAAAGTGTTCGGCTTTAACTTATAAAATGTTTAGTAGGTGTGGATCATTTTCTGAATATAGGGAAGGGAGTTTGTTGTATACGCTTCAGTCATATAAATTGCGGAGGGACTGACCTAAAAGATATAAACCCCTAGGATTGATAGACGAAGCCAAAACTAAAAACCATCCATCAATGAAAGATAGATGGACTCAAGCCCCAGCCCCGTTACAGCCTTCTGTTCTTAGGATTATCCACAACATTCTTCAGGGTCGACGATTTATCCTTAACGGCCTTCTGGAGATGTATCTTAATCGCCGAGATGAAAAGAGTCTGATTTCGGAAGATGATATTGTTACGCTCCTTCCAAATAATATAACAAAGAGCTCCATAACTAAACCGGGCCAACACATCATAGAAGTTTTTGTCCAAGAAGCGTCTAGCCGCCCAGTCCAAGTTCTCAAGCCACGATTTGTTGCGCCAAGATATATTAAATTTAGCCGCCTAATAGGCGGCGAAATTGCCAGGGACATGACAAGCAAAAAATAAATGATCTATTGAATCCGGCCTGCATGAACAGAAGGGACAAGTAACTGAAGAGAGCCTACCAACCGAAGCAAGCAGAACCTGGGTCGGCAACCTGTTGCGGGTGATAAGCCACAAATGTGTCTGATATCTAGGCGGCATAGTAGAACTCCAAACGAAAGAAGACCAAGGAACAACGTTGCCTCTAGGTCTCAAAAGATCCCAAGCAGAGGCTGTAGAGAAGCGGCCCGAGGGATGATGAATCCACTAGATTCGGTCTTCACTCTGGTTGAAGATAGGAAGGGGATTCCACCAACCAGCCAAGATGTTAATAACATACCAGCCCATCGGAGATGAGAAGGCCTCAGCTACCGAAGCAACCCGAGATATGCCCGAACGATATATATCCTGGTTGGAAAATACCTTATAAAGCGGACCATTGATGTGCCATGGATCAAACTAGAACGAAGCAGTTCGACCTTTGCCAATTTTCCATCTAAAATGTTCTTGATACAAGTTCTGAAGACGGAGGAGCTTTTTCCAGGCCCAAGAAAAATGAGTCGGAATAGGGACCACCCAAAAGTTCTTGTGGTTTAAGAAAGTGGAGTGAATCCACTTGCACCAAAGTGATTCTTTGTCTGAGAAAAGAATCCAAATATGTTTAAGCATCGAGGTCATGTTGTTCTCCTTTAACGACCGAATTCCAAGCCCACCTTCATTCCACGGCAAACATACATCACTCCAGGAGACTTTGGCCCCCCCAGGACCCATTATTGGTCCTTTCCAAAGAAATTGGCGAAAAATTCTTTCAATACGATCTAGTACAGCACACGGCAAAAAGAATACACTCGCCTAATATACTTGAATAGAGTGGAGAACCGATTTTATAAGCTGGATTCTACTAGCAAACGACAAAAATTTGTGCGTCCAAGATTGGACTCGAGCTGTAATTGCATTTACCAAAGCCACACAATCCGCCTTTGCTAATCTCAAGGAAATAACAGGGATTCCAAGATACCGAAAGGGAAGGGTACCAACCTGGAAGCCTAGCTTGTTCAAGATGTCATTGCGCAAAGTAGGCGATCCACTGGATTGATATACCTCACTCTTGCTCACGTTCGGTGCCAAACCGCTACAATTAGAAAAGGAGTCAATCCCAGCCTTCAAAAGATCCACAGAGGCAATGCTTGCTTCCGAGAATAAGAGCACATCATCGGCAAAAAATAGATGGGAAAGCCTGGAAGATTTACATTGCCAAAAGAACCGAAACGATGGGTGGCTGGTTTGGATATCCAGCAAACCGGTAAAAACTTCCATTACTAAAGTAAATATATAAGGTGACATTGGATCTCCTTGACGAATACCTCTCCCACTTGCAAAAAATCCATGAAGGTCACCATTCAACGATATGGAAAATTTAGGGGATCTTATGCAAGCCATAATTCGATCAATAAAACTCGGAGGGAAACCGAAAGCTTGCATGCAAACTTCAATGAAGTCCCATCTCACCGTGTCATACGCTTTCCGAAAGTCCACTTTAATAGCACATTTGGCCTGATAGGGGTCATGGTGGAAGCCACTGAAAAGCTCTTGGGCTAGCAAAATATTATCACTAATGTGCCTCCCCTTGACGAAAGCGTTTTAGGGCAAACTAATGATGCTAGGCAGCACATGAGTCATCCGGTTTGCAATGAGCTTAGTGATGCATTTATATATAGTGTTGCAACAAGCAATTGGCCGAAAGTCATGGACAGTTGAAGCATTAGGGATTTTGGGCACTAAAGCAAGAATGGTAGCATTAATTTTTTTCAATAGCTCGCCCATTTCAAAGAAATCTCTAACTGCCGATATTATCGAAGCACCAACAATATCCCAAGAATGCTTGAAAAATTCAACATTAAATCCATCAGGACCAAGGGCTTTTCCTACCGCAAGAGAGAAAAGAGTTTCCTTGATTTCCATATCCGTAATAGGCCTAGATAGAAAACAAACCTGTTCCGCATCCAGGGAATGATTAAGAATAGCCTGAATCTCCTCCTTCACTGGACAAGACGAAGAAGGGGAAGCAGCTAAAAGATCACGAAAGTGATCGACGAGCATCTTTTGAACTTTCGCCGGGTCCAAGGTGGTGACATCCCCATTGGTTAAGGAGATGATTCTATTTTGGAGGTGCCTCATGTTCATGACTTGGTGAAAAAATTTAGTATTTAGGTCCTCATCTTTCAACCAACGAACTCTAGATTTTTGTCTATAAAATGATTCCTCTTGGAGTCTTAAAACTGAAAAGGCTTGAGTCTGTTGCTTTTCCGTCTCAACAAGGAAAGGATTCATAGGATCGGCTTGTATAGTATCTTGAGTAACTTGAAGAGCTCGTCTAGCCTCTGCAGCTCTCAAAGATGTCTTCGAAAACGATTCCCTATTAAGCTGCTTGAGTCTGCTTTTGAGGAGGCGGAGCTTAGCACAAAAAATAAACATTGGCGATCCATAGAAAGAAGAGGCCCACACTTCCGAAACCAGCCTGGTAAAATCCGGATGAGTCATCCAGTAGTTAATTAACTTAAACAGCTTAGAAGACTTGGGGACAGGCATAATTTTAACGACCATCGGAGTGTGGTCCGAAATGCAATACCCTATCAATTTTCCTTTGCTTTCGGTTGGACCCTGAAGAAGTAGCCCAAGTATACCTATAACTAGTGTACCGAAGATCATCCAAACCAGCCTGAACAAGGCAATCTCTAAACTCATCAAAAGCGAGGATCCAAGCATTAGAACTACCGATCCTATGCGAGGGATCCCGAATAGCATTGAAGTCACCAGCAATGATCCATGGCGAAGAAGAAAGAAGGCCACCGGTATGGACAAGATCCTCCCATAATAGCCGTCTCAATACAAAGCTGTGCTCCGCATAGATAACCGAAAGAAATAAGGATTTTCTAGAGGCAAGCCATATAAGGCTACCATGAATAGCTTGAACCGAGGAGGCATTAACCAAAAAAGTAAGGGGTTCCAACCCACCCAGATTCTCCCCTTATGAGAGTGATTATAGTTGTTAGACCAACTCCAACCCAGAAGAAGAACCGAAGTAATAGAGTTAAAAGCAGCATGGGAGATCTTCGTCTCAACAATTCCCACACAGCAAAGATTGTTAGTCCTAACAAAATTCCTGATTTCCGCTTGTTTAATGGGGTTCCCTAGGCCCCTAATATTCCATATACCGATAAACATAGAAACAAAAAACAGCAGACAGACAGGAACGTTACCGACGTTTGGGTGGCTTCCTCCTATTCGTCCCTTCGCGAAAGGTGTTAGAAGGCGTGCCCATTGCAGTTCCTTTTTGGCCAACATTTGAGGGAGTAACCACTGCAGATTTAGGGACATTTTGCTGGCTAGAGGGAGCATTCAAGTCAGAGTCTTGACTCGGCTCAGCAGGATTCAGGTCTTCTTCCTCATCGCTGCTATTACTAACCGCATTCACTTCCTCCTCTGAATCTTCCTCAGAAGATGGAATTATTGCCGTGGCATCTATAGAATTCGGCACCACTAGGGCCATTGACGGAGCTGCATTTGCCGCATCAAACTTTTTTTGCTCATTCTGATCATCATTTGCCGAAGAGGATGGGGGAAGATCAATAGATAACTTAGCTTTCAGAGCTGAGATTGGAGGAATGGAGGCCGCCTATTGTCCCAGCTGATGTTTCTTCTTCCTGTTCGTTACTTGTTTCCAACCATTAAGTTGATCATCCGAATTCTCATTCACAGGAGGTATAATAGGCCCTGCAGCAACAGTAGAGGGTTCCGCGATTACAGGGCTTTGCTTGGGGCTTACCTTGTCCAAGCAGTTATGGCCAAATGCACAACACTTCATACACGAATTTGGTCTCCATTCATAAAGGACCTGAACAGAGAAAACCTTCTCATCCACCCATACTTCAACTTTCTCGCACCTTTCCAGCTTTGCCGAGATCTCTACACAAACTCTCGCAAATGATAGGCGCTTCATTTTTTCGGTCAAAGGATCAACATAAAGAGGCCTCCCCACTGCACTAGCAATCTCACTAATGCCTGGGGCCGACCAATATGCAAATGGAATATTTTTCAAGCGTATCCAGATCGGGACCGACGATTGGAGATATTTCTTTAATTCCATATCCTTGCGCCACTGCTTCAGAACCAGAGGGACTCTAGCCACTGTTAGGTGGCCTTCATCCAGAATTTTCCTCCTAAATTCGTTGTCCGGGATGATAAAGAAGTAAAATCCATCATTATTTGCTAAGACTTCTGAAAGATGAGAGCCCCAAGCTTGTTTCAAGGCTGTTTCAGTGATTTTAAACGGCACATTTTTTTCCCACAAAGTAGTTGACCAGACAATTGTTCCATTTGGGATCCCCAGCATACCTTGCATTATCCGATAACCGCACAACAGACTTCTTTCCCATAGATACAGGGGGTGCAAAGCCTAATTCATAGCCCTTGGCAGACAAACTAGCAACATTTACCCATGAACGGGTCTGAGGGGCTTTGGACCGATCCCTGTTCAAGTCATTCAAACGCCTTCCCTCACGGCCTCGATAGGCATACCTAGCACGGCTACGACTACGCCCAATGGTAGCCTGCATTTTGTCTTTCCCCCGCCCCATTGGATTACTAGACGAGGCCATAGATTGAATGCCGATCGAAATAGAGCACTCGCACAAGCACCGGAATAGCTCAACGAAAGCTCAATATACATGCCATAGTAGGAGCAAAGTTTCGGGGGATTTCAAGGAGGGAAGAGGCGAAGGCTTACCTCCAAGAATCGCTATTAATGGCCGGCTGAGGAGTTCGAACTAGCTCAGACACCAGAAGCGGAACAGAGTTGCACCAAAACCCTAACCACGAACAATGGGATCCGATGATTGGGGCCAAACCGGATGAATCGCTTCGGACATGATTTGAGGAGGTAGAGACGAGTCTTCCCTCCGAAATTCGCGTCCAAAGGATGGTCGGATGGATCGCAGTAGCTCAAGAACCAGAAACTGAGCTACAGTGAAGAAATCGCCCAATTGAGAGAGAATATGAACAGTAACTCGTGAATCCGGAAATGGCAAAATCTTACGAAAATAATTATTTAATGCGAATTAAATCCAATAAATGTTAACCTAGGCAGAAAATGCTAATCTAACCACCTAACTGGGCCTAGAAAATTAATGCACCTATCTAGATAAATAGCAAATCTATTTAGCACCTAGTCAATCTATTCTAACCACCTAACATGCATAATTAAGCAATTAACTCACTAATCCAATCTAACTAACCACCTAATCTCATCTTAAGCTAAGCTAATAAACCCTTAAGTATAATTAACCTTCTAAGAAGGGTTTAGTGAGTAAACTCATCGGTTTAGCGGGTTAGTGAGTCCACAATGATGGCGACGCGGAGGCGAGCAACAAACAAGCCTGCGGCGACACTAAACGAGATCCGAACGGTCCTGGAAAAGCCTCACGAAGCCCACAGTAAAGCTGCTAGGCTCAATTCTATTTTGGAAGAACCAAGTTGGATCAAATGGCTAGAAACGGCAAGGCGAGGGGCCAGCCGGCAGTGGCACTCGACAACAGGGGTGACGGACAGCTGGACAATGACGTACGGCAGTTGGCACGGACGGATGGAGGCCTGGCTTCATCAGACAGGGGCATGGGGATGAGCAAGCACGAGCAGGGGGAAGCGGACGGCGCGACGGCTCCGATGGGCGTGCGACTACTTAGGTTGCTTCGGTAAGTTGGCGACGGTGGCTGCTAGCTTGCTAGCTGATTCTCTGGTTTTTCTTGAGCTCTAAAGCACAACAAAAATGGAGAAAGTAACCAAGGGAAGTAGAAGAGAGCGGCTGCTGAAGAGAGGGCCCAAAAATGCCTCAAAAGTCCACAAACATATCCATTTCACTCATCACATGCCCCCACGATGCTCAGCCATATCCACAGCCCATTTCTCTCTTTCAAAACTTTCCTAGCAAGCCAAGATGGCTGCCCATATGTTGCACCCTACAAGGCCTACGAATTTTGCAACATTTCATTCAATCTCATTTAATTCCTCTTCCAATCAATCCAATTGAAGCCCAAACAATTCAGCCAAGGTGCCCACATCACAATCCATGTTTTTCCTTTGCCAAAGATCCCACTTGATAGCCAAAAGTGTACTGAAAAAGGGCCTACGGACTTCCCGGTCCAAAAAAGCCTAACTTTGGTTTTTCGCCAAAAACTCGGGTTTGTAGAAAAAATCTTCGGAAGATTAGTCAAAGTTCCTAAAATAAATCATGACATGATAGAACTTTCAATTTCTGAAATCGGGTTCAAATTTGTGGTTAATTTCAACCGGGCGCGATTTTAGCGTGAGCTACCCGATGACCTAACCTATCGGGTACCGGGTAGCTTTTAGGAATTTTTAGTGTATTTGACCCGTGGTCGATTATTTTCGAGCCACATTGTACATCTTTGACTCATTTGCAACTCTCGACTGTCGTGAAAATCTCGATGTTTCAATTACGAGCATAGGGTACAAAAATGACAGAAGAATCAGTTTAGTGCCGTTCGACAGAAATTTTGCAATAAGGTGGAATCACCCACATACTAATAACATGCCTCAATCGAATCGACTTATCTCCGATCTCTGATCGATTTTGACAGTGCCATATTTACCCTTGCAGATTAGCACGGTTCAGCAATCGATTGCGTTAAAATCCTTTAATAGCTTCACCAAATAGACTAGTTATCCCGTGAGTAATCAACTTAGAGAAAAGAACTATAGGCACGTCGATAAAAAGCCCAATTCATTCAATTGAAGACAGAACTTGAAAATCAAGATGTCACAAGTTTGTTTATGAAAGTGTGGCTTTTGTGAAATCGTTATCCTACTTTTCTATCCCAAGTTATTTGTCGTCTAGGGTTTGTTTCTTTCGCTTGTGCATGTGCATGATTTGATTGGGTCAGTGACGCATCCTAGGAACGTTGCAATTTAGTCAACCACTGAGGGATATGTGCACGCTCAAGGATCGGGGCATGACATCCCTGCCTCGGAGTGGTATCAGAGCTGGTCAGTAGTTGGAGTGATAAAGTGCGATGGGTCTTGGGATAGCTAGTAGGAAAGACCTTTTTATTATGCTAATGCATGTGATTGATAGCTGATTGATAGCTAGTTTTGTTTGGTCACTTAGTTTCTAATTCTATGTGAAATTGGAAAGCAGGTTCTATAGAGTTTACAAGATGAGTGATCAGGAGTAGAGGTGATGTGAATTGATGCGGAAAGATTGTTCTACGAAGGCCCAGATTGTGCGAATTGTGAACCTCAACCTTCAATCAAACCTGTGATTGGCAACCTCGGTATGAACATGACCTGTTGACGAATATGTGTCAACCAACCAACGTTATAGACGCCACGAGCGAAAGAATTCGCTATCTTACTCGATAAGTCGAATTGACCGCCAAAGACAATCTTGATAAGGTCAAGTCCTGAAAAGAGCAGTAGAAGAAAACCTCTCAATTAGTTTCCTTAAAAATAAAATATATCTGTCCCCCAAAGAAATTCAATCGTCTTATATATAGGCCTTCTAGCCGCCACACAAACCTTAAAACCAACCCTAGAGATTTATTGCATCATATTCTAGAATATTCCTAAACAAGAAGATAGATATATATATATTTGACTTGGTCAAATATTTGGTGACCAGATAATCAAATTGTGCCAAGATTTCCAAGATTCTTCAAGATTTGATCCAAGGTCATCTCCACGCCAAAGATCACGAACCATGACGCCAACAGCTTGCCTAAATTGCTTGGCCCGCGCTCGAGTAATCGAACCAATAGGAATAGACAATGGGTCCCTAGCACCTCCTCCTCGAATGGCTTGATGTCCACATCATTCCCTCCCCCGTGCAAAGGAGTTGCCCTCAAATCATCACTAGCATCAAAAAGAGTCAAGTCAGAAACATTAAATGTGTCACTAACGTCATACTTACCTGGAAGATCAACCTTGTAGGCATTATTGTTAACTCTTTCCAACGCCATGAATGGTTCATCCCCTCGCGGTAATAATTAAAATGTCGCTGCTCAGGAAATCGCTCTTTGCGTATATGAACCCAAACCCAATCGCCAGGTTCAAACACCACTTCCTTGTGCCATTTGTTGGCTTACCTTGTATATTGCTCAGTCTTGCGCTCAATATTTGTGCACGTTTTCTCATGTATCGTCTTGACAAATTCAGCTTTCTTTGCTTCATCTAAATCCACACGCTCATCAACAGGTAAATGGGTTAAATCTAAATGAGTTAATGGATTAAAACCATAGACAACCTCAAATGGTGTAAATTTAGTAGCTGAATGCATGCTCCTATTATATGCAAATTCAACATGTGGCAAACAATCTTCCCAAGATTTTATGTTCTTTTTAATAATAGCACGCAACAATACCCCTAAAGTTCTATTAACTACCTCAGTTTGACTATCGATCTGTGGATGACGAGTAGTAGAAAATAACAATCGTATTCCTAGTTTTTTCCACAATATTTTCCAAAAGTAGCTAAGAAATTTAGAATCTTGATTTGAAACAATCGATCTAGGCATGCCATGCAAACGTACAACTTCCCTAAAGAACAAATCAGCAACATGAGATGCATCATCAGTTTTATGACAAGGTATAAAATGAGCTATCTTTGAAAACCGATCAACAACCACATAAATGGAATCTCTACCATACTTAGACCTAGGCAATCCTAACATAAAATCTATAGAAATATCAGTCCAAGGATGCATTAGAATAGGTAATGGTGTATACAAGCCATGCGGTTTAGTTGTAGACTTCGATTGCTTACAAGCAATGCATCTCTCACAGACATGTGTGACATCTCTCTTCATATGTGGCCAAAAAATGTTCATGCAGCACTTCATAAATCTTATTAATGCCAAAATACCCCATTAAACCACCACTACGCGCTTCTTGCACCAACAATTCACGCAAAGAACACTTAGGCAAACATAGTTTGTTTTCATGGAAAAGATAACCTTCATGCCTATAGAATTTATCAAATGCAACATACTCACATGCTTCAAAAACTCTCCCAAAGTCATCATCATCAGTATATAAGCCCTTGATATGTTCAAAACCTAAACACTTTGCTTCTAAAGTAATTAGAATCACATACCTTCGAGAAAGTGCATCGGCTACCACATTCTCCTTACCTTTCTTGTACTTGATCACATATGGAAAATTCTCGATGAACTCCATCCATTTGGCATGTATTTTATTCAATTTTTACTGCCCTTTCAAGTACTTTAAGGTCTCATGGTCGGTGTGGATCACAAACTCCTTCGGCCATAAATAATGTTGCCAAGTCTCCAAAGCTCACACTAAAGCATACATCTCCTTATCATAGGTAGGATAATTCAATGTTGCTCCACTCAATTTCTCGCTAAAATAAGCTATGGGATGCCCTCCTTGCATTAACATGGCTCCAATTCCAATACCAGAAGCATCACACTCTATCTCAAAAGTAGCACTGAAATTCGGCAAAGATAACAAAGGAGCATTAGTCAACTTATCTTTTAGCAGATTAAATGATTTCTCTTGCTCTTCTCCTCACATGAAACACACGTGCTTCTTGATAACCTTAGTTAAAGGTGCGGCAATGGTGCTGAAATTTCTCACAAATCGCCAATAAAAACTCGCCAATCCATGAAAGCTACGCACTTCTCTTATGGTCTTAGGTGTTGGCTATTCACGGGTTGCTTTGACCTTTTCTTCATCAACTTGTATACCATCAGCACTAACAACAAATCCTAGAAATACTAATTTGTTGATAAAAAAGAGCACTTCTTTAGATTAGCATATTATTGCTCGGCCATTAAAACCTGCAAGACAACTCGCACATGCTCAATATGATCATTAGGACTTCGGCCATAAATCAAGATATCATTGAACTAGACAACCACAAATCGACCAATAAAAGCACGCAAAACATGATTCATAAGTCACATAAATGTGCTCGGTGCATTAGTTAATCCAAATGGCATGGCTAACCACTCATATAATCCATAGTTGGTCTTAAACGCAGTTTTCCATTCATCACCTTCTTTCATCCTAATTTGATGATAGCCACTTTTCAAATCGATCTTAGTGAAAATGCAAAAACCATGCAACTCATCCAACATGTCATCTAACCTAGGAATTTGATGTCGATACTTTACTGTAATGTTATTAATTGCTCGGCAATCGACACACATTTGCCAAGTTCCATCCGTCTTTGGCACCAACAAAACAAGGACGACGCACAGGCTAAGACTCTCTCTCACATACCCCCGTTCCAATAGTTCACTAACTTGTTGCTGAAGTTCCTTTGTCTCCTCAGGATTGCTTCGATATGCGGGTTGGTGCACCAGGAATCAAGTCAATTTGATGTTCCATGCCTCGAATCGGTGGTATCCCTCTAAGAAGTTCATTAGGAAAGACATCTTCAAATTCCTGCAATAAAGACACAATAGGACTAGGCAAATTATTTTGCATAAAAATTATTTTGTATTGGTTGATCTAGAACTAAAGCTCTCCTCACTTCAATTGATCGATCTAGAACTAAAGCTCTCCTCACTTCAATTGATTTTGCATAAAAATTATTTTGCCTCTTTTCTTTCCTCTCTTCTTTTCCCTTGGTTTTTACCACAATCTTTCTCTCGGCCTCTCCTTTTCCTTGCGTCTCAAACACCCCATGCAAGCCCTCGGAATTCTCACCTTTTCTCTCTCTTTTGGCGTAACTTTAACTGATCTTGATACACCTCACCAGGTGTCATTGGTACCAAGGTATAAGTCTTTTGATTCATCACCAATGAATAATGATTAGTATACCCATCATGATGTACCTTATGATCATATTGCCATGGTCTTCCAAGTAAGATATGACCCGCTTGCATAGGTACAACATCACACTCTTCCTCGTCCTTGTATCTCCCTATCTCAAATGGAATTCGAACTTGCTTCAATATTTTCACCTCACCACTATTATTTAACCATTGAAGTCTATAAGGCCTAGGGTGATTTGTTGTTTTCAAACCCAACTTATCCACCATAGTACAACTTGCCACATTCGCACAACTACCTCCATCAATTATCATACTACAAATCTTACAATTCACCACACATCTTGCATGAAACAAGTTATCTCTTTGTTGGTGATGCTCCTCCTCCTTTACTTGCACACTCACAGAACGCCTAACCACCAATAAGTCTCCTTTTATAGCCACTTCTTCATCACTACAATCCTCTAATGGTGGCATCTCATCATCATCTTCTTCCCTTTCACTTTCGAACTCAATAACACCATGTCCAGTCATGATCATCACCCTCCTATTAAGGCATTGATTCGCCATATGACCCATGCCCAAACACTTAAAACATTTAATCTCACGAGTTCTAGTGTTAGGGTTTTCAGTTTTACTTGAAGCCGGATTTGTTCCAACCTTACCGTCCCTCTCCTTCTCCTTTGAGGTTTCGATTTTGGTGTTGTTTCCTCTCCAATTTGGCTTCTCATCTCTCTTCCAATTGAATCTCCAATTCTGATTTGAACCTCCTCCACTCTTGTGATTTCGGTCCAACTTCAATTGCCGCTCAACTTTGATGGCTTTGTCCACTAATTCCTCCAATTTAACATAGTGTTGCAGCTCCACCACCCTTGCTATGTCTCGGCTCAAACTACTCAAAAATCTTGACATTAAGGCCTCACGATCCTCCATCATATTAGCACGGATCATGGCAATCTCCATCTTCTTGTGATACTCTTCCACACTCTTATTGCCTTGTGCAAGATTTTGTAACTTTTGAAACAAATCTCGGTGGAAAATGACTTATTACAAAACGCCTCCTCATCACCGCTTTCATCTCATCCCACGTCTCTATTAGTCTTCCTCCATTGCGCCTCCTACTAGTCATAAGTTGATCCCACCAAATTATAGCATAATCAGTAAATTCAACAGCTGCAATTTTTACCTTTTTGAGCTCGGAGTATCGTTGGCAATCAAATACCATCTCCATGCGTTTCTCCCATTCTAAATACGCATCAAGATCATTATTCCCTCGGAAAGAAGGAATCTTCATCTTGATATTGCCAAGTTCATTATCTTCTCGATGTCTAAACCCTCGGGCTCCATTCCACCTTCCAAATCAAGCATCTCGATCATCCTCCATGTTGGCCTCATCATCATCATAATGCCACTGCCTTCTAGGTTGTATTCTAGAGGCATCTCGATGATGTTGCGACCTTCCCCGGGGTAGCTCTCCGTCACCATCAACCCTCATGCCATTCCCGATCATTCGGCCACTAAGCTCCTCCACTACGCCCTTAATTGTTGGATGCTTTCCACGAGCGCTTCATCCCTTTGTATGGAGTCAACCTCCCTTTGATTCATGTTTTCTTCACACGACATATTTTAGACCTACAAGTAAACAATACTCACAAAAAATCCTCACCAATCGCTCCCTCACGTGTTTCTCTCAAGGTGTTTATCACTCCCCTCGTGTTTAACTCAAGTCTAGGCTTTTTCAACCATCAATTAAGCTTATACACTCTTGCCTTTTTCCTCTCGTATTCTCCTTTCACAAGCTCTTTATCGGACTCAAAACTTGTCTCTCAACCCCCTCATGACAATTAATCAAACTAATTAAACAAGGTTAGATCACTACTGATTTTGTTTCAGTAAGTAACAATTTCAAACCAACAAGTACAACTTTCAAAATTCCAATTAAAACGCAAATCACTACTAATTTTGTTTCAATTCGGTCCACTAACAAACAAGTCACCTTCTTGATTTTTTTTGTTCGGCTATTTTTTTTTTTTGCTGAATCTATTTTTTTCTCTTGCGCACTTTTTTTGTGTGCGTTTTCTTTCTCATCTTTTTTTTTTTTTTTGACGAACTTTCTTTGTTTTTTTTTTTTTTTTTTTTTTTGATGAACTCAGATACAATATAAGATGCTAGAAAAAAAATTAAAACTAATAGCAAACAACTTCGTATAGAAGCACAAAAGCAATCGGATCCCTAAATTGGCTAGAATCGGAACAATAGCTCAACAAATCTCAAATTGCTTAATATAAACAGAAAATTAAAGATAAATAGACCTTCTAGAAGCAAGCTCCGATACCAAATGAGGTCAATCGTTGCGGAAAGATCGTTCTACGAAGGCCCAGATTGTGCGAATTGCGAACCTCGACCTCCAATCAAACCTGTGATTGGCAACCTCGGTATGAACGTGACCTGTTGACGAACGCGTGTCAACCAACTAACGTTATAGACACCACGACTGAAAGAATTTGCTATCTCACTCGACAAGTTGAATCGACCGCCAAAGAGAATCCTGATAAGGTCAAGTCTTCAAAAGAGGAGTAGAAGAAAACCTCTCAATTCTTTTCCTTAAAAATAAAATATATCTGTCCCCCAAAGAAATTCAGTTAGTCTTATATATAGGCCTTCTAGCCGCCACACAAACCCTAAAACCAACCCTAGAGATATAATGCATCATATTCTAGAATATTCTTAAACAAGAAGATATATATATATTTGACTTGGTCAAATTTTTGGCGATCAGATAATCAAATTGCACCAAGATTTCGAAGATTCTTCAAGATTTGATCCAAGGTCATCTCCACGCCAAAGATCCGAACCATGACGCCAACAGCTCACCTAAATTACTTAGTCCGCGCTCAAGTAATCAAACTAGTAGGAATAGACAATGGGTCCCTAACACCTCCTCCTTGAATGGCTCGATGTCCACATCAAGAGGACTCCTAGGAAGAGGGCAGTTACCCCTGTGACTAGGGGTAAGACATCGACTAGGGTCAGTACTCGAGGTGGTAGAGGTAGAGCGCAGGCTAAGGCTAGTGCAAGTGGGATAGCGCTGCCGCTGGTCGGTGATTGAGTAGCGCTAGAGACGCTTGAGAATATGGTAGGGCAGCAGGCCCATAATCAATCTACCGCCGCCGTCGCTACTGCCGCCAATGTCGCTGCAGATGCCGCTACTGTTGCCGCAGTTGTTGCCGCGCATGTTGAAGTTCCACTTACGAACATAATTGCTGGGAGGCCAATGCACAAGCTCGTGAAGCAGTTTCTGAAGCTAAACCCGCCGAGGTTCATTGGTGCAAGAGACCCTGAGGCTGCAACACTCTAGGTCCAAGACTTGGAGAGGTCCTTTTGCACTGTTGATGTGCACTGAAGAAGAGAAGGTTGTCCTTACAGTATATCAGCTATGTGACATCTTGATTTTCATGTTCTTTTTCAATTGAATAAGTTGGACTTTTAATCAATGCGCCTATGGTTCTTTTCCATGAGTTGATCACTCACAGGATAACTAGTTTATCAGGTGAAGCCATTAAGTAATCTAAACGTAATAGATTTGAGAATTCGACCAGGAATCAATTGCTTGACCGTGCTAATCTGCAAGATCGGAGAAAGGTCGATTTGATAGAGGTATGTGATTAGTGTGTGGGTGATTCCACCTAATTGCAAAATTTCTATAGAATGACACTAGACTGATTTTTTTGCCATTTGTATATCCTGTATCTGTATTTGAAACCTCGAGATTTTCATGACGACTAAGAGTTACCAATGAGTCAAAGATGCACAATGTGGCTCGAGAATAATCGACCACAGGTCAAATTAAGAAATTGAAAGTTTGGTCATCTTACGATTTATTTTAGGAACGTTGACCCGTCCTTTGAAGAATTTTCGGCGAGCCCAGGATTTTTATGGAAAATCAATTCGGACAATTCGGAAAAGAAGTTGAAGTCCAAATTGGGGAAATTCAGACGGGCCAAATTGAGGGGATTTTTGGCCTCCAAAGTGAACTACTTGGTGAAGGGAAATTGTGGAAATTGTGTAGGCTTCTTCTGCAGCAAATTTGGTCATCAAATTGGAGAATTGGTGAAGAAGTTGAAGTCCAAATTGAGGAAAGTCGTAGGCTTGAGTGGGGGCTACAACATGTGGATATCAACCTAACTATATGTGGAATTTTATGTGCATAAAGGCTTGGGGGACAAAAAGGATGAACATGAGGACTATAAGGGCCAAGCCATTATGAATATTGGATATTTTCTTTGACTTTGAAGGCCTTGGTTCCCCCTTCTATTTCTCCTTCCCCCTCCTTTCCCTTAGTGCGACCCATCCCCTTTGGAGCCGACGCTGTCTTCTTCAAGTTACCACCCTTGTTTTTTCTTCAACCCATCTCCATGTCATTCTTCTCTCCCCCTAGTAGTGACCAAATGCCCTTTTGCATGACCATGATCGTGAACTCCCACCTTCTTCATTTTTTCCCCAGCTCGCTGCCACGTCCGCATCTCCCTCCACCGAATCTAGTTGCTTTTGCCTTTCACTGTTGCGTCAACCCAAGCCCACCAAAGTAGCCCCACGATCACCTCTCTCCTTCGTTCGCAACCTAGGCCACGCCAACATTCACAAGCTCCGTTTCCTCCTTTGCTACATCTCCTCATGCACGGGTCAGCCCAAGTCACAAGTCGCCAACCAGCCCACTTTGGCCTTTGATCCAGCATCCACTCCATTAGTCGAGCCCAACCGTAAGCCACTGAAGCCAGCACAATGAAGAACCAGGACCAAGCAACCCCGCCATGGGCTTTGTGGGCTTTTTCTAGACCTCTTGGGCTCCCTTTAGTGTCACCGTAAGCCCGAGTTTCGGCCTCCGTCATCGTGAACCGATTTTCGCACCAGACCGGTGAGTTTACTCACTAAACTCTGCTTAGGGAGTTAATGATGCCTAAGGGGTGTTTAGCTTAGGTTAATTAGGGTTTAGGTGGTTAGTTAGAATGGATTAGCAATTTAATTATTCAATTGTGCATGTTAGGGGTTAGAATAGACTAATTAGAGACTAGATAGGTCGTACTATTTATTTAATTATTTTTAGTATATATTTAATTATTTATTATATTTCGGAAATTATACCGGGATAGCCGGTGACTGGAATTTCATGCTTATTGCAATGCTCCACTTAGTTTATGCAATTGAATGCTATATTGTGCAAATTGAGTGGAAATTGTAATTTTGAGTATTTATTTCAAAATTGTGTAATTTTGGTATTTTGTTCAAAAAATACCGGCCGTTGGTTTTTAACACCAAAAAATGTTTTTAGGCACTATAATAAATAGTGGGATTTTTGAAAAGGAAGATATAGTATTTTTGGCTCAAACTAACTGTGTACTCACACACGATTAAGTTTGTTATTTTAATTGAGGAATTTGTTTGCAAATAACAATGTCCTTGGCCGGTATTGGATGATCGTGTCATGGTTTATTCTCATGGCATGGTGACTAGTGAGAGATGAAGTGACATATGTCGTGTTGAGGGAACCCAATGGGTTGTGAGCCGGTAAATAACTAAGTGCTACATGATAATGAAACCTCATGTGAGCCACCTCTAGTATCTTGTACCGTTGCTTATTGTAGTCAAGGTCTAAGTGCTACATGGTGACTTGAGTCACATGGGAACCATCTCTAGAAGCCTTGCAGTACTGTCCCGCATAGTCAAGAGCTAAGTGCTACACGATAGCGAGACTTCGTGTGAGTTACATCTAGGACCTTGTACTAGTGCTTTTTATAGGCAAGAACTAAGTGGTACATGACAATGTGACTTCGTGGGAGCCACCTCTAGTACCTTGAGCTATTGCTTAGTATAGTCGAGACCTAAGTGTTACACGACTGTGTGAATTCATTGGAGCCACCTCTGGTAACTCGTACGGTGATTGATTGTGGTCAGGGACTAAGTGCCACGCGATGTCAGAACTTCGTGGGGAGAGGGCACCTCTAGAACCTTAACCCTGGTTTTGAGTATTGAGTCAAAATAATGAGTGGAGATGTTGAGGTTGGATTGGGAATTTGAATATTGAGAGTGAATATCAGATGTGGATGAAACCACCGATATAAATTGTCCACGCCTGATTATGGGACGAAATTGTATGACACAATATGGGACATGTCATAACGATTTGACCTTATAATCGAGACTCCTGTGAGCGATTGTTTAATTGAATAATGGATCAATTGTATTGATTCAATTGATCGATTAATTGATTGACTAAGATTGAAATGAGACGTTCTAAATGCTCAAGTGTTGTTACTACACTTATGTGATATATGAATTATGCTAACATGCAGGAGAGAACTAAGGTAAGGTAAGTCTTATGTATTGTGTGCATAGACTACATCTAGGCATATTTCCTTCTTAGTCGGGGTTTAGGAGGTGAACTTGTTGAGACATTGTCTCACCTTGTCGTGGGCTTAACTTTTTAGGTCCCTAGTGTGATGAACCTGGAGCTTGAGGCAAAAGGGTCAGAAGCATGGGTTGCTTAGAAGTTCTTTTGGAGATAGACCTCCTGTAATTAGACCCTAGAGTTGGCCTCTATTTGTAAACCAAATTGTGGTTTTTAATAATGTGTTTCATTCAAAACTTGTTATCCTGCTTTTCTATCCCATGTATGTTATTGTTAGGGGATTAGTTTATACGCTTTCGCATGTGCCTAATTAATTGGGTCGGTGACGCATCCTAGGACATCGCAAATTTTATCGACCACCGAGGGATGGGCATGCGCTTGAGGATCGAGGCGTGACAAGCTACTAGGTAATGCATGTACCTGTTGGAGAACCACCAGAGGCAGAATAGTTCCTGAAGGTGTGGTTCAAGTGTGGAACACCTTCTTTTGAGCCTTTAACGGCAAGTACTTTTCTGATAGCGCAAGAGAGCACAAGATGGAGGAATTCTAGCGCCTCCTCTGTCAAGGGAAGATGATAGTGGATCGGTATGAGGCCAAATTTACAAACTGCTGCAGTATGCCTCGAGGCTGGTAGAAGATCCAGAAGATAGAGTTAGTAGGGTTAGGAATGGCCTATGATCGAAGCTGAAGAATCCATTACTACCGTTCGATCTGAAAGACTACAACGAGCTATATGGTCGGCCCTAGTTGATGGAGAGGAACCTAAGTGAACAAGTAGCCACATCTCGGTCAAGGTTCGGGTCGAGCGGGTGTGGAAATCAGTTTGGGAAGAAACCGATGAATGGAGGGAGATACCCTATTCCACCCAGCAGGAAGGGTGGGGTAGGAAAGTTAGTGCCAAGCTAGAATGGCGTGCGTCACTTTTGCAAAAGATGACACGGATCAGCCCCATGCCATTCTAGGCCAAGTACATGTTTTGAGTGTGGCTACAGGGTCACTTGGCTAGGAACTGTCCCCAAAGACCAATAGGACCACAACAATTACTGCCGCCGCCACCATCAATGGGTCAGAATCAAGGATACGCATCGCCGATGCATCACAAGGAACAATGAATAGACCTCCAGCTCAAGGAAGAGTGTACGCTGTCACAAGGAGACGGGCTGAGGGCTTGCTTGATGTGGTCACAGGTTTTCCTGAACAACTACACTGGTTATGCTTTATTTGATCCTGGTGCTACTCATTCGTTTATAATTGAGTTGTTCGTTAAGTTGGTAGGGTTGAGTCCTCAATTATTGGAGTCAGTGATTAGTATATCTACCCCGTAAAAGGATAAGGTGATAGCTGCAGTAGGCTGTCCTGATTGCAAGTTAGTCATTGGTGAGAGAGAGGGAATGATAGATTTGATAGTCCTAGCCATGTATGATTTTGATGTGATAAATGGCATGGACTGGCTCACTAAGCAACAAGCTAAGATGGATTGGTGTCATAAGACAATTCAGTTTAACCTATTAGTTGGTGAAAGTTTCGAGTTTATTGGGAGTCGACAAGGACCCTCGATAACCTTAATCTCGTTGCTTGAGGCAACCTGTTTGTTAGACATGGGTTGCCAAGGCTATTTGGCGATTGTCATGGATACGACAGTTGAGGGGCTGAAGTGTTTCTAAAGGAATTTCCAGGCTTGCTAGTAGAAAGGGAGATAGAGTTCGTGATTGAGTTGGCCCCTAAGATGGAGCCAATCTCTAAGGCTCCCTATCGAATGGCGTTGTCGGAGCTAAAAAAACTGAAAAGGCAAATGCAAGAGTTGTTGGATAAGGGATTCATACATCCCAATGCATCACCTTGGGGAGCACCAGTCCTATTTGTGAAAAAGAATGATAGTTCATTGCGCTTATATATTGACTATTGTCAACTCAATCAAGTGACGATCAAGAATAAGCACCCCTTGCTAAGGATCAACAACTTGTTTGACCAGTTGCAAGGAGCGTCGATATTTTCTAAGATCGACATGAGGACAGGTTATCATCAACTGAGGATTAGAAAGGTGGCCATACTGAAGACAACGTTTCGTAAGGGTTACGGTCATTATGAGTTTACCGTGATGCCGTTTGGGTTGACTAATGCCCCAGCTACTTTTATGGATCTAATGAATCGGGTTTTCAAGGAGTATCTGGATCAATTTGTGATCATTTTTATTGACGATATTCTAGTGTACTCGAGAAGTCCTGAGGAGCACGGCAGACAGTTAAGGATAGTGCTTTAGACTTTGCGAGATCATGAGCTATACGCCAAGTTCAGTAAGTGCGAGTTTGGTTGACTTGTGTGGCATTTCTAGGTCACATGATTTCAGGTGAAGGAATCTCCGTGGACCCGACTAAGATTGAAGCAGTTATCAATTGGCCAAGACCGACGACTGTGACAGAGATTAGAATTTTCTTAGGATTGGTAGGTTATTATAGAAGGTTCGTGGAAGGATTCTCAGCAGTAGCCTCACCTTTGACTCGACTGCTAAAGAAGGAAGAGAATTTTTTGTGGACAAATAAGTGCGAGCATAGTTTCCAAGAGCTTAAGCAGAAGCTAACTACCGCACCAGTACTGACAATTTCGTCTGGTCCAGGAGGATACGAGATCTATAGTAATGCGTCATGTAGAGGACTAGGTTGCATGTTAATGTAGCATGGTAGGGTTGTTACATATGCATCCCGTCAGTTGAGGCCTCATGAACTAAATTATCCAACGCATGACTTAGAACTCGTAGCGATTATATTCGCTCTGAAGATTTTGAGACATTATTTGTGCGGAGAAAGAGTCCAGATCTTCACCGACCATAAGAGTCTCAAGTATTTATCGTCTCGGAAGGAGTTGAATATGAAACAATGTCACTGGATGGAATTCCTGAAAGACTATAATTGTGATATTCTGTGTCATCCTGGAAAGGCTAATAAGGTTGAAGATGCCTTGAGTCAAAAGTCATCGGTTACCCAAATGATGATTAAGGAGTGAATTTTATTCGAGAGAGCTCGAGATTCAGTTTTCAAATTTGAGATAGGCCACATTGCAAATCTTATGGCCACCCTCATAATTGAGCCGGAAGTGTAGATCAAAATCAAGACGTTGCAGTTGATAGACCCAGAGATCCAGAAGATTCTGCAAGAGGATGCAGATAAGAGAAAGGTTGATTTTCAGAATTTTGAAGATGGAACACTAAGGTTCCAAGAACGATTGTGTGTACCTGAGGATGTAGAGTTTGAGGAAGAGATCTTGTCAAAAGCTCATCGTAGCAATTACAACATTCATCTAGGTAGTACGAAGATGTATCAGAATCTGCGTCGACATTATTGGTGGACCGGTATGAAGGCAGATATCGCCAAGCATGTCGCCAAGTGTTTGACGTGTTAGCAAGTGAAAGCTCAGCATTGTAAACCGAGAGGACTCTTGCAACCTCTCGAGATTCTCGAATGGAAGAGGGAACACATCACAATGGACTTTTTGACGGCTTACCAGGGATTTAGAGGGGTAATAATTCCCTTTGGGTAATGGTTGATAGATTGACGAAGTCAGCTCATTTTATCGCCGTACGAAAGGACCGTGCATTAAATAGATACGCAAAATTGTACGTGCATCAGATAGTTCGTCTACATGGAGTGCTAGTGACGATTACATCAAATCGAGACCCGAGGTTTATAGCCGCCTTTTGCAAGAGTTTACAAACCGCCTTGGGAATGAAGCTGCAGTACAATACGGCCTATCATCCTCAAATGGATGGCCAGTCTGAGAGGACGATTCAAACCCTTGAGGACATACTACGAGCTTGCGTGTTAGATTTCAAGGGAAGGTGGGAGGGATAGTTTCATCTTGTCGAGTTTGCCTACAACAACAATTACCAGCAGAGTATTCAGATGGCACCTTTTGAAGTGTTGTATGGCAGAGAATGTAGAACGCTAGTGTGTTGGGATGAAGTGGGAGAGCAAAAGATCACATGCCCAAAGTTTGCCCAATAGTCAATGGATGCAGTTTTTCATTATCAGAGACAAACTAGAGACTGCTCAGAGTTGCTAAAAGAGCTATGTTGATAATCGTCAGAGACCATTGGAATTCCAAGTTGGTGAGTACGTCTTTCTGAAGGTGTCACTAATGAGCGGTACTTTGCGCTTCAGCAAAAAGAAAAAGATGAGTTCGAGATACATTGGTCCCTTCGAGATTTTAGAAAGCATAGGGACTCTAGCATATCATCTTACATTGTCGCCGAGATTGGCGCAAGTGCACGACGTCTTCCACATGTTGATGTTGAGGAAATATGAACCAGACCCGACCCACATGTTGAATTTTGAAGAGTTAAACGTGGACAACAAAGTGTCATATGTGGAAAATTTGGTTCAAATTGTAGATCGGAAGAAGCAAATTCTACGCACCAAGACTATCCCATTAATCAAAGTGGTCTAGCAACACCACAGCATAGAAAGAGCAACTTGGGAAAGTGAAGACTTGATGAGACAACAATACCCCCACCTTTTTGTTTAAGATTTGTAATGGTTTAAATTTCGAGGACGAAATTTCTATAAGAGGGGAAGAGTTGTGACATTCTTATTTTCAACCCTGTTTTCGATGATATAAGTTGAGCTTTTCATCTATGCGCCTATAGTGAACCCGTTAAGGAATTTAAACGCAATAGACTTGAGAATTCGACTAGAAATCGACTGCTTGACCATGCTAATCTACAAGGGTCAATATGGCACTGTCAAAATCGATCAGAGACCGAAGATAGGTCGTTTCGTCAAAGGCATGTGATTAAAGTGTGGGCGATTCCACCTGATCGCAAAATTATTGTCGGACGGCACTAAATCGATTTTTCTATCGTTTCCATACTTTGTGTTCGTATTTGAAATCTCGAGATTTTCACGACAACCAATAGTCCCCAATCAGTCAAAGATGTACAATGTGTCTCGAAAATAATCGACCACGGATCAAATGTGCTAAAAATTCCTAAAAGCTACCCGGTAGGTTAGGTCACGCTAAAATTGCGCTTGGTTACCACCGCCTGTGGTGGCTGCGCTGGTTTGAGCTTAGTACCCTATCCGGGAGGGGAGGAGTTCGAAACTTCGTGGACGCGATGCTTCAATGCATAACGCGCGACTTACCCACGTATCTAGGGGTCAGCGATGGGGACCCCGGCGCCCCAGGGTTTACTCTCCCCCGCGAAGCGGCGTGCGGAGTTTCCCTGGGGTTACCAAAAAAAAAAAAAAATTGCGCTTGGTTGAAATTAACAACGAAATTGAGCCAGATTTCAAAATTTGAAAGTTTTGTCATGTCATGATTTATTTAGGAGCGTCGACTCATCCTCTGGAGATTTTTCTGCAAACCCGAGTTTTGGGCAAAATTCAAAGTTTGGCAAAATTGGACTGGGAAGTTAAGAGGACCACTTTTTAGCGCACTTTTGGCCGTCAAGTTGGTTCAATTGGCAAGGGAATTGGAAGGATTTATTAACGATACATTGGCTGGAATTTTTGGGCCCTAATTGGATTAATTTGGAGTGGAATTGAATTTGAATTGGAGGGAAAATGTTCAAAATTCGTAGGTCCATGTGGGGTGCAACATTTCAACTGCTTCCATGGCTTGTTGAGGAAGATTTAAGAGGGAAATAGCTGTTGTGAATATGGCTAAAGGTGATGGGGGAGCCACTTGAGTGTATTAGATATTTGTGAAGACTTTGAAGCCATTTGGGTCCCCCTTCAGCTGTAGCAGCCCTTCTTCTTCCTCTTTGCCTCCTTCTTTCTTCATTGTTGTTGAGTTTAAGAGCTCAAGAAAACTAAAGAACTAGCCAGCCAAGCCCCCTACGCCATCGACTGCCCGTCACGCTGCCCATCCGCTCGTTGCACGCCAGCTGCACGCTCGTGAGCTCATCGCCGAGTCCTTGCTGTTCCGCCTCCTGCTCGTGCCAAGGACGCTGTCGAGCCCTCCGTCCAGCCAACTGACATGCCGCCATTGTTGTTCCAGTTGTCTAAAGCCCCGCCGTCAACTGCTACAGCTGACGCTGTCCTGCCGTGCCCCTTTCCGTGGCAGCCGATCGTTTGGCCACCTCCTTCGGCCCTTTGATAGATCCGAACCTCTCAACCCAACTAAGAGCTTCATGGACTATTTTAGGCTCCTTTCGGACCTCCCTTGGTGTCGTCATAGACCCGAGTATCACTTGCCATCGTGTTGTTGTCGTCGTGAACTCACCAGCCTGCTAATTCGATGAGTTTACTTGCCAAACTCTACTTAGGGAGTTAATTATGCTTAGGGTAAAATTAGTTTAGGCTAAGCTTGGATTAGGTGGTTAGTTTGGTGATTTATTTGCTTAATTATGATGATTAGGTGGTTAGATTAAATTAGTTAATGGTTAATTAGATTGTAGTAATTAATTTGCATAGTGCATTATTTTTTAAGATACAATTAGGTGGTTAGATTAGCAATTTTTAGCCTAGGTATGTATTTATTGATTTAATATGTAGTTACTGAATTAATTTTGTAATTTATTTAATTATTTAATATTTTCGAAAAATTATACCGGGATAGTCCGTAACCAAAATTTCGTGCTGATTGTTGTGGTGCAATTAATTTATGCAATTGATTGCTAATTTATCAATTGAGTGATGATTGCTAATTTTGAGTTATTATTTCAAAATTGTGAAATTTTGGTACTTAATTAGAAAGTACTGGGTATCGGGTTTGGACACCGAAAATGTTTTTAAGTACTATATCAAACAGTGGATTTTAAAAAGAAGGATATCACTTTTTATGCTTCGATCTGACCGTGTACCCACACACGACTATTTTATTGGATGTTTTTAATATGAAGAAAATAGGTCATTTAAGTGCAAAGCATAATGTCCTTGGCCGGGATTGATTGGTCGTGTGTTGCATATAACAACCCATCACGAGCGTTTACGCTGGGCGATGCCCCCATATGGGATGCCCCTTTCAACAGATGCCAGATCGTGATAGAGGCTAGACCGATGCTCCTTTGGGAATACTGTCGATGGAGTGACGATGCCGTGCTCAAGGAATGAGACGATGCCTGACTATGCCAGAAGACCACTAAACATCGAGTAGGCCGTGTTCGTGGGGCTGTGATTAAAAATTGGAACGTATGATTGATTGAATTAGATGCACTTAATTATGAGACGAAATTGTGTGGCATGATATGGGACGTGTCATAACGGTTTAGCCTTATAATCGAGACCCATGTATTTGTTTGAGATATGGGTGAGGCGTTCCAATTGATGTGTGCACCTATTATATGCATTGATTATACGAACTGGACTAACGTGTAGGGAGGAACTGAGGCAAGGTGAGTCTTTTGTGATGTGTGGTTAGACTACCTCTAGGCGTATTTCCTTCCTAATCAGGGTTTAGGGAGTAGACTTGCTGAGACATTGTCTCACCCCATCGTGGGCTTAACCTTTTCAAGTCCTTAGATGGCGGTCTCTCTGGTTGGTTTTAAACAGCCTCGAGAGGTTACTGAGTGGAGTATAGATGTCCCTGTCCCCGGGAATCACTGGATCCATGAGATTGTTATGACCATTATCTGGGTCGATGAGGGCCTACCTCAGAGGGTACCTCATCGATTCAAGGCATGGTTTCGCCACGAGCTCAATGGGTATAGGGAAGGTTCCTTTCAGAGTCTTGATATCCCCACCATTGCGGTCAACACCACTTCAAGCGAGGGTGCAACTGACCCTCCTGATGGCATTGTGGAGGACTCGGAGCCCCCGGAGCTTGTGGAGGTAGAGTCTGAAGGATCGGTGAATGTGTTGGACTAGTTGGTCGTAGTACAGCTTCTTTTTGAAAGCCAATCTTTTTGTAGACAGACTAGTTTGTTTATGAAAGTGTGGTTTTTGTGAAATTGTTATCTTGCTTTTCTATCCCAAGTTATATGTCGTATGGGGATTATTTATTTCGTTTCTGCTTGTGCATGATTTGATTGGGTTGGCGACACATCCTGGAAATGTTGCAATTTAGTCGACCACCGAGGGATGTGCTCTCGCTTGAGGTTCGGGGTGTGACAAATCATGTTGTGAAAAATGAAATTCATTACCCTTTGGTATGCCATACCTATATTCTTTAACCCAAAAGGCATAACCACATATTCGAAAGTTTCAATTGCTCCTCGATCTTTGAATGCAGTTTTATGAACATCCTCTTTTGCTGTAAAAATTTGATTATACCCCAAATGGCCGTCTATAAGTGATATGATCTCGTTGCTGCTATGAAGTGATATTCATAATCAAGAGATGGGGCTCAGAGGCTGAATCAATGAGCATATCCGCCATTGGCATCTGATATTCATCCTTAGGTGTTGCTGCATTCAAATCATGAAAGTCTATATACACCCTCAGCCTTCCATTCTTCTTTTTTATTGGAACAATATTCGACAACCACTTAGTGTACCGCGCTGCTCTTATGAAGCCTGGTGAGAGCAATCTTTTGATTTCTTCTTTGACTTTTTTTGCATAATTTCGGGTGTAAACAGTCTTAGAAGTTGTTTATGCAGCTTAAAGCCCTTTTTAATGGGTAGTCAATACTCGACTACATCTTTTCCTAATCTAGGCATTTCATGATAATCCAAGCAAAACAGTCTTTGTATTTCCTTAACAAATCTACCAGTTGAGCTTTGAATTCTTTATCTAATAAAGCACTTAAATAAATGGGACGTCTATCAGTTTCTATACCAAGGTTAACTTCATTTAATGGGTCTTGAGCCTTAATCACCTTATTGTCATCCTTAATAGGTAACTCTTCGAACTCTAGAATTCCTTCAATAGCTTTAGCATCCTACTTTGCAAGCTCGGCCTTATAGGCCAAATACCTCATAATGAGGTCTCTTGACAATACAAGGTTCTTTATAAACAACCTTATCAAATTGTTTAGCTAGTTGGTTTTTTGGGACCCAATCAACTATCCCTTTATCGAAGTAGCAAAACTCGATACTATTAGGATCCACCTATTAGTTATATGCCCTAAAGCAATCATGTAATAATTACATGTTAGGGATTTCAGTTGTATTGACAAATTAATGGCAAATACGTATTCATTCATTTGTCCAATTATCTATATGAATGATTCCATAAGATTAGTTGTGACTGGACTTATTCTTGAGACGTTAAGAATATGCGTGATGAGTTCACAATTAGACTAAATCTTTAAACCGTTACTGGTTAATTGATCATTAAGTGTATATTAATGATCCTGTTAAGACCGGTGTGTTCTTAGCTTTACCATTAAGTATTAGATGCTTAAGGTATTATGATGCCTAAATTAGAGCAGCTCTTCCCTTTGAATAGATAGAGCGCTTTCTAAGATTGGCAGACCCATTTAGAATTGGCTTCCTTTGGGGTTGGACGCTTAAGCTTGGCTTATAGGGCTCGTGAACAATTGTTTAGCTGAATCGATGGTACTATTGCATGAGATTATATCTTTCTTGTTTGATCACTCAATTGCATCTCAAACAAAATCGAAGCTAGCTATAACTCTCGTGTAAGACTCTTACTTGAGATGACATCATTTCGGTCATAACAAGGAATGGTCCACATCTACCTCCATGGGAGGCTTATTCTTGTCATCGGCGAACTTTATTTTCCCTTACTTGATTGCATCTTGAATGTTCCTTTTGAAAACCACGCAATCATTGGTATTGTGGCTCCATGAATGATGCCACTTATAGTATTTCTTCCCTGCCAGTTCCTCTTGGTTGGAATGTTTTGTCCCTTGCTCAATCATATTAGACTATTAGCTAATAATTTATATAATATTTAATCTATCTTATTGGCATCAAATAAGTAGTAAACAAGCTCCTTACTTTTAAGCATGAGATTGGAGTTTTCCTTTACTTTGACTAGCTTCTATGCTTGGCAGATACTATGACATCCTAATTTTCTGATTTTGTTTACGATTGAATGAGTTGGGCTTTTCATCGACGCACGAATAGTCTTTTTCTCTGAGCTGATCACTCACGAGATAACTAATCTATCAGGTGAAGCCGTTAAAGGAATCTAAATACAATAAACTTGAGAATTTGACCAGAAATTGACTGTTCGACCGTGCTAATTTGCAAGGGTCAATACAGCACCGTCAAAATCGATCAGAGATCGAAGATAAGTCAGTTTGATAGTAGCATGTGATTAAAGTGTGGATGATTCTATTAAATTGCAAGATTTTTGTCGAACAACACTAAACTGATTTTTCTGTCATTTCTGTACCTTGTGCCTGAGAGTCGCCAATGAGTTGAAGATGTACAATATGACTCGAAAATAATCGATTACGAGTCAAATGCGCTAAAAATTCCCAAAAGCTACCCGGTAGGTTAGGTCACGCTAAAATTGCGTCGGGTTGAAATTAACCACAAAATTGAACCAAATTTTAGAAATTGAAAGTTTTGTCATGATACAATTTATTTTAGAAACTTTGACTCATCCTCCGAAGATTTTTCGACAAACCCGCGTTTTTAATGAAAATTTAAAATTGGACATTATTGGTTCTAGAAAATTAGAGGGCCGTTTTTGTGCGGACTTTTGGCTATCAAGTCAGATCTTTAGGCAAGGAAAATGGTAGAATTTGAAGTGGGCACTTACCTTGGTATTGTGGCACTTGAATTGGATTAATTTGGAGAGAATTTGAGTAGAAATTGGAGGGGAAATGTTCAAATTCGTAGGCCATGGTGGTTACCAACATCTGGACCACTTGGGAGGCATGTTGGGGAAGCTTGTTGAAGGGAAATGGCTGAGGATTGAGGCAACAACAAGTGGGGGCCAAGTGATGAGTGATTTGGATATTTGTTGAAGACTTCGAAGGCATAGTGCTCCCCTTTCAAGCTGCAGCCTTCTTCTTCTTCTTCTTCTTCTTCTTCTTCTTTGCCGTTACTTTCTCCATTGTTATTGTTTGAGCTCAAGAAATCTAGCCAAGAACCAAAGGAAGCCAGCTGAAGACCAACAACCATTTGTTGACCCCACTTGCCACCCGTCCGAGCAGCCATTGCCACCCGATTATTGTCGTGTCGTCCCCCGCTCACGCATCCTCCCATCCACGTGCCTGCGTTGCCGCCCGCGAAGCCAAGCCACCTGGAAGTCGTGCCACCATCGCCATCCAGCCAGCTGAACCCCGTTGTTTAACACTATAGTCGCCACCGTCCCGCCTGGCCGTGTCCTGCCATCCTAGCCCCTTTGACTGGCTTTCTCAGTCCAAAGCAAAAGCCGTAACCTCAGCCCCCAGCTAAGACTTGCGGGCTATTTTCTAAGCCCGCCCAGACCTCCCTTGGGGTCGCCGTAGACCTGAGTGTCACTCGCCGTCGCGTTCCCGTCGTTGTGAACTCGCTGATTCGCTAATCCAATGAGTTTACTTACCAAACCTTAATTAGGTGGTTAATTATGCTTAGTAGTTAACTAGCTTAGCCTAAGATTGGATTAGGCGGTTAGTTAGTTTTAATTAGTGATTTAGTTAGTTAATTAGGCTAATTAGGTGGTTAGATTAGACTAATTAAGGGTTAATTAGGTTTACTGATTTATGTAGAATTGTGCATTATATTTCTAGATGCAATTAGGTGGCTAAATTAGTGTTTTAGGCCTACGTAGGTATTTATAGATTTAATTTGCATTTATTTAATTATTTTTACAATTTATTTAATTATTTAATATTTTCGGAAATAATACCGAGATAGCCGGTAGCTGGCATTTCGTGCCGATTGCAGTGGTGTGCTTAGTTTATGCAATTGATTGTGAAATTGTACAATTGAGTGATGATTGTGACTTTTGAGTATTTATTTAAAAATGGTGAATTTTGGTATTTAATTAGAAAATACCAGGTGTCGAATTTTGACATCGAAAATGTTTTTAGGTACTATATTAAATAATGGGATTTTAAAAGGAATGATACCACTTTTTAAGACTTAAACTGACCGTGTATCCACACACGATTATTTTGTCGAGTGTTTTTAGTATGTGGGAAATAGGCCAAGTTCACTATTTTAATTGAGACATTTGAGTGCAATGCACGGTGTCCTTAGCCGGGATTGAATGTGTGCATGAATGATATGAGAACCTGTCATGAGCCTTTGTGGCCGGATGATGCTCTTTCAGGAATGCCCCAAGTCAACGAATGCCGGTTGCAGTGGAGGCTAGGCCGATGCTCCTATATGGAATGCCGTCTAGATATAGACGTTGCCATGCTCGATGGTGCGAGACAAAGCCCGATTACGCTGGAAGACCACCGACTGTTGAGTCTGTCGTGGCCGTTGGGTCATAATCAATTGGGACGCATGCATGATTGAAATTGACACGCCTGATTATGGGACAAAATTGTGTGGCACAAAATGGGACGTGTCATAATGATTTGGCCTTATAATCGGGACCCTTGTAATTGTTTGTGATATAAGTTGAGACATCCCGATTGATGAGTGCTTTTAATGCAATTATATGTGATATGAACTGTACTAACGTGCAGGAAGGAACTGAGGCAAGGTGAGTCTTGTGTGATGTGTTGTTAGATTGCCTCTAGGCATATTTCCTTCCTAATCGAGGTTTAGGGTGTAGACTTGCTGAGACATTGTCTTACCCCGTCGTGGGCTTAACTTTTCAGGTTCATAGATGGCAGTTCCTCCGGATCGTTTTGGCCAGCCATGGGGGTATACATAGCAGAGTATGGATGTCCCTGTCCCCGGGAGTCCCTGGCTCCATGAGCTTATTGTAACCATTATCTTGGTTGATGAGGGCCGACCACAGTTGGTACCTTATCGGTTTAGGGCATGGTTCCATCATGGGCCTAATGGGGTCCCCTAGAGGGTTTTGATATTCCTGTCGTGGCAGCCAACGCCACTATGAGCGAGGGGGATAGCTGACCCACCTAATGGTGCTGTGGTAGACCTGGAACCCCCGGTATGATATCCTGGAATTTCATACTGTTTTCAGTTAAATAAATCGCGCCTTTCATCGACGCGCCTATAGTTCTATTCTCTGAGCTAATCACTCATGAGATAACTAGATTATCTGGGAAAGCCATTAAAGGATTTTAATGAAAGAGACTTGAGAATTCGATTAGGAATCGACTACTCGACCATGTTCATTTGCAAAGATTATTACGCCACAGTTAAAAATTGATCAGAGATTAGAGATAGGTCGGTTCGACTGAGAGATATGATCAAAGTGTGGGTGATTCCACCAGAGTGCAAAATTCTCGTCGATCGGCACTAGGCCGATTTATCAGTCGTTTAGGTACCATATGTCCATATTTGAAGTCTTGAGATTTTCACGACAATAAAGGGCCACCAATGTGTTGAAGATGTACATTGTCCTCGAAATAAATTGATCACGGGTCAATTACACTAAAAATTTCTGAAAGCTACCCGGTAAGTTAAGTCACGCTAAAATCGCACCATATTTAAATTAACCGCGAATTTGAATCCAATTTTAGAAATTGAAAGTTCTGCTATGTCACAAGTCATTATAGGAACGTCGACTCATCCTCCGAAGATTTTTTTGCAAACAGATTTTTTTGGCGAAAAGTCAAAATAGGGTCGTTTTTGTTTGAAAAAATCAGGGGACCAATTTTTATCGCGTTTTTGTATGCAAGTTAGTTCTATTGGTGAGGAAAAATGTCAATTTGATCGTGAGCACCTCGGTGGATTTCATAAGGCCGAAATTGGCTTGAAATGGAGAGAGATTGGTCCAAATTGAGGGGAAAATACTTCAAATTCGTAGCCCCTTGGTCCCTTAACCTTTGGACCACTCAATTGCATCTAAAGGAAGATTAGTGGCTGTGAAATTGCTGAGGAAGATAGCCAGCAATGGTGGGGCCTCTTCAAGGGGACAAATAGGTAAGATTGAAGAGGTGTGGCTCCTCTAAGCCTTGGCTATCCCTTTCTTCTTCTCCACTGGTTGCTTCCTCCATTTCCAACTCTTATAAGCTTTGAAAATTGCAAAGAAACCGAGCCCCAAGCCCCCTTGCCGTCGAGCAACCCACTGAGCCACCGAAGTCCTGTTGCATCGTCGTTGCGCCCCGCACGCTAGCCCACGCGTCCCACACCCGTTTCGCCCTTCCCAAAAACCAAGCCAGTTCCATCCACCTCCTGCTCGCTAACCTGAGCACGTTCAGCCGCCATGCATCACCGCTCGGCAGTCCGCCGCCCCTGCTTGCCGTCGTAACCTCGCCTAGACCGCTGCTGCCCGTTCGTACCATTTCTGTCAGCAACAGGCCTCCATTCAGTCTCCTTCGGCCTAAGATCAAAAATCAAAGCCAGCAAGCAGCTATGGGCTTCGAGGCCCATTTAAGACCGTTTTTAGGCCTCGCATAGTGCCCCCGCTTTGGAGTTTGTGGCCCGTCTCCGCCTCGTCGTCCTCGTTAACTCATCGGATTTCAAATCCGGTGAGTTTACTCACTAAGCTCTTCTTAGGGAGTTAATTATGCTTAAGGGTTTATTAGTTTAGGTTAAGTATGGGTTAGGTGGTTAGTTAGAACGGATTAGCAATTTAATTATTCATTTATGCACGTTATATGGTTAGAGTAGCGTAATTAGAGACTAGATAAACTGTAGTATTTATCTAGATAGGTTCAGAAATTTTTCGGGCCCGTTTCGGTATTAATTAGGCTTTTCTGGCCTAAGTTTATATTTTTGGCATTTATTGGTATTTATTTAATTATATATTATTTTTTGAAAATTAGACTGGAATAGCCGGTGACCGGAATTTCATGCTGATTGCAATGATGTGATTGCTTTATTTAATTGAATGATATTTTGTACTAATTGAGTGTGAATTGTAATTTTGGGGTATTTATTCCATAATTTATTAATTTTAGTATTAATTAGAAAATACCGAGCGGCTGTTTATAATGCCAAAAAATATTCGGGTGAACTATATATATTCTCATGAACTATATTAAATGGTCGGATTTTTTAAAACGAAAATATTGTATTTTGGCTAAGGCTAACCATGTACCCACACATGATTATTTTTATCGGAAATGATAAAAATGGTGAAATTCTCAGTTGGTTAGAACAATATACTATATCAGCCTACGGGCCTTGATATATCTACTTAGAGTGAGCAATATACTTTATCAGCTTAGTGTGAGCATCATCAGTATACTATATCAGCCTGAGGGCTTTGATATATCAGCTTAGTGCGAGTAGTATACCTTAACAGCTTCTGGTGAGCATTATGAGTATACTATATTAGCCTGCGGGCTTTGATATGTCAGCTTAGGGTGAGCAGTATACTTTGTTATCATATTTGGCAAGCTATACTATCTATCTTCAACTTAGGGTGAGTAGTTCTTGATGTGATTGGCTTTATAGATAGTATTGAATGGGTTAACCAAGAGAGGGTCTTAATGGTATGAAATCTACTAGATCGATTGATCAATAACTTTTATGGACTCGATGATGTGATTCGTTGAATAAATGAAAAGTGCTGACTTGTAGGAAGGAGCTGGGGCAAAGGTAAGCCACTTATCTCTTGTGTGCATAAGTAGCCATTAGGCATATTTCCTTCCCAATAAGAGTTCAGGGAGTGACCTTGCTGAGATGTCGTCTCACCTCGTTGTGGGATAACATTTACAAGTCCTTAGATGGCTGTACCTCCCAAGCGTTTTGGCCAGACAAAAAAGGTCACCGAGCAGGTATCTTATATTCCACTTCATGGGAACCTAAGGGGATGGGTCTATGAACTCAAGAGGTTCGTTGTCTGGGTTGATGAGGGTCTACCTCATAAGGTACCCCATCAATACAGATCGTGGTATCGTTGTTAGTGAAATGGACATAGAGAAGGTCCACTATTGGAATCTGAGATCCCTATATCGTTGTTAGAGGTAGCTTTTGGAAAAGGTATGGCTGACCCTCTAGGTGGTTCAGTGGTGGACCCAAGTCTGTCGAATCCAGGGTCCTCGGAGTTTTCAGTTGAAGAGTCGAATGCTTAGAGGATTTGTAGCACTTTCACCCCCGTTTTCGCAGACCTTGTATATATCGACTAATATTATATATGACTTAGTTTGATATGTATATAAGCGTGCTGTGGTTGAAAATTTGTGGCCCTACTTCTCCATCCAATCTTTTTGCTATATGGGGATTTATTTATTCACATTTGCACGTGCATTCAAATAAATGGGTCAGCGACAAGTCCTGAGAAATTGCAATTTAATCGAGCACCAATGGATGGGCACGCGTTTGGAGGATCAAACCATGTCATCGCTGTCCGGAGTGGTATCAAAGCTGGTCGATAGTTGGAGTGATAAGATGTGATAAGTTTATGGGATAGTTAGTAAGAATGGCCTTTATTTCATATTGGTTCATGTCTGTGATAGTTGGTTGGTAGATTGTTTGTTTGTGATCACTCAGCTTCTAATTCGGTGTGGAATTGGAAGGTAGGTTTCAGTAGAAAACTTACATCATGAGTGATCAGGAGCAGAGGACTCCTAGAACACGTATTATTAGGCCTACGACTCGGGGTAAGACGCTGACAAGGGTTGGTACCTGAGGAGGCCGTGGTAGAGAGCCAGGTGAGGCTAGCACTAGTGGAGTAGCACTACCATCTATTGGTGCTGGAGTAGTAGCCCTTGGTGATCACGGGTTCGAAGGGATCATGTAGGCAATTGAAGCGATGAGAGATCTGATAGGGCAGCAGGCCTAGAATCAAGCCGCCGCTGCTCAAGTAGCTGCTACTGCTCTTGTCGCTGCCATTGCCGCACCTATCAAAGTTCCAATTAGGAACATAGTTGTGGAGATGGAGAGACCAATCCATAAGTTGGTAGAGCAATTCCTAAAGCTGAACCCGCCGAGGTTCACCAATGCCGGAAATCTAGAGACCGCATCATTTTGGATTCAAGATTTGGAGAATGCCTTTGCATTGCCGATGTGCACTAAGGCAGAAAAAGTTGTCCTAGTAATACATCAACTATAGGGTAACACGGATACCTGGTGGAGGGCCGCCAGAGGTACCGTATTTCTAAAAGGCGTAGTCCGTTTGTAGAACACTTTCCTTAGAGCCTTCAATGACAAGTACTTTTTGAGTAGTGCCCGGAAATAGAAGATGGAGGAATTTCAACGCCTCCGCCAAGGGACGATGATTGTTGACCAATATGAGGTCAAGTTTGCAAAGCTTTCTTTGTATGCTCCGAGGTTGATAGAGGATCCGGAAGACAAGGCTCGAAGGTTCAAGAATGGCATTCGACTAGAACTGAAGAATCCCTTTGTGCCGCTAGATCTAAAGGACTATTGTGAGGTGTACAACTGAGCCCAGTTGATAGAGAAAAGTCTAATGAACAAGTCACCTCGTCTGGATCAAGGTTTAATTCGAATCGAGATAGCAACCAACATGGGAAGAGGCCCATGATCCGAGGAAGGTTCCATGTTCCGCCCTACAGGAAGGGTGGAATTGGAAAGTCAACGCCAAATCAGAATGGCGTATGTCACTTCTGTGGAAGGCGACATGGTATGACCCTATACCCTCAGAGAATGGGCGCTTGTTTTGAATGTGGCCAACAGGGTCACCATATCAAAGATTGTCCCGGAAGACTGAGGGGACAACAACAGTTACTACCGCCATCACCGATGGGTCAGATAAGGGGCGTAGTGCCATAATTTGCACCGCAGGGTGGACAGATCAGACCCCCAGCTCAAGCGATAATGTATGCCATCACAAGAGATCATGCAGATGACTCGCCTGATGTAATTACAAGTACAGTTTCACTGAACGACCATCCTGCTTATTCTTTATTCAACCCTAGAGTGACTCATTCTTTTATTGCTGACCAATATGTTAAGCTGATAGGATTAAGTCATGAGTTGTTAGAGTTAGTGGTTAGCATATCTACACTATTAAAGGATAAGGTGTTAGCTGCATTGGGTTGTCCTAGTTGCAAGTTAGTGAATGGTGAGCGATAGGGGAAAATAGATTTATTAGTCCTAGCTATGTATGACTTTGATTTGATAATTGACATGGACTAGCTCACCAAACAACGAGCTAAGATGGACTACTATCATAAAGCGAATCAGTTTGACTCGTTAAAGGGTGGAGGTTTCGAGTTTGTTGGGAATCGAGGAGGACCCTCGATTACCTTGATCTCATCGCCTAAGGCAACCCGTTTGTTAGACGAGGATTGTCAATGTTACCTGGCAACTGTCATGGATACAAGAGTTGAGGAACTAAAGATCAAAGATATCTTAGTGGTGCAAGAATTTTCAGATTTATTCCCAAAGGAATTGCCAGGCCTACCACCAGAGAGAGAGATAGAGTTCGTGATTGAATTAGCACCCGGGACAAAGCCAATCTCTAAGGCTCCTTACTAGATGTCCTTGTTTGAGTTAAAGAACTGAAGGTGTAGATGCTAGAAATGTTGGACAAAGGATTCATACGTCCCAGTGCATCACTTTAGGGAGCACCAGTTCTATTCGTGAAGAAAAAAATATGGTTCGTTGCGTTTGTGCATCGACTATCGTAAACTCAATCGGGTGATGATTAAGCATATGTATCCACTCCTGAAGATCGACGACTTGTTTGATCAGTTATAAGGAGCATCGATATTTTCAAAAATCAATTTGAGGACCGGATATCATTAGCTGAGAATCAGGAAGGAGGACATTCCAAAATCAGCATTTCGTACTCGATACGGCTATTACGAGTTCACTATAATACCGTTCGGTTCGACGAATGCTGCTACTTTTATGGATTTGATGAACCGAGTGTTTAAAGTGTACTTGGATCAGTTCGTGATCATGTTCATCGATGATATTTTGGTGTATTCGAGAAGTGCTGAGGAGCATGAGAGTCAAATGAGAATGGTACTGCAGACTCTGAGGATTCATGGATTGTACACTGAGTTTAGAAAGTGCAAGTTTTGGTTGACTCGTGTTACATTCCTAGGTCACATGATTTTAGGTGAAGGAATCTCTATAGACCCGACCAAGATTGAAGCAGTGATCAACTGGCTAAGATCGACTATAGTGACAGAGATCATAAGTTTTTTGGGTTTAGCAGGCTATTATAGAAGGTTCGTGGAAGGATTTTCAGCTTTGGCATCGCCGTTGATTTGACTCTTGAAGAAAGAAGAGAAATTTTTGTGGACAGACAAATGCGAGCATAGTTTTCAAGAGCTTAAGCATAAGCTGACTACCGTACCTATGCTGACCATTCCATCTGGTCCTAGAGGATACGAGATTTGTAGTGATGCATCGTTAAGAGGATTGGGTTGCGTGCTAATGCAACATGGTAGGGTGGTTGCATACGCCTCCCTCCAGTTGAGACCTCATGAGCTGAATTAGCCAATGCATGACTTAGAACTCGTAGCAATCATATTTTCTTTGAAGATTTGGAGACATTATTTGTATGGAGAAAGATTCTAGTTCTTCACTAACCATCAAAGTCTTAAGTATCTATTTTTTCAAAAGAAGTTGAATATGAGACAGCGTCGTTGGATGGAACTTCCAAAGGACTACAATTGTGCTATTCTATATCACCCTATAAAGGCGAATAAGGTCACCGACACGTTGACTCGGAAGCCTTCAGTCACACAGATGATAGTTAAGGAATGGGTTTTACTCGAGAGAGCTCGAGATTCGGTTTTCAAATTTGAGGTAGGTCACCTTTCGAATCTTCTGGCCACCCTCAGAATTGACCCAGATGTACAGATCAGGATCAAGATACTTCAATCGACAGACTGAGATGTTTAGAAGATTCTACGAGAGGATACTAACAAAAGGAAGCCTAACTTTTAGATTTTTAAGGATGGAACACTGAGGTTCAGAGGATGATTGTGTGTACCTGATGATGCTAAGCTTAGAAAGGAGATTTTATCAGAAGCTCATCGTAGCAATTACAACATTCATTCTGGCAGTACGAAGATGTATTGGAATCTATATCAATACTACTAGTGGTCCGGTATGAAGGCCAACACTGCAAAGCATGTCGCAAAGTGTCTGATGTGTCAACAGGTGAAAGCACAACATTGTAAGCTGGGAGGACTTCTGCAACCTCCCGAGATTCCCGAGTGGAAATGGGAGCACATCACGATAGACTTTATGCTAAGCTTACCGAGGAGTCAGAGAGGTATGATTCCATTTGGGTAGTGGTCGACAGACTGACAAAGTCGGTTCACTTCATCATAGTACAGAAGGAGCTTGATTTAGATAGGCACGCAGAGTTGTACGTGCACCAGATTGTTTGTTTGTATGGAGTGCCGGTAATGATAACTTCAAATCGAGACCCGAGATTCACAGCTGCTTTTTGAAAGAGTTTGCAAGCTGCTTTAGGAACGAAGTTGCAGTTTAGTACAACATATCATCCTCAGACAAATGGTTAGTTTGAGAGGACGATTCAAACCCTTGAAGACATGATGCGAGCTTGCATGCTAGACTTCAAGGGAAGCTACCAATAGAGCTTTCAGGTGGCTCATTTCGAAGCATTGTATGGCAGAGCATGCAGAACGCCAATTTATGAGGATGAAGTCGAGAAAGAAAGATCATAGGCCTAGAGTTGGTTCAGCAACTAGTGGATCCAGTTGCAGTCATCAGAGGTAGAGTAAAGACCACTCAGAGCTGCCAGAAAAGTTACGCAGTAAGCCCCGGAGACCATTGGAATTTCAAGTCGATGATCACATTTTTTAGAAGGTGTCACCAATGAAGGGTACTTCGCGCTTTGGCAAGAAGGGAAAACTGAGTTCGAGATACGTAGGTCCCTTTGAGATTCTAGAGACAATCGGGATCCTAGCGTATCGTCTTGCATTACCGCCGGGACTGGCGCAAGTATACGACGTCTTTCACGTGCTAATGCTGATGAAGTATGAGCCTGACCCGACCCACGTGCTTAATTTTGAGGAATTGGACGTGGATGATAGAATGTCGTACGTGGAAAGCTTGGCTCAAATTGTGGATCGGAAAGAACAAATTCCGCGTTCCAAGATGATCCTGTTGGTTAAAATGGTCTGGCAACACTACGGCACTAAAGGAGTAACTTGGGAAAGTGAGGATTCGATGAGACGATTGTACCCCTGCCTTTTTGTTTAAAGTATTGTGATGGTTTAAATTCTAAGAACGAAATTTTTATAAGAGGAGAAGAGTTATGACATCTTTAAATTTCAGTCCTATTTTCAATTAAATAAATCGAGCCATTCATCGATGAGCCTATAGTGTCATTCTCTGAATTGATCACTCATGTGATAACTAAATTATTGGGAGAAGCCATTAAAGGATTTTAATGCAATAGACTTGAGAATTCGATAAGGAATTGACTACTTGGCCATGTTTATCTGCAAAGATCATTACGGCACAGTTAAAAATCCATCAGAGATTAGAGATAGGTTGTTCTATTAAGAGATGTGATCAAAGTGTGGGTGATTCTACAAGATTGCAAAATTCTTGTTGATCGACACTAGGCCGATTTTTCTGTTATTTTGGTACACTGTGTCTGTATTTGAAGTCTAGAGATTTTCACGACAATCAAGGGCCGCCAATGTGTCCAGGATGTACATTCTGACTCAAAATAAATCAATCACACGTCAATTACACTAAAAATTTATGAAAACTACCCAGTAAGCTAGGTTACGCTAAAATTGCACCAGATTGAAATTAACTGCAAATTTGAATCACAAGTCATTTTAGGAACGTCTCATCCTCCGAAGATTTTTTTTGCAAACCAAGATTTTTGGCGAAAAGTCAAAATAAGGTAGTTTTTCTTCAGAAAAGTCAGCAAACTATTTTTTATCGCATTTTTGGGATTCAAGTTGGTTCTATTGGCAAGGAAAAATGTCAATTTGATCATGAGCACCTCGGTGGATATTATAGGGCCGAAATTTACTTCGATTGGAGAGAGATGGGTCCAAATTAAGGGGAAAATACTTCAAATTCGTATCCCCTTGGTCCCTTAACCTTTGGACCACTTCAATGGCTTATGAAGGAAGATTGGTGGTTGGGAAATTGCTAAGGAAGACAGCCAGTAATGGTGGGGCCTCTTAAGGGGACAAAGAGGTGAGATTGAAGAGATGTGCCCCCCCCCCCAAGCCTTGGCTGTCCCTTTCATATTATGCACCGATTGCTTTCTCCATTTCCAACTTTTGGAAGCTCTGAAAATTGTAGAGAAGCCGACCCCCAAGCCCCCTCGCCGTCGAGTAGCCCGCTGAGTCGCTAAAGTCCTGCTACATAGTAGTCGCGCCCCACACGCTAGCCCGTTCATCCCACACCCGTTCCACCCTTCCCGCGAACCGAGCCAATTTCATCCGCCTCTTGCTCGCTGTCCTGAGCATGTTCAGTTGCCGTGCGTTGTCGTTTGGCCATCCACCACCCCTACCTACCGCCATAACCTTGCTTGGACCATTGTTGCCTGTCCGTGCCGTTTTCGCCCGCAATAGGCCTCTGTTCAGCCTCCTTTAGCCTAAGATCATAAACCGAAGCCAACGAGGAGATCATAAAAATTGTGAAATTCTCAGTTGATGAGAACAATATACTATATCAGCCTACGGGCTTTGATATATCAACTTAAAGTGAGTAGTATAGTTTATCAGCTTAGAGTGAGCATCATTGGTGTACTATATCAGCCTGAGGGCTTTGATATATCAGCTTAATGTGAATAGTATACCTTAGCAGCTTCTAGTTAGCATTATGAGTATACTATGTCAGCCTCCGGGCTTTGATATGTCAGCTTAGGTTGAGCAGTATACTTTATTATCAGTTTTTGGCGAGCTATACTATCTATCTTCAGCTTAAGGTGAGCAGTCCTTGATGTAATTGAACTTTATAGATAGTATTGAATAGGCTGACCAAGAGAGGGTCTTGATGGTATGGAATCGACTAGATCGATTGATCGATGACTTTTATGGATTTGATGATGTGATTCGTTGAATAAATGAATCATGCTGACTTGTAGGAAGGAACTAAGGTCTCCGTCTTTTCTATACCCTGTGTCCGTATTTAAAACCTTGAAATTTTCACAACAACCGAGTGTTGCCAATGTCTCGAAGATGTACATTGTGGCTCGAAAATAATCGACCACGAGTCAATTGCACTAAAATTCCTTGAAAGCTACCCAGTAGGCTAGATATTGCTAAAATCGCACGAAATTGAAACTAACTACAAATTTGAACATGATTTTAGAAATTGAAAGTTCTTTAATGTCACAAGTCATTTTAGGAACGTCAACTCATCATCAAAAGATTTTTCTGCAAATCGAGATTTTCGCAAAAAGTTCAAAGTAAGCCGTTTTGGACCGGGAAATTCGTAGGCCCCTTTTTGGTCACAATTTTTTACATCAAGTTGGTTCTATGGGCTAGGAAAAATGTGGATTTAAGTGTGAACACCTTGGATTTGGGCTCAATTGGAGAAGGACTGATTGAATTGAAGAGGTAAATGTTACAAATTCGTATGCTATGGAGGAGAGGACTTTTGGACCATTTAGGAAGGAAACTTGTGGGTTGCTAAATGGCAGAGGATGAGGGCCATGGGTGGTGGGGGCAAGACAAGGGAAAAATGGACAAGTGTTGAGGGTTGAAGGCCACTTGGGTCCCCCTTGCTTCAGCCACTTCTTATTCTTCCTTGGGCTTTGCTTTCTCCATTGTTGGACCATCTTTGAGCTTAAGAATACCAAAGGAAACCGTCAGCAGCTCCCCCTTGGCCATTGCACACCAGCCCAAGCCACCGGACCCTTTTTCTCCCCAATTTTCCTTTATTCTAGTTTCTGCTCCACCTAACCTTTCATCAAAAACCTGAGTTAAAAGTTTTCTTCCTATGAAAATTAGCTCATGCTCCACCCACCACCATGACCAGAACATTCAGTGAATACCAGAGCACCCCGCCACTCGCTGGAACAATCCACCGGCCGTCCCATTCGTCGGCGAGAAGGAATCGGCCGCCGGATTGCTTGATTCTGCTTGGTTTTGCCAGTTCAGGATTTTCTTCCTATTTCTCCCCATTCTGACCCTTCGTTTGCCCGTTCCATCAACCAGAAAGACTCCTTTGACCCACGAGAGTCACAGGTTGCCAACCACCCGTTCACCGGAGCTCTAATCGACCTGTTTCCTTGCCGTTCAACCGCTGGTTTTCCTTCCCGATTCAGCAATTAGAAGCTGAAGTTTTAGCAAGGGTCTTGGACTTTGTGGCCTATTTCCGAGCCCTTCTCGACCTTGGTTGGTGTCGCCGCTTGGAGGTTTGTCGCCCGCCTTAGCATTGCCGTCATCGTGGACTCACTAGAATGCTAAACCGGTGAGTTTACTCACTAAACCTTACTTAGGAGGTTAATGATGCTTAAGGACTGTTTAGAATAGGCTAGGTATATTTTGGTGGTTAGATTAGCTTAGTTAAATGTTAATTAGAATAAGTGGCTTGATTATTTTAGGGAATTAATTAATTAAGGCTAATTAGGTGATTAGATTAGTGTAATCTTGATTACGTCCTTAATTAGTTAATCTCATTTAATTAATTATTTCAAATTTATAAATATTATTTAATTATTTTATATTAATATAATATATTTTATTTAATTTAATTTTGTAATATATTTAATTATTTATTATTTTCCTAAATTTCTAACGGGATAACCGATGACCGGAATTTTGTGCTGATTGTTGTGGTGTGATTTGTTTATGCAATTGATTGATGGAATGTGCAATTGAGTGATGATTGTGAAAAGGTATGGTATTTTATTAGAAAATCCTCGATGTCAGGTTTTAACACCAAAAGTGGTTTTAATGACTATATCGAACCGTGGGATTTCAAAAAGGAAGAGTATCACTTTTCAAGGTTCGAATTGATTGTGTACCTGCACACGCCTAATTTCTCAAATTTTTTTAATACGAAGAAAATAGGCCAAGATCACTACTTGAATCAATGGATTTGAGTGCAATACATGGTGTCCAGGGCCGAGATTGATTGATCGTGTGTTGGTTAATGAGGACCCGTCCCTGAATTGAGTCGAATGGACATTTCCTTATATGGGATATCAAGATTTTAAGTTCGGGTCGCAATAGATTCTAGACCTATGCTCTTTAGAGAATGCCATCTTTGAGAGACATAGCCGTGCTCAAAGGGGGAGACAGAACCTGGCTATGCTAGAAGACTGTCGAAGTTTGAGAGTAGGCCGGTGCTCATTATGGGGCTTAAATAACAATTGCAACACATGATTGGTTGAGTTTGATGCGCCTAATTATGACACAAAACTGTGTGGCATGATATGGGACATGTCATAATGGTTTGACCTTATAATCGGGATTCCTGTGATTGATTGAGTTGAGAACCCCGCAATTGATTGAGAAAAATGAGGCGTTTCAATTATCGTGTGCATTTGTGATATGCATTGTGATATGAATTGTGCTGACATGTAGGAAGGAACTGAGGTGAAGTAAGTGCTTTGTTCTAATTGAGTGGTTATGTGACTAGGAGACCCTGGGGCGTATTTTCTTCTTAATACAGGTTTAGGGGGTGTACTTACTAAGACACTGTCTCACCCCGCCGTGGGCTCACTTTCAGGTCCTTAGCTGGTGGGTGTGGAGGACCCGAAGCCCCGAAGTCTGTTGGAGGTTGAGTCTGAAGGATCAGCCTTTGTATTAAACTAATATGTCATAGGACAGCTTCTTTTTGGGAGCCGACCTTTTTGTAAACTTTTGACCAGACTCGTTTTGTAACTAAACCCAATTGTTTATAAAAGTTGATTTTTGTGAAATGTTGCCCTGCTTTCCTATCCCATGTTGTTTGTTGTCAGGGGTGTTTGTTTCGCTTCCGCATGCATACAAAAATGATTGGGTTGGCAATGCGTCCTGGAAATGTCGCATTTGTAATGACCATCGTGGGATGTGCGCACGCTCGAGGTTCGGGGCATGACATCCCCATTTGAGTGGTATCAGAGTGGGTCTATGTTTGGAGTTATAAGGTGCGATGGGTCATGGGATAGTTAGTAGGAATGGCCATTTTAATATGCCGATGCATGTGGTTGATAGCTAATTGGTAGCTTGTTTGGCAGTCATTCTATTTTTAATTTTGTGTGGAATTGGAAAGTTGGTTTTTATAAAGAATCTGCAAGATGAGTGACTAGGAGCAGAGCACTCCTAGGAAGAGGACCATAGCACCTGTGATTCAAGCTAAGACATCGATAAAGGTTGGTACCCGATGAGGTCATGGTAGAGTATAGTCTAAAGCCAGTGCTAGTGGAGTAGCACCACCTCCAATCGGTGTTGGGGTAGCAGCCCCTGGTGATCCCATAATTGACGGGATCATGCAGGTGCTAGAGGCAATGGGAAATCGGATAGATCAGTAGGCCCAGAATGAAGCCACCGCCATTACCGTCGTCGCTACAGTTGTTACTGCTGACGCTGCCAATGTTGTTGTTACTACAGCAGCCGCTGCCGTGCCTGCTGAGGTTCCACCTAGGAACATGGTCGCTGTGAGGCCGATGCATAAGCTGGTGGAACAGTTCCTGAAATTGAATCTGCCGAAGTTCACTGGTACAAGAGATCCTGAAGTTGCAACCCTATGGAGAAGACCTTTGAACTACTGATGTGCACCGAAACAGAGAAGGTCATCCTTGCAGCCTATTAGGTAGAAGGAATGGCAAGAACGTGGTGGATGACCACCAGAGGATCGGTATTCCCTAAAGGTGTGGTTCCGGAGTGGAACGCCTTCGTTGAGGTTTGCAACAGTAAGTACTTTTCTGAGACTGACAAAGAACTAAAGATGGCAGAATTCCAGCGCCTTCGTAGATGACAGTTGATCAGTACGAAGCGAAGTTCACTGACCTATTGTAGTATGCCCCTAGATTGGTCGAGGATCCAGCAGACCAAATTAGGAGGTCTAGAGATGGGCTCAACCAGAACTAAAAAGTTCGTTGATACTACTCAACCTGAAGAACTACAATGACTTATATGAACGGGTCCAAATGATAGAAAGAGACTAGAATGAACTAGCCATTGCATTTGGGTTGCGGTTTGGTTCAAACAGAAATGGAAATCGATTTGGGAAGAGACTGATGACTGGAGGAAGGGAACTTGTTCCACCCAACAGGAAGGGTGGGATAGGAAAGTCAACGTTGAGCTAGAGTGGAATATGTCGTGCTTGCGGAAGGCAACATGGTTCAGCCCTATGCCCTACTAGGACGGGTGCTTGTTTTGTATGTGGCCAATAGGGTCACATAGCTAGGAATTGTTCCAATAGACAAATGGGACCGCAGTTACCACTGCCTCCACCATTGGGTTAGAACCTAGGATTGGCACCACAAATCACACCACAGGATGGATTGAACCGACCGCCAGCTTAGGGAAGGACGTATGCTATCATGAGAGAATAGGAAGAGGATGCACCTAATGTGATCATAGGTATAGTCTCGTTGAACGACCAGGCTGCTTATGCTTTATTTGACCTTGGTGCAACACATTCATTTATAGCTTAGCAGTATGTTAAGTTGGTAGGATTGATTCCTAAGTTGTTGGAGTTAGTGGTTAGTATACCGACACCGTTAAAGGATAAGGTGTTAGTTGCAATGGGTTGTTCTGGTTGCAAGTTAGTGATTGGTGAGTGAGAGGGGAAAATGGACTTGATATTCCTAGCCTTGTATGATTTCAATGTGATAATTGGCATGGACTGGCTCACCAAGCAACAAGCTAAGATGGATTGCTATCGCAAGGTGATTTAGTTTAACCCATTAGCGAGTGAGAGCTTTGAGTTTATTGGGAGTCGAGAAGGACCCTCGATTACCATAATCTCGTCGCTTGAGACAACCCGTTTGTTAGACGGGGGTTGTCAAGGTTACTTGGTGACTGTCGTGGATATGATAGTTGAGGAGCTGAAGATTGAAGACATTGCAGTGGTTCAGGAATTTCCAGATGTGTTTCCAAAGGAATTGCCAAATCTGCCACCAGAGAGAGAGATTGAGTTCTTGATTGAGCTAGCCCTCGGGACCGAGCCAATCTCTAAGGCTCTTTATCGGATGGCATTGTCTTAGTTGAAAGAACTGAAGGTGCAGATGCAAGGGTTGTTGGATAAGGGATTCATCCATCCTAGTGCATCACTTTGGGGAGCACCAATTCTGTTCGTGAAGAAGAAGGATGGTTCATTGAACTTGTGCATCGACTATCAACAACTCAATCAGGTGACGATCGAGAACAAATATCTACTACCGAGGATCGATGACTTGTTTGACCATTTGTAAGGAGCGTCAATATTTTCTAAGATTGACCTGAGGATATGACATCATCAGCTGAGGATCAGAAATAAGGACATGCAGAAATCAACATTTCGTACTCAATATGGCCATTATGAGTTTACTGTAATGCCGTTTGGTTTGACGAACGCCCCGGCTGCTTTTATGGATCTGATGAACCTTGTCTTCAATGAGTACCTCGATCAGTTTGTGATTGTTTTCATCGACGACATCCTGGTGGACTCAAGAAGTCCAAAGGAACACGAAAGATAATTGAGGATAATGCTACAGACTCTGAGGAATCATGAGCTATACGCCAAGTTTAGTAACCACGAGTTTTGGTTGATTCATGTTGCGTTCCTAGGTCATGTGAGGGCCATGGGTGGTGGGGCGCGACAAGGGAAAAATGGACAAGTGTTGAAGCTTGAAGGCACTTGGGGTCCCGCTTGCTTCAACCATTTCTTCTTCTTCCTTAGGCTTTGATTTTTCCATTGTTGGACCATCTTTGAGCTCAAGAATACAAAAGGAAACCGACAGCAGCTCCCCCTTGGTAGTCGCACACTAGCCCAAGCCACCAGACCCTTTTTTCTCCCATGTTTTCCTTTATTCCAGTTTCTGCTCCAGCTGACTTTTCGTCAAAAGCTTGTGTTTAAAAGTTCTCTTCCAGTGCGAATTAGCTCACGCTCCACCAACCACCGTGACCAGCACATCCAGTCTGTACCGAAGCACGCCGCCACTTGCCATAATGATCCGCCAACCATCTCGTCCGCCGGCGAGAAGGAACCGGCCACCAGACCACCTAATTCTACATGATTTCGCCAATTCAGTGTTTTCTTCATATTTTTCCCCATTCCAACCCTTCCTTTGCCCGTTCCATCCACCAGCAAGACCCCCTTGACCCTCGGGAGCCACAGGTTGCCAAGCACCCGCTTGCCAAAGCTCCCATCGGCCCGTTTCCTCGTCGTTCAGCTGCTGGTTTTCCTTCTCAGTTCAACAATTAGAAGTTGAAGTTCCAGCAAGGGTCTTGGACTTTGTGGCCCTATTCCAAGCCGTTCTCGACCTTGGTTGGTTTCGCCGCTTGGAGGTTTGTCACCCACCTTGGCATCACCGTTGTTGTCACTATGGACTCACAAGAATGCTAAATCGGTAAGTTTACTCACTAAACCTTGCTTAGGAGGTTAATGATACTTAATGGTTGTTTAGATTATGCTAAGTATGTTTGGTGGTTAGATTAGCTTGGTTAAATATTCATTAGATTAAGTGGCTTGATTAGTTTAGGGGATAATTAATTAAGGCTAATTATGTGATTAGATTAGTGTAATCTCGATTAGGTCCTTAATCAATTATTTTAAGTTAATTAATTATTTAAAATTTATAAATATTATTCAATTATTTTATATTATTATTTTATTTAATTTCGGAATACATTTTATTATTTATTATTTCCGGAAATTATCTTGGATAGTCGATGACCAGAATTTCATCTTGATTTGTTGTGGTGTGATCTGTTTATGCAATTGATTGGTGGAATGTGCAATTGAGTGATTGTGAAAAGTATGGTATTTTATTAGAAAATCCTGGGTGTCAAGTTTTAACACCGAAAGTGGTTTTAATGATTATATCAAACCATGAGATTTCAAAAAGGTAGAGTATCACTTTTCAAGATTCGAAATGATTGTGTATCCACACACGCCTACTTTCTCAGATATTTTTAATACAAAGAAAATAGGCCAAGATCACTATTTTAATCAAGGCATTTGAATGCAATGCACGGTGTCTTAGGCCGAGATTGATTGGTCATGGGTTGGTTAATGAGAACCCATCCCCGAATTGAGTTGGATGGACATTTCCCTATATGGGATATCTTGATTTTAAGTTCGGGTCGCAATAGATTCTGGACCTATGCTCCTTAGAGAATGCCGTCTTTGAGAGACGTAGCTATGCTCAAGGGGGGAGACGGAGCCTGGCTATGCCAGAACACCGCCAAAATTTGAGAGTAGGCCAATGCTCATTATGGTGCTTATATAACAATTGGAACGCATGATTGGTTGAGTTTAATGTGCATGATTATGAGACAAAACCATGTGGTATGGTATGGGATGTGTCATAATGGTTTGGTCTTATATTCAGGACTCATGTGATTGATTAGGCTGAAACCCCCGTAGTTGATTGAGAAAAATGAGGCGTTTTCAATTGTCGTGTGCATTTGTGATATGCATTGTGATATGAACTGTGTTGACGTGCAGGAGGGAACTGAGGCGAGGTAAGTCCTCTGTTCTAATTGAGTGGTTGTGTGATTAGGAGGCCCTCAGGTATATTTTCTTCCTAGTATGGGTTTAGGGGGTGAACTTGTAGAGACATTGTCTCACCCCATCGTGGGCTCACTTTTCAGGTCCTTAGCTAGTGGGTGTGGAGGACCCGACGCCCCAGAGTCTGTGGAGGTGAAGTTTGAAGGATTGGCGTTTGTGTTCGACTAGTATGTCGCAGGACTGCTTCTTTTTGAGAGCCAACTTTTTTATAGACTTTTGACTAGAGTCATTTTATAACTAAACCCCATTGTTTATAAAAGTTGGTTTTTGTGAAATGTTGCCCTGCTTTCCTATCCCATATTTTTTGTTGTCAAGGGTATTTGTTTCGCTTCTGCATGTGTACAAAAATGATTGGGTCAGCGATGCGTCTTGGGAATGTCGCATTTGTATCGACCATTGTGGGATGTGTGCACGCTCGAGATTCGGGACATAACAATTATAGGGGACTCAGATTCCGTGTTGAGCTTGGATAGAGAATGTCAAATACGAAGGAGAATTTTATTCTCAACTTGTATACACAACCTCAACGACTAATACCCAAATGACTCGAGGACTAATAACCCTTAGATGAAACTACACCAAAATTTAATCAATGGTGCAACTTGATGCAAATAATTGAATAGCCCACCTTTAGGTTAAGTTGGCCTTCGCTTGGACAAAGTGGAAAACAACTCGTCCACTTGGTAAAGGGGGAACACTGATGAGACTCATGCACCAAAAAGACCAAAATCACATGAAATCACCAGACAAACTATATTCAAACAATGAGCAAGGAAAAATTACCCGATAAAACTTGCAGTTTGGGAGTAGACTCAAAATTATATTCATATGATTTCAACTAAATTTCTACTCATAATTTAAAGGAAAGTCCAGTTCATTAATCATAAGTTAACAATGTAATCTGAATATTTTTACGATATAACATATGGTTAACATTGACTGGAAGTCGTCGATGATGGAGAAAGACAATTTTACGAGTTCCGTATGAACTCTATGGCAAGAGACTCCGCTTGTTATGACATTGACTCTCTTTGTAGACGATGACTAGAGATTAAAGGCGGCCGGCCAACAGTGAATTCGACGTCCTGCGATTGATAAAATTGAACAACTTGACCAGCATTCTCATAGTGCGCCACGTGCACACCAATAATATAAGTTTCTACGATGTTTGTCGCTAACTCTCATATGGGAATCCTATGGGGAAAGTGTAGGAATTACTAATCAAACGCACTTTTCTCCTTCTCAACCTAACTACGTTGTGTCTCATTCTCATTCTATCTTTTCTAGATAGCATCTTATCATCCACATGTTGGTCTTTATCTGGTCACGAATCTTTAAGCAGCTAAATAATTGATGCTACTTTATACTTATTCAACTCATAGTAAAAAACAAATGATAATAGGAGTGTCTGGTAAATTCTCCCATGGATATCATTTCCTCAGTAGTGGTGCCTAGATATACAAGAGAAACAATAGTCTCGTGATTCTTTTGAAAAGCAAATTCTAAAACCGACTCAAAATAGAAAACCAAATTAAAAATAAAAACCATTTCGCATTAAACTTGTCATGCATGGGTCTCATGGAAATTTTTTCGATTTGCCTTCAGTTTAGCTCGAGAATGAATGCACACATCAAAATTTGTTTGATTGACAAGAGCACAATATCAAATTGAAAAAACTAAGGTTTGATATTCAATTTAAATATTTCTGGAAGTTTGTCCACTATTTTTAATATTGTCTTGTGCTGTAAAATTCAACCACGTGAATAAGTGTGCTCCCGTTACCCATGTAGGCCACCTTTAGGTTAAGTTGGGCTTCACTTGGACAAAGTGGAAAACAGCTCATCCACCTTGTAAAGGAGGAACGCAAATGGGAGTCGTGCATATCACATGATAGATACCGTCGAAAAGACCAGAATCACATGAAATCACCGGACAAATTATAATCAAACGATGGGCAAGTAAAAACTACCCGATAAAACTAGCAATTTGGGAGTAGACTCAAAATTACATACATACGATCTTCAACTAAATTTCGACTCAAAATATAAAGTAAAGTCCAGAGTTCATAAATCATAAGTTAACAATGTAATCTGAATATTATTATGATATACCATATGGTTAACGTTGACTGGAAGTCGTCGATGATGGAGAAAGACAATTTTGACATTGACTCTCTTTGTACACGATGACTAGAGATTAAAGGCGGCCGGGCAACAGTGAATTCGACGTCCTGCAATTGATAAAATTGAACAACTTGACCAGCATTATCCTAGTACGCCACGTGCACACCAATAATATAAGTTTCTACGATGTTTGTCGGCGAGTCTCATATGGGAATCCTATGGGGAAAGTGCAGGAATTGCTAATTAAAGGCAATTTTCTCATTCAACCCAACTCCTTAATGTGTCAATCCGAATCTATCTTTTCTAGATAGAATCTTATCATCCACATGTTGGTCTTCATCTGGTCACGAATCTTTAAGCAGCTAAATAATTGTTGCTACTTTATACTATTCAACTCATAGTACAAAACAAATGATAACAAGAGTGTCTGGCAAATTCACCCATGGATACCATTTCCTTGGTAGTCGTGCCTAGATATACAAGGGAAACAATAGTCTCATGATTCTTTTGTCATCCATGAATCTCATAGAAATTGTTTCGATTTTGCTTCGGTTTAGCTCGAGATTGAATGCACACATCAAAATTAGTTCCATTGAAAAGAGCACAATATCAAATTGAAAAAATTAAGGTCTAATATTCAATTTAATTATTTGCTGAAAATTTGTCCACTACTTTTAATATTGTGTTGTGCTGGAAAATTCAAGCACGTGAATAAGTGTGATCCCATTACCCATGTATCCCACCTTTAGGTTAAGTTGGACTTCACTTCGGCAAAGCAGAAAACAGCTCATCCATTTTGTAAAGGAGGAACGCAAATGGGAGTCATGTCTCACGGGCCGAGAGTTTCCTTGGCCTCGGAATGACCCGCGGGCGCCTAGCGAGCAAAATTCGCCATGCTAGCCTTCCTTCTTCAGCTTTTCCACGAACGATACAGTGAATGATTCTTGGTACGAGATCCTACCACGCCCAGCTTCGCTCAGCAATCTAATCCATCGAGTAAGGCAGCAGTACTCTTTAAGCACAACAACTGGTTTCGGCCTGCCATGGCCTCGTCAGGAGAGCGACATCAGCTCCCAACCAGTTTGTGCACGGGAGGCCTACCCCGTGTTCTGAACTCCTAAGTGATATAATCCATCTATCCCAGAACTTCTAGAATCAACCGTCCGGACGTCACTCCCACGGACCAGTTGTGTTCTACCCTTCTGCCTCACACTCTTCACCAAATAACCTCAAGCGCCACTCACAAGTGTCACGAGTACGGGAGGATTCACAGACCGTGACACATGCATATCACATGATAGAGACCGTCGAAAAGACCAGAATCACATGAAATCACCGGACAAATTATAATCAAATGATGGGCAAGTAAAAACTACACGATAAAACTAGCAATTTGGGAGTAGACGCAAAATTACATACATATGATCTTCAACTAAATTTCTACTCAAAATATAAAGTAAAGTCCAGTGTTCATAAATCGTAAGTTAACAATGTAATCTGAATATTATTATGATATACCATATGGTTAACGTTGACTGGAAGTCGTCGATGATGGAGAAAGACAATTTTGACATTGACTCGCTTCGTACACGATGACTAGAGATCAAAGGCGGCCGGGCAACAGTGAATTCGATGTCCTGCAATTGATAAAATTGAACAACTTGACCACCATTATCCTAGTACGCCACGTGCACAACAATAATATAAGTTTCTACGATGTTTGTCGGCGAGTCTCACAGGGGAATCCTATGGGGAAAGTGCAGGAATTGCTAATTGAAGGCACTTTTCTCATTCAGCCCAACTCCTTAATGTGTCATTCCCATTCTATCTTTTCTAGATAGCATCTTATCATCCACATGTTGGTCTTTATCTGGACACGAATCTTTAAGCAGCTAAATAATTGTTGCTACTTTATACTGTTCAACTCATAGTACAAAACAAATGATAACAAGAGTGTCTGGCAAATTCACCCATGGATACCATTTCCTTGGTAGTGGTGCCTAGATATACAAGGGAAACAATAGTCACATGATTCTTTTGTCATGCATGAATCTCAATGAAATTTGTTTCCATTTTGCTTCGGTTGAGCTCGAGATTGAATGCACACATCAAAATTAGATCGATTGAAAAGAGCACAATATCAAATTGAAAAAATTAAGGTTTAATAGTCAATTTAATTATTTGCTGAAATTTGTCCACTATTTTTAATATTGTGTTGTGCTGTAAAATTCAAGGACGTGAATAAGTGTGATCCCGTTACCCATGTAGCCCACCTTTAGGTTAAGTTGGACATCATTTGGACAAAGCAGAAAACAGCTCAACCATTTCGTAAAGGAGGAACGCAAATGGGAGTCATGTCTCATGGGCCGAGAGTTTCCTTGGCCTCAGAACAACCCACGGGCGCATAGCGAGCGGAATTCGCCAGGCTAGCATTCCTTCTTTAGCTGTTCCACGAACAATACGGTGAATGATTTTTCGTACAAGATCCTACCACGCCCAGCTTCGCTCGGCCGTCTAGTCCATCGAGTAAGGCAACAGTTCTCTTTAGGCACAACAAATAGTTTCGGCCTGCCATGGCCTCGTCAGGAGAGCGGCATCAGCTCCCGACCAGTTTGTGCACGAGAGGCCTACCCCGTGTTCAAAACAACTAAGTGATATAATCCTTGTATCACAGAACTCCTACCACCAACCGTCCGGAAGTCATTACCACGGACCCGGTTGTGTTCTACCCTTCGCCTTACACTCTTCACCGTGATAACCCAAGCGCCATTCACAAGTGTCACGAGTACGGGAGGATTCACAGACCGTGACACATGCATATCACATGATAGATACCGTCGAAATGACCAGAATCACATGAAATCACCGGACAAATTATTTTGAAAGGATGGGCAAGTAAAAAGAACCCGATAAAACCAGCAATTTGGGAGTAGACTCAAAATTACATACATATGAACTTCAACTAAATTTCTACTCAAAATATAAAGTAAAGTCCAGAGTTCACAAATCATAAGTTAACAATGTAATCTGAATATTATTATGACATACCATTTGGTGAACGTTCACTGGAAATCGTCGATGATAGAGAAAGACAATTTTGACATTGACTCTCTTTGTACACGATGACTAGAGATGAAAGGCGGTCATGCAACAGTGAATTCGATGTCCTGCAATTGATAAAATTGAACAACTTGACCAGCATTATCCTAGTACGCCACGTGCACACCAATAATATAAGTTTCTACGATGTTTGTCGGCGAGTCTCACAGGGGAATCCTATGGGGAAAGTGCAGGAATTGCTAATTGAAGGCACTTTTCTCATTCAGCCCAACTCCTTAATGTGTCATTCCCATTCTATCTTTTCTAGATAGCATCTTATCATCCACATGTTGGTCTTTATCTGGACACGAATCTTTAAGCAGCTAAATAATTGTTGCTACTTTATACTGTTCAACTCATAGTACAAAACAAATGATAACAAGAGTGTCTGGCAAATTCACCCATGGATACCATTTCCTTGGTAGTGGTGCCTAGATATACAAGGGAAACAATAGTCACATGATTCTTTTGTCATGCATGAATCTCAATGAAATTTGTTTCCATTTTGCTTCGGTTGAGCTCGAGATTGAATGCACACATCAAAATTAGATCGATTGAAAAGAGCACAATATCAAATTGAAAAAATTAAGGTTTAATATTCAATTTAATTATTTGCTGAAATTTGTCCACTATTTTTAATATTGTGTTGTGCTGTAAAATTCAAGGACGTGAATAAGTGTGATCCCGTTACCCATGTAGCCCACCTTTAGGTTAAGTTGGACATCATTTGGACAAAGCAGAAAACAGCTCAACCATTTCGTAAAGGAGGAACGCAAATGGGAGTCATGTCTCATGGGCCGAGAGTTTCCTTGGCCTCGGAACGACCCGCGGGCGCCTAGCGAGCGAAATTCGCCAGGCTAGCCTTCATGCTTTAGCTGTTCCACGAACGATACCATGAATGACTCTTCGTACGAGATCCTACCATGTCCAGCTTCGCTCGGCCGTCTAGTCCATCGAGTAAGGCAACAGTTCTCTTTAGGCACAACAAATAGTTTCGGCCTGCCATGGCCTCGTCAGGAGAGCGGCATCAGCTCCCGACCAGTTTGTGCACGAGAGGCCTACCCCGTGTTCAAAACAACTAAGTGATATAATCCTTGTATCACAGAACTCCTACCACCAACCGTCCGGAAGTCATTACCACGGACCCGGTTGTGTTCTACCCTTCGCCTTACACTCTTCACCGATAACCCAAGCGCCATTCACAAGTGTCACGAGTACGGGAGGATTCACAGACCGTGACACATGCATATCACATGATAGATACCGTCGAAATGACCAGAATCACATGAAATCACCGGACAAATTATTTTGAAAGGATGGGCAAGTAAAAAGAACCCGATAAAACCAGCAATTTGGGAGTAGACTCAAAATTACATACATATGAACTTCAACTAAATTTCTACTCAAAATATAAAGTAAAGTCCAGAGTTCACAAATCATAAGTTAACAATGTAATCTGAATATTATTATGACATACCATTTGGTGAACGTTCACTGGAAATCGTCGATGATAGAGAAAGACAATTTTGACATTGACTCTCTTTGTACACGATGACTAGAGATGAAAGGCGGTCATGCAACAGTGAATTCGATGTCCTGCAATTGATAAAATTGAACAACTTGACCAGCATTATCCTAGTACGCCACGTGCACACCAATAATATAAGTTTCTACGATGTTTGTCGGCGAGTCTCATAGGGGAATCCTATGGGGGAAGGGCAGGAATTGCTAATTGAAGGCACTTTTCTCATTCAGCCCAACTCCTTAATGTGTCATTCCCATTCTATCTTTTCTAGATAGCATCTTATCATCCACATGTTGGTCTTTATCTGGACACGAATCTTTAAGCAGCTAAATAATTGTTGCTACTTTATACTGTTCAACTCATAGTACAAAACAAATGATAACAAGAGTGTCTGGCAAATTCACCCATGGATACCATTTCCTTGGTAGTGGTGCCTAGATATACAAGGGAAACAATAGTCACATGATTCTTTTGTCATGCATGAATCTCAATGAAATTGTTTCCATTTTGCTTCCGTTGAGCTCGAGATTGAATGCACACATCAAAATTAGATCGATTGAAAAGAGCACAATATCAAATTGAAAAAATTAAGGTTTAATATTCAATTTAATTATTTGCTGAAATTTGTCCACTATTTTTAATATTGTGTTGTGCTGTAAAATTCAAGGACGTGAATAAGTGTGATCCCGTTACCCATGTAGCCCACCTTTAGGTTAAGTTGGACTTCACTTGGACAAAGCAGAAAACAGCTCATCCATTTTGTAAAGGAGGAACGCAAATGGGAGTCATGTATCAGGGGCCGAGAGTTTCCTTGGCCTCGGAACGACCCGCGGGCGCCTAGCGAGCGAAATTCGCCAGGCTAGCCTTCATGCTTTAGCTGTTCCACGAACGATACCATGAATGACTCTTCGTACGAGATCCTACCATGTCCAGCTTCGCTCAGCCGTCTAGTCTATCGAGTAAGGCAACAGTTCTCTTTAGGCACAACAAATAGTTTCGGCCTGCCATGGCCTCGTCAGGAGAGCGGCATCAGCTCCCGACCAGTTTGTGCACGAGAGGCCTACCCCGTGTTCAAAACAACTAAGTGATATAATCCTTGTATCACAGAACTCCTACCACCAACCGTCCGGAAGTCATTACCACGGACCAGTTGTGTTCTACCCTTCTGCCTTACACTCTTCACCAGATAACCCCAAGCGCCATTCACAAGTGTCACGAGTACGGGAGGATTCACAGACCGTGACACATGCATATCACATGATAGATACCGTCGAAATGACCAGAATCACATGAAATCACCGGACAAATTATTTTGAAAGGATGGGCAAGTAAAAAGAACCCGATAAAACCAGCAATTTGGGAGTAGACTCAAAATTACATACATATGAACTTCAACTAAATTTCTACTCAAAATATAAAGTAAAGTCCAGAGTTCACAAATCATAAGTTAACAATGTAATCTGAATATTATTATGACATACCATTTGGTGAACGTTCACTGGAAATCGTCGATGATAGAGAAAGACAATTTTGACATTGACTCTCTTTGTACACGATGACTAGAGATGAAAGGCGGTCATGCAACAGTGAATTCGATGTCCTGCAATTGATAAAATTGAACAACTTGACCACCATTATCCTAGTACGCCACGTGCACAACAATAATATAAGTTTCTACGATGTTTGTCGGCGAGTCTCACAGGGGAATCCTATGGGGAAAGTGCAGGAATTGCTAATTGAAGGCACTTTTTCTCATTCAGCCCAACTCCTTAATGTGTCATTCCCATTCTATCTTTTCTAGATAGCATCTTATCATCCACATGTTGGTCTTTATCTGGACACGAATCTTTAAGCAGCTAAATAATTGTTGCTACTTTATACTGTTCAACTCATAGTACAAAACAAATGATAACAAGAGTGTCTGGCAAATTCACCCATGGATACCATTTCCTTGGTAGTGGTGCCTAGATATACAAGGGAAACAATAGTCACATGATTCTTTTGTCATGCATGAATCTCAATGAAATTGTTTCCATTTTGCTTCGGTTGAGCTCGAGATTGAATGCACACATCAAAATTAGATCGATTGAAAAGAGCACAATATCAAATTGAAAAAATTAAGGTTTAATATTCAATTTAATTATTTGCTGAAATTTGTCCACTATTTTTAATATTGTGTTGTGCTGTAAAATTCAAGGACGTGAATAAGTGTGATCCCGTTACCCATGTAGCCCACCTTTAGGTTAAGTTGGACATCATTTGGACAAAGCAGAAAACAGCTCAACCATTTCGTAAAGGAGGAACGCAAATGGGAGTCATGTCTCATGGGCCGAGAGTTTCCTTGGCCTCAGAACAACCCACGGGCGCATAGCGAGCGGAATTCGCCAGGCTAGCATTCCTTCTTTAGCTGTTCCACGAACAATACGGTGAATGATTTTTCGTACAAGATCCTACCACGCCCAGCTTCGCTCGGCCGTCTAGTCCATCAAGTAAGGTAGCAGTTCTCTTTAGGCACAACAACTGGTTTCAGCCTGCCATGGCCTCGTCAAGAGAGCGGCATCAGCTCCCGACTAGTTTGTGTACGGGAGGCCTACCCCGTCTTTAGAGCTCCTAAGTGATATAATCCTTCTATCCCATAACTTCTAGCACCAACCGTCCTGACGTCACTCCCACGGAGCAGTTGTGTCTACCCTTCTGCCTCACACTCATCACTAGAGAACCCCAAGTACCACTCACAAGTGTCACGAGTACGGGAGGATTCACGGACTGTGACACAACGGACTGTGACACATGCATATCACATGATAGATACCGTCGAAAAGACCAGAATCACATGAAATCACCGGACAAATTATAATCAAACGATGGGCAAGTAAAAACTACCCGATAAAACTAGCAATTTGGGAGTAGACTCAAAATTACATACATATGATCTTCAACTAAATTTCTACTCAAAATATAAAGTAAAGTCCAGTGTTCATAAATCATAAGTTAACAATGTAATCTGAATATTATTATGATGTACCATATGGTTAACGTTGACAGGAAGTCGTCGATGATGGAGAAAGACAATTTTGACATTGACTCGCTTCGTAAACGATGACTAGAGATGAAAGGCGGCCATGCAACAGTGAATTCGATGTCCTGCAATTGATAAAATTAAACAACTTGACCAGCATTATCGAGGTACGCCACGTGCACACCAATAATATAAGTTTCTACGATGTTTGTCGGCAGGTCTCATAAGGGAATCCTATGGGGAAAGTGCAGGATTGTCTAATTAAAGGCACTTTTCTCATTCAGCCCAACTGCTTAATGTGTCCATCCCAATCTATCTTTTCTAGATAGCATCTTATCATCCACATGTTGGTCTTCATCTGTCACGAATCTTCAAAGCAGCTAAATAATTGTTGCTACTTTATACTGTTCAACTCATAGTACAAAACAAATGATAACAAGAGTGTCTGGCAAATTCACCCATGGATACCCTTTCCTTGGTAGTGGTGCCTAGATATACAAGGGAAACAATAGTCTCATGATTCTTTTGTCATGCATGAATCTCAATGAAATTGTTTCCATTTTGCTTCGGTTTAGCTCGAGATTGAATGCACACATCAAAATTAGATCGATTGATAAGAGCACAATATCAAATTGAAAAAATTAAGGTTTAATATTCAATTTAATTATTTGCTGAAAATTTGTCCACTATTTTTAATATTGTGTTGTGCTGTAAAATTCAAGGACGTGAATAAGTGTGATCCTGTTACCCATGTAGCCCACCTTTAGGTTAAGTTGGACTTCACTTGGACAAAGCAGAAAACAGCTCAACCATTTCGTAAAGGAGGAACGCAAATGGGAGTCATGTCTCATGGGCTGAGAGTTTCCTTGGCCTCAAAACGACCCACGGGCGTCTAGCGAGGAATTCGCCAAGCTAGCCTTCCTTCTTTAGCTGTTCCACGAACAATACGGTGAATGATTTTTCGTACGAGATCCTAACACGCCAAGCTGCGCTCGGCCGTCTAGTCCATCAAGTAAGGTAGCAATTCTCTTTAGGCCCAACAATTGGTTTCGGCCTGCCATGGCCTCGTCAAGAGAGCGGCATCAGCTCCGACTAGTTTGTGCACGGGAGGCCTACCCCGTGTTCAGAGCTCCTAAGTGATATTATCCTTCTATCCCAGAACTTCTAGCACCAACCGTCCTGACGTCACTCCCACGAAGCAGTTGTGTCTACCCTTCTGCCTCACACTCATCACCAGATAACCCCAAGTGTCACTCACAAGTGTCACGAGTACGGGAGGATTCACGGACCGTGACACATGCATATCACATGATAGATACCGTCGAAAAGACCAGAATCACATGAAATCACCGGACAAATTATAATCAAACGATGGGCAAGTAAAAACTACCCGATAAAACTAGCAATTTGGGAGTAGACTCAAAATTACATACATATGATCTTCAACTAAATTTCTACTCAAAATATAAAGTAAAGTCCAGTGTTCATAAATCATAAGTTAACAATGTAATCTGAATATTATTATGATGTACCATATGGTTAACGTTGACAGGAAGTCGTCGATGATGGAGAAAGACAATTTTGACATTGACTCGCTTCGTAAACGATGACTAGAGATGAAAGGCGGCCATGCAACAGTGAATTCGATGTCCTGCAATTGATAAAATTAAACAACTTGACCAGCATTATCGAGGTACGCCACGTGCACACCAATAATATAAGTTTCTACGATGTTTGTCGGCAGGTCTCATAAGGGAATCCTATGGGGAAAGTGCAGGATTGTCTAATTAAAGGCACTTTTTCTCATTCAGCCCAACTGCTTAATGTGTCCATCCCAATCTATCTTTTCTAGATAGCATCTTATCATCCACATGTTGGTCTTCATCTGTCACGAATCTTCAAAGCAGCTAAATAATTGTTGCTACTTTATACTGTTCAACTCATAGTACAAAACAAATGATAACAAGAGTGTCTGGCAAATTCACCCATGGATACCCTTTCCTTGGTAGTGGTGCCTAGATATACAAGGGAAACAATAGTCTCATGATTCTTTTGTCATGCATGAATCTCAATGAAATTGTTTCCATTTTGCTTCGGTTTAGCTCGAGATTGAATGCACACATCAAAATTAGATCGATTGATAAGAGCACAATATCAAATTGAAAAAATTAAGGTTTAATATTCAATTTAATTATTTGCTGAAAATTTGTCCACTATTTTTAATATTGTGTTGTGCTGTAAAATTCAAGGACGTGAATAAGTGTGATCCTGTTACCCATGTAGCCCACCTTTAGGTTAAGTTGGACTTCACTTGGACAAAGCAGAAAACAGCTCAACCATTTCGTAAAGGAGGAACGCAAATGGGAGTCATGTCTCATGGGCTGAGAGTTTCCTTGGCCTCAAAACGACCCACGGGCGTCTAGCGAGGAATTCGCCAAGCTAGCCTTCCTTCTTTAGCTGTTCCACGAACAATACGGTGAATGATTTTTCGTACGAGATCCTAACACGCCAAGCTGCGCTCGGCCGTCTAGTCCATCAAGTAAGGTAGCAATTCTCTTTAGGCCCAACAATTGGTTTCGGCCTGCCATGGCCTCGTCAAGAGCGGCATCAGCTCCGACTAGTTTGTGCACGGAGGCCTACCCCGTGTTCGAGCTCCTAAGTGATATTATCCTTCTATCCCAGAACTTCTAGCACCAACCGTCCCGACGTCACTCCCACGGAAGCAGTTGTGTCTACCCTTCGCCTCACACTCATCACCAGATAACCCTAAAAGTGTCACTCACAAGTGTCACGAGTACGGGAGGATTCACGGACCGTGACACATGCATATCACATGATAGATACCGTCGAAAAGACCAGAATCACATGAAATCACCGGACAAATTATAATCAAACGATGGGCAAGTAAAAACTACCCGATAAAACTAGCAATTTGGGAGTAGACTCAAAATTACATACATATGATCTTCAACTAAATTTCTACTCAAAATATAAAGTAAAGTCCAGTGTTCATAAATCATAAGTTAACAATGTAATCTGAATATTATTATGATGTACCATATGGTTAACGTTGACAGGAAGTCGTCGATGATGGAGAAAGACAATTTTGACATTGACTCGCTTCGTAAACGATGACTAGAGATGAAAGGCGGCCATGCAACAGTGAATTCGATGTCCTGCAATTGATAAAATTAAACAACTTGACCAGCATTATCGAGGTACGCCACGTGCACACCAATAATATAAGTTTCTACGATGTTTGTCGGCAGGTCTCATAAGGGAATCCTATGGGGAAAGTGCAGGATTGTCTAATTAAAGGCACTTTTCTCATTCAGCCCAACTGCTTAATGTGTCCATCCCAATCTATCTTTTCTAGATAGCATCTTATCATCCACATGTTGGTCTTCATCTGTCACGAATCTTCAAAGCAGCTAAATAATTGTTGCTACTTTATACTGTTCAACTCATAGTACAAAACAAATGATAACAAGAGTGTCTGGCAAATTCACCCATGGATACCCTTTCCTTGGTAGTGGTGCCTAGATATACAAGGGAAACAATAGTCTCATGATTCTTTTGTCATGCATGAATCTCAATGAAATTGTTTCCATTTTGCTTCGGTTTAGCTCGAGATTGAATGCACACATCAAAATTAGATCGATTGATAAGAGCACAATATCAAATTGAAAAAATTAAGGTTTAATATTCAATTTAATTATTTGCTGAAAATTTGTCCACTATTTTTAATATTGTGTTGTGCTGTAAAATTCAAGGACGTGAATAAGTGTGATCCTGTTACCCATGTAGCCCACCTTTAGGTTAAGTTGGACTTCACTTGGACAAAGCAGAAAACAGCTCAACCATTTCGTAAAGGAGGAACGCAAATGGGAGTCATGTCTCATGGGCTGAGAGTTTCCTTGGCCTCAAAACGACCCACGGGCGTCTAGCGAGGAATTCGCCAAGCTAGCCTTCCTTCTTTAGCTGTTCCACGAACAATACGGTGAATGATTTTTCGTACGAGATCCTAACACGCCAAGCTGCGCTCGGCCGTCTAGTCCATCAAGTAAGGTAGCAATTCTCTTTAGGCCCAACAATTGGTTTCGGCCTGCCATGGCCTCGTCAAGAGAGCGGCATCAGCTCCGACTAGTTTGTGCACGGGAGGCCTACCCCGTGTTCGAGCTCCTAAGTGATATTATCCTTCTATCCCAGAACTTCTAGCACCAACCGTCCCGACGTCACTCCCACGGTTAGTTGTGTCTACCCTTCCTCGCCTCACACTCATCACCGATAACCCAAGTGTCACTCACAAGTGTCACGAGACGGAGGATTCACGGACCGTGACACATGCATATCACATGATAGATACCGTCGAAAAGACCAGAATCACATGAAATCACCGGACAAATTATAATCAAACGATGGGCAAGTAAAAACTACCCGATAAAACTAGCAATTTGGGAGTAGACTCAAAATTACATACATATGATCTTCAACTAAATTTCTACTCAAAATATAAAGTAAAGTCCAGTGTTCATAAATCATAAGTTAACAATGTAATCTGAATATTATTATGATGTACCATATGGTTAACGTTGACAGGAAGTCGTCGATGATGGAGAAAGACAATTTTGACATTGACTCGCTTCGTAAACGATGACTAGAGATGAAAGGCGGCCATGCAACAGTGAATTCGATGTCCTGCAATTGATAAAATTAAACAACTTGACCAGCATTATCGAGGTACGCCACGTGCACACCAATAATATAAGTTTCTACGATGTTTGTCGGCAGGTCTCATAAGGGAATCCTATGGGGAAAGTGCAGGATTGTCTAATTAAAGGCACTTTTCTCATTCAGCCCAACTGCTTAATGTGTCCATCCCAATCTATCTTTTCTAGATAGCATCTTATCATCCACATGTTGGTCTTCATCTGTCACGAATCTTCAAAGCAGCTAAATAATTGTTGCTACTTTATACTGTTCAACTCATAGTACAAAACAAATGATAACAAGAGTGTCTGGCAAATTCACCCATGGATACCCTTTCCTTGGTAGTGGTGCCTAGATATACAAGGGAAACAATAGTCTCATGATTCTTTTGTCATGCATGAATCTCAATGAAATTGTTTCCATTTTGCTTCGGTTTAGCTCGAGATTGAATGCACACATCAAAATTAGATCGATTGATAAGAGCACAATATCAAATTGAAAAAATTAAGGTTTAATATTCAATTTAATTATTTGCTGAAAATTTGTCCACTATTTTTAATATTGTGTTGTGCTGTAAAATTCAAGGACGTGAATAAGTGTGATCCTGTTACCCATGTAGCCCACCTTTAGGTTAAGTTGGACTTCACTTGGACAAAGCAGAAAACAGCTCAACCATTTCGTAAAGGAGGAACGCAAATGGGAGTCATGTCTCATGGGCTGAGAGTTTCCTTGGCCTCAAAACGACCCACGGGCGTCTAGCGAGGGGAATTCGCCAAGCTAGCCTTCCTTCTTTAGCTGTTCCACGAACAATACGGTGAATGATTTTTCGTACGAGATCCTAACACGCCAAGCTGCGCTCGGCCGTCTAGTCCATCAAGTAAGGTAGCAATTCTCTTTAGGCCCAACAATTGGTTTCGGCCTGCCATGGCCTCGTCAAGAGAGCGACATCAGCTCCGACTAGTTTGTGCACGGGAGGCCTACCCCGTGTTCGGGAGCTCCTAAGTGATATTATCCTTCTATCCTAGAACTTCTAGCACCAACCGTCCTGACGTCACTCCCACGAAGCAGTTGTGTCTACCCTTCTGGCTCACACTCATCACCAGATAACCCCAAGTGTCACTCACAAGTGTCACGAGTACGGGAGGATTCACGGACCGTGACACATGCATATCACATGATAGATACCGTCGAAAAGACCAGAATCACATGAAATCACCGGACAAATTATAATCAAACTATGGGCAAGTAAAAACTACCCGATAAAACTAGCAATTTGGGAGTAGACTCAAAATTACATAGATATGATCTTCAACTAAATTTCTACTCAAAATATAAAGTAAAGTCCAGTGTTCATAAATCATAAGTTAACAATGTAATCTGAATATTATTATGATATACCATTTGGTGAACGTTCACTGGAAATCGTCGATGATGGAGAAAGACAATTTCGACATTGACTCTCTTGTACACGATGACTAGAGATGAAAGGCGGCCATGCAACAGTGAATTCGATGTCCTGCAATTGATAAAATTGAACAACTTGACCAGCATTATCCTGATACGCCACGTGCACACCAATAATATAAGTTTCTACGATGTTTGTCGGCGAGTCTCATAAGGGAATCCTATGGGGAAAGTGCAGGATTGTCTAATTAAAGGCACTTTTCTCATTCAGTCCAACTGCTTAATGTGTCCATCCCTATCTATCTTTTCTAGATAGCATCTTATCATCCACATGTTGGTCTTCATCTGTCACGAATCTTCAAAGCAGCTAAATAATTGTTGCTACTTTATACTGTTCAACTCATAGTACAAAACAAATGATAACAAGAGTGTCTGGCAAATTCACCCATGGATACCCTTTCCTTGGTAGTGGTGCCTAGATATACAAGGGAAACAATAGTCACATGATTCTTTTGTCATGCATGAATCTCAATGAAATTGTTTCCACTTTGCTTCGGTTTAGCTCGAGATTGAATGCACACATCAAAATTAGATCGATTGAAAAGAGCACAATATCAAGTTGAAAAAATTAAGGTTTCATATTCAATTTAATTTTTTCCTGGCCGAGAGTTTCCTTGGCCTCAGAATGACCCACGGGCGCCTAGCGAGCGGAATTCGCCAGGCTAGCCTTCCTTCTTTAGCTGTTCCACGAACAATACGGTGAATGATTTTTCGTACGAGATCCTACCACGCCCAGCTTCGCTCGGCCGTCTAGTCCATCAAGTAAGGTAGCAGTTTTCTTTAGGCACAACAACTGGTTTCGGCCTGCCAGGGCCTCGTCAAGAGAGCAGCATCAGCTCCCGACTAGTTTGTGCACGGGAGGCCTACCCCGTGTTCAGAGCTCCTAAGTGATATTATCCTTCTATCCCAGAAATTCTAGCAACAACCGTCCTGACGTCACTCCCACGGAGCAGTTGTGTCTACCCTTCTGCCTCACACTCATCACCGATAACCCAAGTGCCACTCACAAGTGTCACGAGTAAGATTTTATGATTCACGGACCGTGACACATGCATATCACATGATAGATACCGTCGAAAAGACCAGAATCACATGAAATCACCGGACAAATTATAATCAAACGATGGGCAAGTAAAAACTACCCGATAAAACTAGCAATTTGGGAGTAGACTCAAAATTACATAGATATGATCTTCAACTAAATTTCTACTCAAAATATAAAGTAAAGTCCAGTGTTCATAAGTCATAAGTAAACAATGTAATCTGAATATTATTATGATGTACCATATGGGTAACGTTGACAGGAAGTCGTCGATGATGGAGAAAGACCATTTTGACATTGACTCGCTTCGTAAACGATGACTACAGATCAAAGGCGGCCGGGCAACAGTGCATTCGATGTCCTGCAATTGATAAAATTGAACAACTTGACCAGCATTATCCTAGTACGCCACGTGCACACCAATAACATAAGTTTCTACGATGTTTGTCGGCGAGTCTCATATGGGAATCCTATGGGGAAAGTGCAGGAATTGCTAATTAAAGGCACTTTTCTCATTCAGTCCAACTGCTTAATGTGTCCATCCCTATCTATCTTTTCTAGATAGCATCTTATCATCCACATGTTGGTCTTCATCTGTCACGAATCTTCAAAGCAGCTAAATAATTGTTGCTACTTTATACTATTCAACTCATAGTACAAAACAAATGATAACAAGAGTGTCTGGCAAATTCACCCATGGATACCCTTTCCTTGGTAGTGGTGCCTAGATATACAAGGAAAACAATAGTCTCATGATTCTTTTGTCATGCATGAATCTCAATGAAATTGTTTCCATTTTGCTTCGGTTTAGCTCGAGATTGAATGCACACATCAAAATTAGATCGATTGAAAAGAGCACAATATCAAATTGAAAAAATTAAGGTTTAATATTCAATTTAATTATTTGCTGAAAATTTGTCCACTATTTTTAATATTGTGTTGTGCTGTAAAATTCAAGCACGTGAATAAGTGTGATCCTGTTACCCATGTAGCCCACCTTTAGGTGAAGTTGGACTTCACTTGGACAAAGCAGAAAACAGCTCAACCATTTCGTAAAGGAGGAACGCAAATGGGAGTCATGTCTCATGGGCTGAGAGTTTCCTTGGCCTCAAAACGACCCACGGGCGCCTAGCGAGCGGAATTCGCCTGGCTAGCCTTCCTTCTTTAGCTGTTCCACGAACAATACGGTGAATGATTTTTCGTACGAGATCCTAACACGCCAAGCTGCGCTCGGCCGTCTAGTCCATCAAGTAAGGTACCAGTTCTCTTTAGGCTCAACAACTGGTTTCGGCTTGCCATGGCCTCGTCAAGAGAGCGGCATCAGCTCCCGACTAGTTTGTGCACGGGAGGCCTACCCCGTGTTCAGAGCTCCTAAGTGATATTATCCTTCTATCCCAGAACTTCTAGCACCAACCGTCCTGACGTCACTCCCACGGAGCAGTTGTGTCTACCCTTCTGCCTCACACTCATCACCAGATAACCCCAAGTGCCACTCACAAGTGTCACGAGTACGGGAGGATTCACGGACCGTGACACATGCATATCACATGATAGATACCGTCGAAAAGACCAGAATCACATGAAATCACCGGACAAATTATAATCAAACGATGGGCAAGTAAAAACTACCCGATAAAACTAGCAATTTGGGAGTAGACTCAAAATTACATACATATGATCTTCAACTAAATTTCTACTCAAAATATAAAGTAAAGTCCAGTGTTCATAAATCATAAGTTAACAATGTAATCTGAATATTATTATGATGTACCATATGGTTAACGTTGACAGGAAGTCGTCGATGATGGAGAAAGACAATTTTGACATTGACTCGCTTCGTAAACGATGACTAGAGATGAAAGGCGGCCATGCAACAGTGAATTCGATGTCCTGCAATTGATAAAATTAAACAACTTGACCAGCATTATCGAGGTACGCCACGTGCACACCAATAATATAAGTTTCTACGATGTTTGTCGGCAGGTCTCATAAGGGAATCCTATGGGGAAAGTGCAGGATTGTCTAATTAAAGGCACTTTTCTCATTCAGCCCAACTGCTTAATGTGTCCATCCCAATCTATCTTTTCTAGATAGCATCTTATCATCCACATGTTGGTCTTCATCTGTCACGAATCTTCAAAGCAGCTAAATAATTGTTGCTACTTTATACTGTTCAACTCATAGTACAAAACAAATGATAACAAGAGTGTCTGGCAAATTCACCCATGGATACCCTTTCCTTGGTAGTGGTGCCTAGATATACAAGGAAACAATAGTCTCATGATTCTTTTGTCATGCATGAATCTCAATGAAATTGTTTCCATTTTGCTTCGGTTTAGCTCGAGATTGAATGCACACATCAAAATTAGATCGATTGATAAGAGCACAATATCAAATTGAAAAAATTAAGGTTTAATATTCAATTTAATTATTTGCTGAAAATTTGTCCACTATTTTTAATATTGTGTTGTGCTGTAAAATTCAAGGACGTGAATAAGTGTGATCCTGTTACCCATGTAGCCCACCTTTAGGTTAAGTTGGACTTCACTTGGACAAAGCAGAAAACAGCTCAACCATTTCGTAAAGGAGGAACGCAAATGGGAGTCATGTCTCATGGGCTGAGAGTTTCCTTGGCCTCAAAACGACCCACGGGCGTCTAGCGAGGGGAATTCGCCAAGCTAGCCTTCCTTCTTTAGCTGTTCCACGAACAATACGGTGAATGATTTTTCGTACGAGATCCTAACACGCCAAGCTGCGCTCGGCCGTCTAGTCCATCAAGTAAGGTAGCAATTCTCTTTAGGCCCAACAATTGGTTTCGGCCTGCCATGGCCTCGTCAAGAGAGCGGCATCAGCTCCGACTAGTTTGTGCACGGAGGCCTACCCCGTGTTCGAGCTCCTAAGTGATATTATCCTTCTATCCCGAACTTCTAGCACCAACCGTCCCGACGTCACTCCCACGGGCGGTTGTGTCTACCCTTCGCCTCACACTCATCACCGATAACCCCAAGTGTCACTCACAAGTGTCACGAGTACGGGAGATTCACGGACCGTGACATATGCATATCACATGATAGATACCGTCGAAAAGACCAGAATCACATGAAATCACCGGACAAATTATAATCAAACTATGGGCAAGTAAAAACTACCCGATAAAACTAGCAATTTGGGAGTAGACTCAAAATTACATAGATATGATCTTCAACTAAATTTCGACTCAAAATATAAAGTAAAGTCCAGTGTTCATAAATCATAAGTTAACAATGTAATCTGAATATTATTATGATATACCATTTGGTGAACGTTCACTGGAAATCGTCGATGATGGAGAAAGACAATTTCGACATTGACTCTCTTTGTACACGATGACTAGAGATGAAAGGCGGCCATGCAACTGTGAATTCGATGTCCTGCAATTGATAAAATTGAACAACTTGACCAGCATTATCCTGATACGCCACGTGCACACCAATAATATAAGTTTCTACGATGTTTGTCGGCGAGTCTCATAAGGGAATCCTATGGGGAAAGTGCAGGATTGTCTAATTAAAGGCACTTTTCTCATTCAGTCCAACTGCTTAATGTGTCCATCCCTATCTATCCTTTCTAGATAGCATCTTATCATCCACATGTTGGTCTTCATCTGTCACGAATCTTCAAAGCAGCTAAATAGTTGTTGCTACTTTATACTGTTCAACTCATAGTACAAAACAAATGATAACAAGAGTGTCTGGCAAATTCACCCATGGATACCCTTTCCTTGGTAGTGGTGCCTAGATATACAAGGGAAACAATAGTCACATGATTCTTTTGTCATGCATGAATCTCAATGAAATTGTTTCCATTTTGCTTCGGTTTAGCTCGAGATTGAATGCACACATCAAAATTAGATCGATTGAAAAGAGCACAATATCAAGTTGAAAAAATTAAGGTTTCATATTCAATTTAATTTTTTCCTGGCCGAGAGTTTCCTTGGCCTCAGAATGACCCACGGGCGCCTAGCGAGCGGAATTCGCCAGGCTAGCCTTCCTTCTTTAGCTGTTCCACGAACAATACGGTGAATGATTTTTCGTACGAGATCCTACCACGCCCAGCTTCGCTCGGCCGTCTAGTCCATCAAGTAAGGTAGCAGTTTTCTTTAGGCACAACAACTGGTTTCGGCCTGCCAGGGCCTCGTCAAGAGAGCAGCATCAGCTCCCGACTAGTTTGTGCACGGGAGGCCTACCCCGTGTTCAGAGCTCCTAAGTGATATTATCCTTCTATCCCAGAAATTCTAGCAACAACCGTCCTGACGTCACTCCCACGGAGCAGTTGTGTCTACCCTTCTGCCTCACACTCATCACCAGATAACCCCAAGTGCCACTCACAAGTGTCACGAGTACGGGAGGATTCACGGACCGTGACACATGCATATCACATGATAGATACCGTCGAAAAGACCAGAATCACATGAAATCACCGGACAAATTATAATCAAACGATGGGCAAGTAAAAACTACCCGATAAAACTAGCAATTTGGGAGTAGACTCAAAATTACATACATATGATCTTCAACTAAATTTCTACTCAAAATATAAAGTAAAGTCCAGTGTTCATAAGTCATAAGTAAACAATGTAATCTGAATATTATTATGATGTACCATATGGGTAACGTTGACAGGAAGTCGTCGATGATGGAGAAAGACCATTTTGACATTGACTCGCTTCGTAAACGATGACTACAGATCAAAGGCGGCCGGGCAACAGTGCATTCGATGTCCTGCAATTGATAAAATTGAACAACTTGACCAGCATTATCCTAGTACGCCACGTGCACACCAATAATATAAGTTTCTACGATGTTTGTCGGCGAGTCTCATATGGGAATCCTATGGGGAAAGTGCAGGAATTGCTAATTAAAGGCACTTTTCTCATTCAGTCCAACTGCTTAATGTGTCCATCCCTATCTATCTTTTCTAGATAGCATCTTATCATCCACATGTTGGTCTTCATCTGTCACGAATCTTCAAAGCAGCTAAATAATTGTTGCTACTTTATACTGTTCAACTCATAGTACAAAACAAATGATAACAAGAGTGTCTGGCAAATTCACCCATGGATACCCTTTCCTTGGTAGTGGTGCCTAGATATACAAGGGAAACAATAGTCTCATGATTCTTTTGTCATGCATGAATCTCAATGAAATTGTTTCCATTTTGCTTCGGTTTAGCTCGAGATTGAATGCACACATCAAAATTAGATCGATTGAAAAGAGCACAATATCAAATTGAAAAAATTAAGGTTTAATATTCAATTTAATTATTTGCTGAAAATTTGTCCACTATTTTTAATATTGTGTTGTGCTGTAAAATTCAAGCACGTGAATAAGTGTGATCCTGTTACCCATGTAGCCCACCTTTAGGTGAAGTTGGACTTCACTTGGACAAAGCAGAAAACAGCTCAACCATTTCGTAAAGGAGGAACGCAAATGGGAGTCATGTCTCATGGGCTGAGAGTTTCCTTGGCCTCAAAACGACCCACGGGCGCCTAGCGAGCGGAATTCGCCTGGCTAGCCTTCCTTCTTTAGCTGTTCCACGAACAATACGGTGAATGATTTTTCGTACGAGATCCTACCACGCCCAGCTTCACTCGGCCGTCTAGTCCTTCAAGTAAGGCAGCAGTTCTCTCGAGGCACAATAACTAATTTCGGCCTGCCATGGCCTCGTCAGGAGAGCGGCATCAGCTCCCGACTAGTTTGTGCACAGGAGGCCTACCTCGTCTTCAGAGCTCCTAAGTGATATAATCCTTCTATCTCAGAACTCCTAGTATCAACCGTCCTGACATTACTCCGACGGATTAGTTTTGTTCTACCCTTCTGGCTTACACTCTTCACCAGTAACCCTAAGCACCACTCACAAGTGTCACGAGTACGGGAGGATTCACGGACCGTGACACATGCATATCACATGATAGATACCGTCGAAAAGACCAGAATCACATGAAATCACCGGACCAATTATAATCAAACGATGGGCAAGTAAAAACTACCCGATAAAACTAGCAATTTGGGAGTAGACTCAAAATTACATACATATGATCTTCAACTAAATTTCTACTCAAAATATAAAGTAAAGTCCAGTGTTGATAAATCATAAGTTAACAATGTAATCTGAATATTATTATGATATACCATTTGGTGAACGTTCACTGGAAATCGTCGATGATGGAGAAAGACAATTTTGACATTGACTCGCTTCGTAAACGATGACTAGAGATCAAAGGCGGCCGGGCAACAGTGAAATCGATGTCCTGCAATTGATAAAATTGAACAACTTGACCAGCATTATCCTAGTACGCCACGTGCACACCAATAATATAAGTTTCTACGATGTTTGTCGGCGAGTCTCGTATGGGAATCCTATGGGGAAAGTGCAGGAATTGCTAATTAAAGGCACTTTTCTCATTCAACCCAACTGCTTAATGTGTCCATCCCAATCTATCTTTTGTAGATAGCATCTTATCATCCACATGTTGGTCTTCGTCTGTCACGAATCTTAAAAGCAGCTAAATAATTGTTGCTACTTTATACTGTTCAATTCATAGTACAAAACAAATGATAACAATAGTGTCTGGCAAATTCAGCCATGGATACCATTTCCATGATAGTGTTGCCTAGATATACAAGGGAAACAATAGTCTCATGATTCTTTTGTCAAGCATGAATCTCATTGAAATTGTTTCGATTTGGCATCGGTTTAGCTCGAGATTGAATGCACACATCAAAATTAGTTCGATTGAAAAGAGCACAATATCAAATTGAAAAAATTAAGGTCTAATATTCAATTTAATTATTTGTTGAAAATTTGTCCACTACCTTTAATATTGTGTTGTGCTGGAAAATTCAAGCACGTGAATAAGTGTGATCCCATTACCCATGTATCCCACCTTTAGGTTAAGTTGGACTTCACTTCGGCAAAGCAGAAAACAGCTCATCCATTTTGTAAAGGAGGAACGCAAATGGGAGTCATGTCTCACGGACCGAGAGTTTCCTTGGCCTCGGAATGACCCGCGGGCACCTAGCGAGCAGAATTCGCCAGGCTAGCCTTCCTGCTTTAGCTGTTCCACGAACGATACAGTGAATGACTCTTCATACGAGATCCTACCACGCCCAGCTTCGCTCGGCCATCTAGTCCATCGAGTAAGGCAGCAGTTCTCTTTAGGCACATCAATTGGTTTCGGCCTGCCATGGCCTCGTCAGGATAGCGACTTCAGCTCCCGACCAGTTTGTGCACGGGAGGCCTACCCCGTGTTCAGATCTCCTAAGTGATATAATCCATCTATCCCAGAACTCCTAGCACCAACCGTCCGGACGTCACTCCCACGGACAAGTTGTGTTCTACCCTTCTGCCTCACACTCTTCACCAAATAACCTCAAGTGCCACTCACAAGTGTCACGAGTACGGGAGGATTCACAGACCGTGACACATGTATATCGCATGATAGATACCGTCAAAAAGACCAGAATCACATGAAATCACCGGATAAATTATAATCAAACGATGGGCAAGTAAAAACTACCCGATAAAACTAGCAATTTGGGAGTAGACTCAAAATTACATACATATGATTTTCATCTAAATTTCTACTCAAAATATAAAGTAAAGTCCAGTGTTCATAAATCATAAGTTAACAATGTAATCTGAATATTATTATGATGTACCATATGGATAACGTTGACTGGAAGTCGTCCATGATGGAGAAAGACAATTTTGAGATTGACTGGCTTCGTACACGATGACTAGAGATCAAAGGCGGCCGGGCAACAGTGCATTCGATGTCCTGCAATTGATAAAATTGAACAACTTGACCAGCATTATCCTAGTACGCCACGTGCACACCAATAATATAAGTTTCTACGATGTTTGTCGGCGAGTCTCATATGGGAATCCTATGGGGAAAGTGCAGGAATTGCTAATTAAAGGCACTTTTCTCATTCAACCCAACTCTTTAATGTGTCAATCCCAATCTATCTTTTCTAGATAGCATCTTATCATCCACATGTTGGTCTTCATCTGGTCACGAATCTTTAAGCAGCTAAATAATTGTTGCTACTTTATACTATTCAACTCATAGTACCAAACAAATGATAACAAGTGTGTCTGGCAAATTCACCCATGGATACCATTTCCTTGGTAGTGGTGCCTAGATATACAAGGGCAACAATAGACTCATGATTCTTTTGTCATGCATGAATCTCGTTGAAATTGTTTCGATTTTGCTTCGGTTTAGCTTCAGATTGAATGCACACATCAAAATTAGATCGATTGAAAAGACCACAATATCAAATTGAAAAAATTAAGGTTTAATATTCAATTTAATTATTTGCTGAAATTTTTTCCACTATTTTTAATATTGTGTTGTGCTATAAAATTCAACGACGTGAATAAGTGTGATCCCGTTACCCATGTAGCCCACCTTTAGGTTAAGTTGGACTTCAGTTGAACAAACCTGAGAAAAGCTCACCCATTTCGAAAAGGAGGAACGCAAATGGGAGTCATGTCTCATGGGCCGAGAGTTTCCTTGGCCTCAGAACGACCCACGGGCGCCTAGCGAGCGGAATTCGCTAGGCTAGCCTTCCTTCTTTAGCTGTTCCATGAACAATACGGTGAATGATTCTTCGTACGAGATCCTAACACGCCTAGCTTCGCTCGGCCGTCTAGTCCATCAAGTAAAGTAGCAGTTCTCTTTAGGCACAACAACTGGTTTCGGCCTGCCATGGCCTCGTCAGGAGAGCGGCATCAGCTCCCGACTAGTTTGTGCACGGGAGGCCTACCCCGTCTTTAGAGCTCCTAAGTGATATAATCCTTCTATCCCATAACTTCTAGCACCAACCGTCCTAACGTCACTCCCACGGAGCAGTTGTATCTACCCTTCTGCCTCATACTCTTCACTAGATAACCCCAAGTGCCACTCACAAGTGTCACGAGTACGTGAGGATTCACGGACCGTGACACATGCATATCACATGATAGATACCGTCGAAAAGACCAGTATCACATGAAATCACCAGACAAATTATAATCAAACGATGGGCAAGTAAAAACTACCCAATAAAACTAGCAATTTGGGAGTAGACTCAAAATTACGTACATAGGATCTACAACTAAATTTCTACTAAAAATATAAAGTAAAGTCCAGTGTTCATAAATCATAAGTTAACAATGTAATCTGAATATTATTATGATGTACCATTTGGTTAACGTTGACTGGAAGTCGTCGATGATGGAGAAAGACAATTTTGACATTGACTCGCTTCGTACACGATGACTAGAGATCAAAGGCGGCCGGGCAACAGTGAATTCGATGTCCTGCAATTGATAAAATTGAACAACTTGACCAGCATTATCCTAGTACGCCACGTGCACACCAATAATATAAGTTTCTACGATGTTTGTCGGCGAGTCTCATTTGGGAATCCTATTGGGAAAGTGCAGGAATTGCTAATTAAAGGCACTTTTCTCATTCAACCCAACTCTTTAGTGTGTCATTCCCATTCTACCTTTTCTAGATAGCATCTTATCATCCACATGTTGGTCTTTACCTGGACACGAATCTTTAAGCAGCTAAATAATTGTTGCTAATTTATACTGTTCAACTCATAGTACAAAACAAATGATAACAAGAGTGTCTGGCAAATTCACCCATGGATACCATTTCCTTGGTAGTGGTGCCTAGATATACAAGGGAAACAATAGTCTCATGATTCTTTTGTCATGCATGAATCTCCTTGAAATTGTTTCGATTTTGCTTCGGTTTAGCTCGAGATTGAATGCACACATCAAAATTAGATCGATTGAAAAGATTAAGGTTTAATATTCAATTTAATTATTTGCTGAAAATTTGTCCACTATTTTTAATATTGTGTTGTGCTGTAAAATTCAAGGACGTGAATAAGTGTGATCCCGTTACCCATGTAGCCCACCTTTAGGTTAAGTTGGACTTCAGTTGGACAAACCCGAAAAAAGCTCACCCATTTTGTAAAGGAGGAATGCAAATGCGAGTCATGTGTCACGGGCCGAGAGTTTCCTTGGCCTCAGAACGACCCGTGGGAGCCTAGCGAGCGGAATTCGCCAGGCTAGCCTTCCTTCTTTAGTCTCACGATTCTTTTGTCATGCATGAATCTCATTGAAATTGTTTCGATTTTGCTTCGGTTTAGCTCAAGATTGAATGCACAAATCAAAATTAGTTCGATTGAAAAGAGCACAATATCAAATTGAAAAAATTAAGGTTTAATTTTCAAATTAATTATTTGCTGAAAATTTGTCCACTATTTTTAATATTGTGTTGTGCTGTAAAATTCACGGACGTGAATAAGTGTGAGCCCGTTACCCATGTAGCCCACCTTGAGGTTAAGTTGGCCTTCACTTGGACAAAGCAGAAAACAGCTCATCCATTTTGTAAAGGAGGAACGCAAATGGGAGTCATGTGTCAGGGGCCGAGAGTTTCCTTGGTCTCAGAACGACCCGCGGGCGCCTAGCGAGCGGAATTCGCCAGGCTAGCCTTCCTGCTTTAGTTGTTCCACGAACGATACCATGAATGACTCTTCGTACGAGATCTTACCATGTCCAGCTTCGCTCGGCCGTCTAGTCCATCGAGTAAGGCAACAGTTCTCTTTAGGCACAACAACTGGTTTCGGCCTGCCATGGCCTCGTCAGGAAAATGGCATCAGCTTCCGACCACTTTGTGCACGAGTGGCCTACCCCGTGTTCAAAACTCCTAAGTGATATAATCCTTGTATCCCAGAACTCCGAGCACCAACCGTCCGGAAGTCACTCCCACGGACCAATTGTGTTCTACACTTCTGCCTTACACTCTTCACCAGATAACCCCAAGCGCCACTCACAAGTGTGACGAGTACGGGAGGATTCACCGACCGTTACACATGCATATCACATGATAGATACCGTCGAAAAGACCAGAATCACATGAAATCACGGGACAAATTATTATGAAACGATGGGCAAGTAAAAACTACCCGATAAAACAAGCAATTTGGGAGTAGACTCAAAATTACATACATATCATCTTCAACTAAATTTCTACTCAAAATCTAAAGTAAAGTCCAGAGTTCATAAATCATAAGTTAACAATGTAATCTGAATATTATTATGATATACCATTTGGTGAACGTTTACCGGAAGTCGTCGATGATGGAGAAAGACAATTTTGACATTGACTCTCTTCGTACACGATGACTAGAGATTAAAGGCGGCCGGGCAACAGTGAATTCGATGTCCTGCAATTGATAAAATTGAACAACTTGATCAGCATTATCCTAGTAAGCCACGTGCACACCAATAATATAAGTTTCTACGATGTTTGTCGGCGAGTCTCATATGGGAATCCTATGGGGAAAGTGCAGGAATTGCTAATTAAAGGCACTTTTCTCAATCAACCCAACTCCTTAATGTGTCAATCCCATTCTATCTTTTATAGATAGCATCTTATCATCCACATGTTGGTCTTCATCTGGTCACGAATCTTTAAGCAGCTAACTTTTTGTCGCTACTTTATACTATTCAACTCATAGTACAAAACAAATGATAACAAGAGTGTCTGGCAAATTCACCCATGGATACCATTTCCTTGGTAATGGTGCCTAGATATAGAAGGGAAACAATAGACTCATGATTCTTTTGTCATGCATGAATCTCATTGAACTTGTTTCGATTTTGCTTCGGTTTAGCTCGAGATTGAATGCACACATCAAAATAAGTTCGATTGAAAAGAGCACAATATCAAATTGAAAAAATTAAGGTTTAATATTCAATTTAATTATTGGCTGAAAATTTGTCCACTATTTTTAATATTGTGTTGTGCTGTAAAATTCAAGGACGTGAATAAGTGTGATCCCGCTACCCTTGTAGCCCACCTTTAGGTTAAGTTGGACTTCACTTGGACAAAGCAGAAAACAGCTCATCCATTTTGTAAAGGAGGAACGCAAATGCTAGTCATGTGTCAGGGGCTGAGAGTTTCCTTGGCCTCGGAACGACCCGCGGGCACCTAGCAAGCGGAATTCGCCAGGCTAGCCTTCCTTCTTTAGCTGTTCCACGAACGATACCATGAATGATTCTTCGTACGACATCCTACCACGCGTAACTTCGCTCGGCCGTCTAGTCCATCTAGTAAGGCAGCAGTTCTCTTTAGGAACAACAACTAGTTTCGGCCTGCCATGGCCTCGTCAGGAGAGCGGCAACAGCTCCCGACTAGTTTGCGCACGGGAGGCCTACCCTGTCTTCAGAGCTCCTAAATGATATAATCCTTCTATCCCAGAACTTCCAGCACCAACCGTCCTGACGTCACTCCCACGGACGAGTTGTTTATACCCTTTTGCCTCACACTCTTCACCAGATAACCCCAAGCGCCACTCACAAGTGTCACAAGTATGGGACGATTCACGGACCGTGACAGATACATATCACATGATAGATACCGTCGAAAAGTTCAGAATCACACGAAATCACCGGACAAATTATAATGAAACGATGGGCAAGTAAAAACTACCCGATGAAACTAGCAATTTGGGAGTAGACTCAAAATTACATACATATGATCTTCAACTAAATTTCTACTCAAAATATAAAGAAAAGTCCAGAGTTCATAAATCATAAGTTAACAATGTAATCTGAAAAATATTATGATATACCATATGGTTAACGTTGACTGGAAGTCGTCGATGATGGAGAAAGACAATTTTGACATTGACTCTCTTCGTACACAATGACTAGAGATTAAAGGCGGCCGGGCAACAGTGAATTCGATGTCCTGCAATTGATAAAATTGAACAACTTTACCAGCATTATCCTAGTAAGCCACTTGCACACCAATAATATAAGTTTCTACGATGTTTGTCGGCGAGTCTCATATGGGAATCCTATGGGGAAAGTGCAGGAATTGCTAATTAAAGGCACTTTTCTCATTCAACCCAACTCTTTAGTGTGTCATTCCCATTCTACCTTTTCTAGATAGCATCTTATCATCCACATGTTGGTCTTTACCGGGACACGAATCTTTAAGCAGCTAAATAATTGTTGCTACTTTATACTGTTCAACTCATAGTACAAAACAAATGATAACAAGAGTGTCTGGCAAATTCACCCATGGATACCATTTCCTTGGTAGTGGTGCCTAGATATACAAGGGAAACAATAGTCTCATGATTCTTTTGTCATGCATGAATCTCCTTGAAATTGTTTCGATTTTGCTTCAGTTTAGCTCGAGATTGAATGCACGCATCAAAATTAGATCGTTTGAAAATATTAAGGTTTAATAATCAATTTAATTATTTGCTGAAAATTTGTCCACTATTTTTAATATTGTGTTGTGGTGTAAAATTCAAGGACGTGAATAAGTGTGATCACGTTACACATGTAGCCCACCTTTAGGTTAAGTTGGACTTCACTTGGACAAAGCAGAAAACAGCTCATCCATTTTGTAAAGGAGGAACGCAAATGGGAGTCGTGTGTCAGGGGCCGAGAGTTTCCTTGGCCTCGAAATGACCCGCGGGTACCTAGCGAGCGGAATTTGCCATGCTAGCCTTCCTTCTTTAGCTGTTCCATGAACGATACCATGAATGATTCTTCGTACGAGATCCTACCACGCGCAGTTTTGGTCGGCCGTCTAGTCGATCGAGTAAGGCAGCAGTTCTCTTTAGGCACAACAACTGGTTTCGACCTGCCATGGCCTCATCAGGAGAGCGGCATTAGCTCCCGACTAGTTTGGGCACGGGAGGCCTACTCTGTCTTCAGAGCTCCTAAGTGATATAATCCTTCTATCCCAGAACTTCTAGCACCAACCGTCCAGACGTCACTCCCACGGACCAGTTGTGTCTACCCTTCTGCCTCACACTCTTGACCAGATAACCCCAAGCGCCACTCACAAGTGTCACGAGTACGGGAGATTTCACGGACCGTGACACAAGCATATCACATGATAGATACCGTCGAAAAGACCAGAATCACACGAAATCACCAGACAAATTATAATGAAACGATGGGCAAGTAAAAACTACCCGATGAAACTAGCAATTTGTGAGTAGACTCAAAATTACATACATATGATCTTCAACTAAATTTCTACTCAAAATATAAAGTAAAGTCCAGAGTTCATAAATCATAAGTTAACAATGTAATCTGAATATTATTATGATATACCATATGGTTAACGTTGACTGGAAGTCGTCGATGATGGAGAAAGACAATTTTGACATTGACTCTCTTCGTACACGATGACTAGAGATTAAAGGCGGCCGGGCAACAGTGAATTCGATGTCCTGCAATTGATAAAATTGAACAACTTGACCAGCATTATCCTAGTAAGCCACGTGCACACCAATAATATAAGTTTCTACGATGTTTGTCGGCGAGTCTCATATGGGAATCCAATGGGGAAAGTGCAGGAATTTCGAATTAAAGGCACTTTTCTCATTCAATCCAGCTCCTTAATGTGTCGATCCCATTCTATCTTTGCTAGATAGCATCTTATCATCCACATGTTGGTCTTCATCTGGTCACGAATCTTGAAGCAGCTAAATAATTGTCGCTACTTTATACTATTCAACTCATAGTACAAAACAAATGATAACAAGAGTGTCTGGCAAATTCACCCATGGATACCATTTCCTTGGTAGTGGTGCCTAGATATAGAAGGGAAACAATAGTCTCATGATTCTTTTGTCATGCATGAATCTCATTGAAATTGTTTCGATTTTGCTTCGGTTTATCTCGAGATTGAATGCACACATCAAAATTAGATCGATTGAAAAGAGCACAATATCAAATTGAAAAAATTAAGGTTTAATATTCAGTTTAATTATTTGCTGAAAATTTGTCCACTATTTTTAATATTGTGTTGTGCTGTAAAATTCAAGGACGTGAATAAGTGTGATCCCGTTACCCATGTAGCCCATCTTTAGGTTAAGTTGGACTTCACTTGGACAAAGCAGAAAACAGCTCATCCATTTTGTAAGGGAGGAACGCAAATGGGAGTCATGTGTCAGGGGCTGAGAGTTTCCTTGGCCTCGGAATGACCTGCGGGCACCTAGCGAGCAGAATTCGCCAGGCTAGCCTTCCTTCTTTAGCTGTTCCACGAACGATACCATGAATGATTCTTCGTACGAGATCCTACCACGCCCAGCTTCACTCGGCCGTCTAGTCCTTCAAGTAAGGCAGCAGTTCTCTCGAGGCACAATAACTAATTTCGGCCTGCCATGGCCTCGTCAGGAGAGCGGCATCAGCTCCCGACTAGTTTGTGCACAGGAGGCCTACCTCGTCTTCAGAGCTCCTAAGTGATATAATCCTTCTATCTCAGAACTCCTAGTATCAACCGTCCTGACATTACTCCGACGGATTAGTTTTGTTCTACCCTTTCCGCTTACACTCTTCACCAAGAACCTAAGCACCACTCACAAGTGTCACGAGTACGGGAGGATTCACGAACCGTGACACATGCATATCACATGATAGATACTGTCGAAAACACCAGAATCACATGAAATCACCGGACAAATTATAATCAAACGAAGGGCAAGTAAAAACTACCCGATAAAACTAGCAATTTGGGAGTAGACTCGAAATTACATACATACGATCTTCAACTAAATTTCTACTCAAAATATAAAGTAAAGTCCAGAGTTCATAAATCATAAGTTAACAATGTAATCTGAATAATATTATGATATACCATATGGTTAACGTTGACTGGAAGTCGTCGATGATGGAGAAAGACAATTTTGACATTGACTCTCTTTGTACACGATGACTAGAGATTAAAGGCGGTCGGGCAACAGTGAATTCGATGTCCTGCAATTGATAAAATTGAACAACTTGACCAGCATTATCCTAGTACGCCACGTGCACACCAATAATATAAGTTTCTACGATGTTTGTCGGCGAGTCTGATATGGGAATCCTATGGGGAAAGTGTAGGAATTGCTAATTAAAGGCACTTTTCTCATTCAACCCAACTCCTTAATGTGTCAATCCCATTCTATCTTTTCTAGATAGCATGTTATCATCCACATGTTGGTCTTCATCTGGTCACGAATCTTGAAGCAGCTAAATAATTGTCGCTACTTTATACTTATTCAACTCATAGTGAAAAAAACCTGATAACAGGAGCGTCTGGCAATTTCTCCCATGGATACCATTTCCTCTGTAGTGGTGCCAAGATTTACGAGGGAAACAATAGTCTCGTGATTCTTTTGAGAACCAAATTCTAAAATCGACACAAAATGGAAAGCCAAATTAAAAGTAAAAACCATTTCACATTAAACTTGTCATGCATGGGACTCATTGAAATTTTATGGATTTGGCTTCAGTTTAGCTTGAGATTGAATGCACAAATCAAAATTAATTCGATTTAAAAGAGCACAATATCAAATTGAAAAAAAAAATAAGGTTTAGGGTCCTTCGTTTTACAGAAAATTTCATGTTTCTGGAAAACATTTTCCAAGAAGTCATTTTCCGAAAATGAGTATTTTCCGGGTTTTTGAAACCTAAACTTTGAGTAGAAAATATTTTCCACCGTTCGTTAGCTAATTTAATTGTTTGGAAAAAAATATCACAAATTGAATTTTAATAATTTAAATTGACAAAAAAATTAGTTTTATTTTTTTATATTTTTTTTGAAAAATGAATTTTTAATTATTTGTATTTTTAAAAAAAATCAATTTTCATTTTTTATTATTTCTTTGTTTTTCTTTTTCTTTTTTTTTCTTTTTCTTTTCCTTCCTCCTTCCTCCACCTTCTTCCTCTCGACTCCTCCTTCCTCCGCCACCGCCTCCTTCCTCCTCCTCCTTCTTCCTACTCCTTCCTCCACCGCCACATGCCTGACGATGGTCGGCTGCTTGGCAGCCACCAACACCCGGTCACCAGAGGCCGGCGAACCTCTAGCGAGCTCGGCCGAGGCCCAAGCCCCATCCAACTCGCCGGATCTGGCAAGGCCCAAGTTCCGCCTCAGGCCGGTGGGGCTCTGCCTCTCTCAATCTGGCGAGGGCCGAGCTTGCCAGGCTCGGGCGAGCTCGGCTTCGCCAGATCGGGCTAGGCGGAGCCTTGCCGGCTTGGGGCAAGGTTTGAGCTGGCTCACGACCAGTTGCCGACAGCCGCCATGGCCGGTGACCGGCCACCAAGAAAGAAGATGAAATTGAAAAAAAAAGAAAAGAAAAGAAAAAAGAAAAAAAAATTAAAAACTCGCTTTTAAAAAAAATAGAAAAGAAAAAAAAAACCATAAATGTGTTGCTGAAACGAAAGAAGTGGAATAAGTTATGGAAAATGTTTTCCTCTTTTTAGAAGGGGAAATCATTTTCCACAATCTTAAGAGGAGATTTTCCATTGACCGGAAAACATTTTCTTTGACCATCTATTTTCCGTCATTCGAACACCGAAAATTCCGGAAAATGTTTTTTCGGAAATTGTTTTCCGCAAAACGAACGGACTCTTAATGTTCAATTTGAATGTTTGCTGAAAGTCTGTCCACTATTTTTAATATTGTCTTGTGCCGTAAAATTCAAGCGCGTGAATAAGTGTGGTCCTGTTACCCATGTAGCCCACCTTTAGGTTAAGTTGGACTTCACTTGGACAAAGTGGAAAACCGCTCATCCACTCTGTAAAGGAGGAACGCAAATGGAAGTCGTGCTTATCACAGGATAGATACCACCGAAAAGACCAGAATCACATGAAATCACCGGACAAATTATAATCAAACTATGAGCAAGTAAAAAACTACCCAATAAAACTTGCAGTTTCGGAGTAGACTCAAAAATATATTCATATGATCTTCAACTAAATTTTCACTCATAATATAAAGTCCAGATTCATAAATCGTAAGTTAACAATGTCAGCTGAATATTATTATGATATACCATATGGTTAACGTTGACTGGAAGTCGTCGATGGTGGAGAAAGACAATTTTGACATTGACTCTCTTTGTACACGATGACTAGAGATTAAAGGCGGCCGGCCAAAAGTGAATTCGATGTCCTGCAATTGATAAAATTGAACAACTTGACCAGCGTTATCCTGGTACGTCACGTGCACACCGATAATATAAGTTTCTACGATGTTTGTCGGTGACTCTCATATGGGAATCCTATGGGGAAAGTGCAGTGCACTTTTCTCATTCTCAACTCAACTCCGTTGTGTCTCATTCCCACTCTATCCTTTCTGGATCGCATTTTATCATCCATATGTGTATCTTTACTTGCTCACGAATCTTTAAGCAGCTAAATAATTGTTACTACTTTATACTATTCAACTCATAGTAAAAAACAAATGATAATAGGAGTGTCTAGCAAATTCTCCCATGGATACCATGGATACCATTTCCTCAGTAGTGGTGCCTAGATATACAAGGGAAACAATAGTCTCGTGATTCTTTTGAGAAGCAGTTTCTAAAACCAAAACCAAATTAAAAGTAAAAACCATTTTGCATTAAACTTGTCATGCATGGTGTCATTGAAATTTTATCGATTTGGCTTCGGTTTAGCTCGAGATTGAATGCACACATCAAAATTAGTGCGATTCAATAGAGCAAGATATCAAATTGAAAAAATTAAGGTTTAATATTCAATTTGAATATTTGTCGAAAGTCCGTCCACTATTTTTCATATTGTCTTGTGCCGTAAAATTCAAGTGCATGAATAAGTGTGGTCCATTTGCCCATGTAGCCCACCTTTACGTTAAGTTGGACTTCGCTTGGCCAAAGTGGAAAACAACTCATCGACTTTGTAAAGGAGGAACACAAATGGGGTCGTGCATATCATAGGATATATACCACCGAAAAGACCACAATCACATGAAATCACCGGACAAATTATAATCAAACAATGCGCAAGTAAAAACTACCCAGCGGCTTGGTGGGCTCGAATGGGCAAGGAGCGGCTGCTGGTTTGGTTTTTCTGGGTTCTTGGAGGCTTCACACGGCTGAGATGGAGGGGAGTAGTTGATGGAAGCAAGGGGGGAGGGAACAACTTGGCTGGTGGGACCACTTGTTCTTCAACTTCATCTTCTTGTCCCCTTGGAAGACCCCACCACAACCCAGCTGTATTCCCCTGCAATTTCCAGCCACAAAATTCCTTCAAGAAGCCCTTGAAGTGGTCCACAAGTTGTGTCCATGGGGGGCACACGAATTTGGAGGCAATTGTCTCAAATTGGACTTCAATCCTCACTTGAATCAATTCAAAATGGCCCTCATAATTTCCACCGACGTATCATCGATCAATTTGGCATTTTTCCTCGCCAATAGATCACACTTGCATCCCAATTTCACGATAAAAACGGTCATCTACATTTTCTCGGGTAAAAAACGCCCTATCTCGACTTTTCACCAAAAATCTCGCTTTGCAGAAAAATTTTCGGAGAATGAGTCGACGTTCCTAAAATGACTCATGACATGATAGAACTTTCAATTTCAGAAGTCGGATTCAATTTCGCAATTAATTTCAATTTGGAGCGATTTTAGCATGACCTAAGCTATTTGATAGGTTTCAGAACTTTTTAGTGCAAATGACCCGTGGTTAATTTTCTTCGAGCCATAATGAACCTCTTCGACACATTGGCGACTCTCGGTGGTCATGAAAATATTGTGGATTCAAATACGGACACAAAATGATAGAAAAATCAGTCTAGTGCCGATCGACAAGAATTTTTCAATTTGGTGGAATCACCCACATTTAACCACACATCTCACTATAACCGACCTATTTCTGATTTTAATCGATTTTTACTATGCCAAAATCATCTCTATAGATGAGCACAGTTGAGTAGCCGATTCCTGGTCGAATTCTCAATTCTATTATGTTAAAATCCCTTAATGGCTTCCCCAAATAGTCTAGTTATCTCATAAGTGATCAGCTCTGAGAATAACACTATAGGCATGTCGATGAAATGCCCGATTTATTCAATTTAAAACATGACTGAAAAATCGAGGATGTTATAAGTCTTCCCCTCTTATAAAAATTTTATCCTCGAAATTTAAACTATCACAACTCTTTAAACAAAAAGGTGGGGGTACAATTGTCTCATTGACTATTCACTCTCCCAGGTTGCTCCTTCACTGCTGTGGTGTTGCCAGACCACTTTGACCAATGGGATGGTCTTTGTATGAAGACCTTGCTCTTTTCGATCCACAATTTAAATCGGGCTTTCAACGTACGACATTCTGTCGTCCACGTCTAATTCTTCAAAATTAAGCACGTGGGTCGGGTCAGGCTCATACTTCCTCAACATCGACACGTGAAAGATGTTGTGCACTTGCCCCAATCTTGACGACAATGCAACATAATACGCCAAGGTCCCAATTCTCTCTAGAATCTCGATTGGACCTATGTGCCTTGGACTTAGTTTCCCTTTCTTGCCAAAGTGCGAGGTACCCCTCATTGGTGACACTTTTAGAAAAACGTGATCACCAACTTGGAATTCCAAAAGTCTTCAAAACTTATCTACATAACTCTTCTGCTAGCTCTTAGCGATCTTTAGTCTACCTCTGATCACTACAACTGCATCCACTAATTCCTGAACCAACTCTAAGCTTGTAAGCTTTCTTTCCTTAACTTCATCTCAACACATAGGAGTTTTGCTTGCTCTGCCATACAACGCTTCAAAAGGAGCAATCTGAATGCTTTGTTGATAGCTATTGTTGTAGGCAAACTCAACAAGATGAAGTTGTTATTCCCAACTTCCTTTAAAATCCAACACGCAAGCTCGTAGAATGTTTTCAAGGATTTCAATTGTCCTCTCAGACTCGCCATCCGTCTGAGGATGATATGCCATACTATACAATAGATTCGTCCCTAAAGCACTCTCCAAGCTTTTCCAAAAGGCAGCCGTGAATCTTGGGTCTCCGTCTGAAGTGATCGTCACCGGCACTCCATGCAGATGAACGATCTGATGCACGTACAGCTCTGCATGTCTATCCAAACTAAGATCCTTTCGTACTGTAATGAAGTGAGACGAACTTGTCGGTCTGTTAACCACTACCTAAATGGAATCATTTCCTCTATGACTCCTCGGTAAACCGGTCACAAAATCCATTGTGATGTTCTTCCATTTCCACTCTAGGATTTCGAGAGGTTGCAAAAGTCCTCTCGCCTTGCAATGCTGAGCCTTCACTTGCTGACACGTCAAACACTTGGCGACATGCTTGGCGATGTCCGCCTTCATACTTGTCATGCTCCAATCCTCGGGCATGCACCAATCCCTTACCTGGTCGATTAAATAGTGACATCCCATGACGCATCGCCAACCCATTCATTTTAAATGAGCATGCAGAAGCAGATATAAAATCCCTAGACAAAGTGCAAACCACACTTATATACATTGCAAACCAATGTGCATATATATACAATGTGAGCTACCAAGTTAGGTCTTATTCAACAAATTCAAATAACAAAGTCTGCAGATAGGGGTGGGGGTTTCCAAACTACTCCAGGTCGTCCTCCTTGATGATCTCTCCTTCTTCCAAGCTCCAGCTAGAGCCCACGGTTGAGTACTCTGGAGAATCATAATCACCATCAAACTTGGGATCCTTCGCATCCACCACTGCACCATCCTTAGGGTCTGCAGTACCCTTTCCAAAAGCAACCTCCATCACATACCGAGGTATATTAGATTCTAGTACAGGGCCCTCCCTTCGGCCATCATGATAATGGCGATACCATGCCCTGTATTGATGGGGCACCTTTTGCGTTCACCCACATCAACCCAAACTATGGACTTTATCAGCACATATTCTAACCTTTTAGGGTGCCGCTGTATCGGAATGTGGTAACTTTGCTCTGTGAACTTGTTAGGCTAGCCAAAATGTCCAAGAGCTTCTACCATCTATGTACCTGAAATGTTGTCCCACAATGGGGTGAGGCGACATCTCAGCGAGTTCCACCCCCTAAGACTCGACTATGAAGAAAATACGCCCTAACGGCTGCCTAAGTACAACACAAGTCAGAGGACTTACCTTGGCCTCAGTTCCTTCCTACAAATCAGTACGATTCAAATAGATATCTAATCAATCACTACAGATTGAGTCATCGATCCATCGACTCAGTCGATTCCATGTCATCGTGGTGAATTCAATCAATACTATCTATAAGTCCGATCTCATCAAGGACTGCTCACCCTTAAGCTGAAAATGGATAGTACTATGCCTCAAAGGCTAATAAATAGTATACATCTTTCTCTTTCTAAGCTGACATATCGAGCCATCGAGCTGATATTGTATATTAACCATTCTCACCAAAGCTGTGCGAACCTTAATTGCTCACCGAAGCTGTGCGAATCTTATTTGCTCACTGAAGCTGTACGAATCTTATGGTATACTGTCGCTCTAAGCTAAGGTATCAAGCTTGCAGGCCGATACAATATATTATTCTAATCAACCAATGATTTCTCATCTTTTATCATACTCGATAAAGATACTCATGTATGGGGACACGGTTAGCCTTAGTAAAAATACAATAGTTTCACTTTTGAAAATCCCACCATTTATTACATTGCACAATATCATTTTCGGTGCTGTCAACCAACACCCGATGATTTTCTAATTAATTACTTAAATTAATTAATTTTGGGATAAATTCGCAAAAATGCAAATCACCCACAATCGGCACAAATTAAAGCTCAATTAAATAAACATATCACACTACTGAAATTAGCATAAAATTCTGGTCACCGGCTATCCCGGTCTAATTTTCGAAAAATAATTAATTAATTCAATAATTACGGAAAATAATAATTGAATACCAATAAATGGTAAAAATGCTAACTTACGCCTGTAAAGCCTAATTAAATGCCAAGATAGACCCGAAAAATTTCTGAATCACTCTAGATAAATACTAGAGCTTGTCTAGGCCCTAATTGCACTAACTATCCACCTAACATGCATCGATAAATTAATTAAATTCACTAATCTAATCTAACTATCTACCTAATCCATACTTAACCTAACTAATCAATCCTTAGGTGTGATTAACCTACTAAGCGAGGATTAGTGAGTTAAACTAACTCGTTCGGTGATCCGATCGGATCAAACTGACGAGGGCGCGATAGGGGATGATCTTCTCCAAAGTGGGCTTGTCTTTCGGGGTCAGGAAGTGGGCCAAAACGGACCAAGATAGCTGCTGGAAACCCACTACTTCAACTGTTGTTTGGTGAGTGAAATGAGAGAAAACGGGGCTAGTTTGGCGAGGCACAAGCGGACGAGGCAGCAGGGGTCGGTCATGGGTCCAAGTGAAGCTCGGCGGCCTCCGGTGGTGGCTCACAGCAGTCCAAGCGTCCTCGGTAGCTCGCTAGGCTCGAGCAGGAGGCGGAGCTGACTTTGGTGTGGGCAGACGGTTGGAAGACGCACTTAGAGGCGAGCAACATGAGCAACGGCGGTTCAGCGATCCGGCAATGGCGTGCGACAGAGGAGGGACTGGATGGTGGCTTCTCTAGATTTTCTTGGACTTGAAATAGCAAGATAGAGGGGAGGAAAGGAGTTGGTCAACCAGCCTGATGAGAGCAGGAGCAAGGAAGGAATAAAGGGGGGCCACCAAGCCTTCCTATCTCATCCACTTGTCCCCCTTTACCATCCACCACCACTAGCTAATCCCATGGCCCAAAATCAGCTACCAAGGCTCTCTTCTAGAAGCTTGGGATGGTCCAAAAGTCACGGGTTGTGGGGGCACACGAATTTCGCTCAGTTTCTCTTCAATTGAACACTCAATCCTTTTTGAATCAATCTAATTTGGCCTTTATAAATTCAACCCACACCTCATTGATCCAATTGGTATTTTTCTTCACTAATTGATTCCACTTGCATTTCATTTTTGCGATAAAAAATGATCCCTAACAGTTTCTTGACAAAAACAGCCCTATGATGACTTTTTTCCAAAAGTCTCAGTTTGCAAAAAAATCTTCGGAGATTGAGCCGACGTTCCTAAAATGATTGATGACATGACAGAACTTTCAAATTTTGAAGTCAGATTCAAATTTGCGGTTAATTTCAATTCGATGTGATTTTAGCATGAGTTAGGCTACCGGGTAGCTTTTAGAAATTTTTAATGCAAATGACCCGTGGTCAGTTTTCTTTGAGCCACAATGAACCCATTTGACACATTGGCGACTCTCGATTGTCATGAAAATCTCAAGGATTTAAATATGGACATAGGGTACCTAAACGATAAAAAAAATCAGTCTAGTGCCAGCCGTAAGAATTTTTCCAATTTAGTGGAGTCACCCATGTTTAGCCACATATCTCAATCGAACTAACCATCTCTGATCCCTGATCGATATTTAACTGTATCGTAATGACCTCTAAAGATGAGCACAGTCAAGTAGCCGATTGCTGGTTGAATTCTCAAGTCTATTGCATTAAAATTCCTTAATGGCTTTTCCTGATAGTCTAGTTATCTCGAGAGTAATCAGCTCTGAGAATAGCCCTATTGGTGCGTTGATGAAACACCCGATTAATTTAATTGAAAGCAGAAGTGAAAAATCCAGGATGTCAGAACTCTTCCTCTCTTATAAAAATTTCGTTCTCAAAATTTAAACCATTACAATACTTAAGTAAAATGATGGGGGTACAACTGTCTCATCGACTCTTCAATCTCCCAAGTTGCTCCTTCAATGCCTAGTGTTGCTAGACCACTTTGACCAATGGAATGGTCTTTATAGGCAGAACTTGTTCTTTTCCGTCTACGATTTGAACCGGGCTTTCAATGTATGACACTCGGTCATCCACATCAAATTCTTAAAAATTAAGCACGTGGGTCAGGTCAGGCTCGTATTTTCTCAACATCGATATGTGAAAGACGTCGTGCACTTGCGCTAATTTCAACGGCCATGACAGACGATACGCTAAGGTCTCGATTCTCTCTAGAATTTCAAATGGACCTCTGTGCCTCAGACTCAGTTTTCCCTTCTTACAAAAGCGCGAAGTTCCCCTCATTGATGACACTTTCAAAAAAACGTGATTACCAACTTGGAATTCCAATGGTCTCCGGAGCTTATCTACATAACTTTTCTATCTACTCTGAGCGGTCTTTAGTCTGCCTCTGATCATTGCAACGGCATCCAGTGACTGCTGAACCAACTCTAGGCCTATAATCTTTCTTTCCCCAACTTCATCCCAATACACTGATGTCTTGCACACTCTGCCATACAACGCTTCAAAAGGAGCCATCTGGATACTCTGCTGGCAACTGTTGTTTTAGGCAAATTCCACCAGATGAAGTTGTTCTTCCTAACTTCCTTTAAAATCTAGCACACAAGCTCTCAGCATGTCTTTGAGGGTTTAAATTGTCCTCATAAACTGGCTATCCATCTAAGGATGATATGCCATACTGTAATGTAGCTTGGTACCTAACGCACTCTGTAAGCTTTTCCAAAAGGCGATGGTAAACCTTGGGTCTCGATATGAAGTTATTGTAAATGGCACTCCATGCAGACGAACTACCTAACGCATGTACAAATTTGCGTGTCTATCCAAACTGAGATCCTTTCATACTGCAACGACGTGAGCCGACTTTGTCAGTCTGTCAACCACTGCCCATATCGAATCATTTCCTCTCTGACTCCTCGGTAGTCTGGTCACAAAGTCCATCGTGATATGCTCTCATTTCCACTATGGGATCAGAGGTTACAGAAGTCCTCCTGGCTTGCAATATTGAGCTTTCACTTGCTGACACGTCAAACACTTGGCGACATGCTTGGCGATGTTCGCCTTTATACCCGACCACCAATAGTGTTGACACAGATACATCTTGGTACTGCCAGGATGTATGTTGTAGCTACTACGATGTGCTTCTGACAAAATATCCTCTCTAAGCTCTACATCGTCAAGTACAACCAAACGTCCTCAGAACCTTAGTGTTCCTTCATCAGAAATTTGAAAGTCAGCCTTTCTCTTATCTGTGTCTTCTTGTAGGATCTTTTGAACATTTGGGTCTGTCGGTTGGAGTAACTTAATTCCGATCTGGACATCCGGTTCAATTCCGAGGGTGGCCATAAGACTCGAAAGGTGGCCTACCTTAAATTTGAATACCGAATCTCAAGCTCTCTCGATTAGGTTCCGCTTCTTCACCAACAAGTGAGCGACTGAAGACTTTCGACTCAAAGCGTCGGCGACCTTATTCGCCTTTCCTGGGTAATATAGGATATCACAGTCATACTCCTTCAGTAATTCCATCCATCGGTGCTATCTCATATTTAACTCATCCTAAGAGAATAAATACTTGAGACATTAATGGTCTGTGAAGATTTGGAATCTTTCTCACCATAGATAGTGACTCCAAATCTTCAAGGCAAAAATAATTGCCGCAAGTTCTAAGTCATGCGTCAAGTAATTCTGTTCACGAGGCCTCAACTGACGGGAGGCGTATGCGACTACTTGGCCATGTTGCATCCGCATGCAACCCACTCCTCTAAATGACGCATCACTATAGATCGCGAATCCTCGAGGACCGGATGGAATGGTTAGCATAGGTGCGGTAGTAAGCTTTTACTTAAGCACTTGGAAACTACGCTCGCACTTGTCTGCCCACACAAATTTCTCTTCTTTCTTCAGGAGTCTCGTCAAAGGCGATGCTAATGATGAGAACCCTTTTAGGAATCATTTGTAATAACCTGCCAAACCCAGAAAACTTCCAATTTCTATCACGGTAGTCGGTCTTGGTGTGGCATCCCAAAAATTCAAGTCAAACTATAAGGTGTATTAAAGCTCATAATTAGGTAATGAAATTATCTATGGTTTATGCTTTAGCCATTAGTTTTCTCTTAAGGCTAAGTGATATGCTTGTGTTCATGAATTTTTGAAATTTGGACTATAGGATAAATTAATGAGAATAATCTATGCTTGGCTATGCACCTCATAAATTAAATTCCTATAAATAAAATGTTACAAGACTTTGGCCATGTGAAATTTAAAATTTAAAATTTATAGAAGAAAGAATAAAAAGGGAAAATTTTAATTTTATTTAGGTTTGGGCCTTAGGCCCAAAAGGGGGATTTTTGGTGGGCCGAATGGCTGGCTCAATAGAAGCCCACGAAGGGGCTGTCGCTGGCCCAAGTGAGGCCCAAGAAGAGGAGTGGCCGGCCCATTGCATGGACCTTGCCAAGTGGCAAGGAGGATTTGCATGCATTGGCCATTGGAAGAGGCAAGCTAATCATTGCAAATGGTGAGGATTTGGGGAAATAAAAGGAAGAGGAGAGAGAGAGGGTGGCTGGTTGTGTTGTTCGGCCAAGTGAGAAAGAGAGAGAGTGAGTTGCGAGAGAGGGGGAGTGAAGCTAAGAGAAGAGGAACCGAGAGGAGGAGGAGCTCGCCTGTGTGCCGCTTGTTTGTCCGCCGTGTGCTCGTTGCTAGCTTGGTTTCGAGGCAAGTTAGGATCCTCTTATTGCTCTTGCATGTGTGTGTTGCATGTATGTTTAGAGTAGTGTCGAATTTTGGGTGATTAGGGGGGAGAAACCGAAGCTAGAATGACTTGTTCTTGAGTGATACTGCTGTTTTCACATGAACCGCCTGAGCCAGAATCTTGTGAGAGCTTGCATGCATGTTTTCAGTTCAATTTTGACCTTGATTCCTCATGAAATTGTTAGCCAACATCTTAAACTACAACATACTAAAATTTGGTACAAAATGGTGGACATTTAAGGGGTCAAACTCTCTTCCTATGAAGACGCTAGATCTGGAACGATTTTGCTGACCTTTTGGTAGTTTGTGCATTGCATGTTGAATTTTACCGAGAATATTACTTCTACTTCTTCATGAAACTTGTTGAGAACATCCTAAAGACTAACGTACTCAAATTTGAAGTAAAATGAGCAAGTGTAGCCCAGTGAATCGACTTACTCTTGAAGATGGTAAATCTGGAGACACGGTACAGGACACCCGAGACTTCATGGACCCATTTGGTGACTATTCTCTGGAATTTTGGCTTAGATACCTTAATGAAAATTGTAGGGGACCTTTTGAAGTAAAACATATCCAAATTTCAGAGGAAAAGAAGAAGAATAAGTGGGTAAAAATTCGGTATTTCGGAGATGACTACACTGGACGTTTCGGTATGAGAACCAGAAGCTTCAGATGACTATAGGAAATTATCTAAAATGAATATGGCCTAGATGTCTTCATGAAAATTCTACTTTAATGTCTTGAATATAACCTGGTAAAATTTCAAAATTTTCGGAGGTCGTTGGGGTATTTTAATCGAATTATTCCAAAAACTGCACATTTTGTTTCCATCCGAAATTGCATGCTGGATTTGTGTGAATTACATTTTCTTGGTGGAACTCTATTGGGGATGTGTTTTCATGAAATCATTATCTTATTGACTTGTCTATCACATGTCTTGATTTTATGATTTTTGAGAGTCAAATGGCTAGTTAATTTAAATGTTTTCTAAAATGGTACAAGCTGGAATTTCATAAACTTCAAGAACGCATGATAAATAGACTATTCTAAATTGTATGGACTCCATGAATATTTTTGTTATGAATGATTGTATCTTGCTGCATGTATGATGATGATTGGAGATGCATGTATGAGTCAAAGCATGAAAGTAATCTTGTTTGCCATTGCATCATATGCTATGCTGAGTTGAGACATAAATTGGTGAACATGAATAATGATAAATGAGAAAACTGTCTGTGGCGGATGATAATGCCTTGGGAGTGTCAAGATACCCGGGCTGGGGGGTGCCGGATGCCGGATTGTATTGAGATACAAGGCCGGATGTCCTCGGGAGTTTCGAGATGCCCGGAGAGTGGGGGTGCCGGAAGCCCTGGAGGTTTGTGCCCAGGGGGATTCCTCGTGATGCCAGTTGGGGTGCTAGATGCCCGGCTAGGGAGTGTAAATGCCGGAAGCCTCGGAGGTCTTTGCCCGAGGGGATGCCTCGCGATGCCAGTTGGGATGCGAGATGCCTGTAATGTGGTGGTGCCGGATGCCCGGTGGCTTTAATTGGCTGAATGCCGGAGGTTTTTCTTGCGATGCCAGGATGGGGTGCGAGTGTAAAGTATGAGATAAAATTGATGATCCTGAGAAAGAGTGATGTGGTGATCGAATTGAAAGTTAAAAGTGGAAATTGAATCATGCATATATCATATGATATGATGATGATCACCTATGGCATGATGACATGTATGTGATATGATTGTGATGAGGATGTATGATGGTATATGCATGGCTTCAAGGTAAGTATGCTTGGATGCATGAATGGCATGTATGATGTTGTGATTGTATTCTATGATGCATCGAGTGGTGATTGGATTCATTTATATGCTGAGTGGTTGTACTCACCCCTTTGGGGACCAACATTTCAGATTAGCAGAATGCCGCTCCCAGCTATCACACGGAGCATATTTTACGGCCTACCTTCGGATGTAGAGGCCGAGTGTGAGGAGTTTGACTGTCCCTCTGTTCCTGGGCTGACGTATATTCGAGTGCGCTGTTTAGTTATGTAAGAAGTGGGCCTAGCTGGGGGCCCTGTTGTCCAGGAGTTCATATCCGTCCACATTCTTCGCGACAGAATGATGCGTGGGATGTTGCCGCCGCCACCGCCTGATGCATCGGGATGGGTGTGAGGGCCCGTGCGTAACAAGTAGGAGCTGAAACGTTTTGGGATGGTTAACCGACACTAGTGATGGGGGATCTTGCACGTTAGTCGTAGTGGGTCGAGTGTTTCTTTTTAGGGTTTAGGCCGAGTGTGGCTTCATGTCATGGCCTTTCTTTTGATGTACTGACCCAAGGAAACTCATCTTGAAAATACGTAAATAAAGTATCGTGGCTTTGTCTTTTCTCATGATGATTAGTGGTGTGCAATTGTATCATGGTTGATGGAGGGAGAGATGGTGATGTTATATTTTGCTTCCGCTAAATGAGTCACACTGGGACCGTTTTTTTATTTAAAAAAAGTCTATGATTTACGACGCTTCTTCTAAAAGATGTCAAAGGTGTAACGTTGGTGCCTGTGGCGACCTAAGAGGGGTTCAAGGTGCCACACTTGGCCAGTTGATCATTGCTTCGATCTTGCTTGGGTCCACTGAGATTCCTTCGCCCGAAATCACAAAGAAAGCAACACGAGTCAACCAAAACTCAAACTTGCTGAACTTGGCGTACAACTGATGAACCCTCAGCGTTTGCAATACTAATCTCAAATGACTCTCATGCTCTCTATCACTTCTTGAATACACCAGAATATCATCGATGAACATGATTATAAACCGATCTAGATATTCCTTGAATACTCGGTTCATCAAATCCATGAAGGTAGCTAGAGCATTCGTCAACCCGAATGGCATCACTGTAAACTCATAATGACCATAACGAGTATGAAATGTTGACTTTGGAATGTCCTCCTTCCTGATCCTCAACTGATGATATCCTATTCTCAAGTTGATCTTCGAAAATAGCGATGCTCCTTGCAATTGATCAAATAAGTAATCGATCCTCGGGAGTGGATACTTGTTCTTGATCGTTACCTGATTGAGTTGCCAATAGTCGATGCACAAGCGCAACGAACCATCTTTCTTCTTTACAAATAAAACTGGCGCTCCCCAAAGTGATGCACTAGGACGAATAAATCCCTTATTTAATAACTATTGCATCTGCACCTTCAGTTCCTTTAACTCAGATAACGCCATCTAGTAAGGAGCCTTAGAGATTGGCTCTGTCTCGGTATCCTAGTTCAATCTCAAATTCGATTTCTCTATCTAGTAGTAGACCTGGCAATTCCTTTGAAAAAACATCTCGAAATTCTTATACCACAGCAATGTCTTCCATCTTCAGCTCCTCAACTATCGTATCCACAACAGTTGCTAGGTAACCTTGACAACCCTTGTCTAACAAACGAGTTGCCTCTAGCAATGAGATCAAGATAATCGAGGGTCCTCCTTGATTCCCGACAAACTCGAATCTCTCACCCTCTAATAGGTCAAATTGAATCGCCTTGCGATAGTAGTCCATCTTAGCTTGTTGCTTGGTGAGCCAGTCCATGCCAATTATTAAATAAAAGTCATACATGGCTAGGACTAACAAGTCTATTTTCCCCACTCGCTCACCAATCACTAACTTGCAACTAGAACAACCCAAGGCCGCTATCACTTTATCCTTCAATGGTGTAAATATACTAACTACCGACTTCAACAATATAAGACTTAATTCTATCAACTTAACATATTGCTTGGCAATAAAAGAATGGGTTGCTCTTGGGTCAAATAAAGCGTAAGCAAGATGGTCGTTCAGCGAAACCATACTCGTGATCACGTCAAGCGCAGCCTTTCCCTAACCTTGCGTAATGGCATACACCGTGCCTTGAATTAGGGGTCTGAGCTATCCTCCTTAGAGTGTATTCTGAGGCGCATACCCTCTGATCTAACCCATAGAGGGCTGTGGCAATTGCGGTTGTCCTCTTGGTCTCTTAGGACAATCTCTAGCTATGTGACCCTATTGGCCACATTCGAAACAAGTGCCCATTCTGCGAGGGCACGGGTTTGACCCATGTCGCCTTCCACAAAAGCGACACAATTCATTCCTACTTGGCACTAACTTGCCAATTCCACCCTTCCTATTAGGCGGGACTTGGAATCTTCCTCCAATCATAGGCCCCTTCCCATGGCGGATCCCTTCTCGGTGTGAAATAAACCTCGATCCAGATGAGGTGACTTGCTCGTTCAAACTCTTTTTAAGTAGCTGTGCTCAACAATAAATTTCTCAATAATCAATTAGATTGAACGGCACCAGTGGTTGTTTCAACTCTTGTTGAAGGCCATTCTTGAACCTTCAAGCCTTTTATTCATGATCTTCAACTAGCCTTAGAGCATACTAAGAAAGTTCCGCGAATTTGACCCCATATTGATCAACAGTCATCGTTCCTTGGCGAAGACGCTAGAACTCATCCATTTTCTATTCTCTAGCGCTCCTCGTGAAATACTGCTTATTGAACACCCTCAGGAATGCGTCCCACAACGGGATCACTCCTCCCGCAAATATAGTCTCTCTGGCGGCTCTCCACCGGGTATTGGCATTACCCTGTAATTGGTAGACTGCTAGGGTTACTTTCTCTACCTCTGTGGACATCAGAAGCGCAAAGGCCTTCTCCAGATCTTGGATCCAAAGAGACATGGCCTTGAGGTCTCCAGTACCCGTGAACCTTGGCGGGTTCAGCTTCAAGAACTGCTCCACCAATTTGTGTATCGGCCTCTCTCTCTACACCACTACATTCTCAAGTTGAGCTTCAGGAGGTGTAGCAACAAGTGTGGTGGCGAGTGCAGCCTCAGCAATAGCGGCAGCAATAACGGCTTAATTATGTGCCTGCTGTCCTATCACATCTCTCATGGCCTTAAGGACCTGCATGATCCCTTCAATCCTAGGATCACCAGGGGCTGCTACCCCAACACCAACTAGAGGTGGTGCTACTCCACTCGCGCTAGCTTGAGCTAGCGCTTTACCTCTACCGCCCTAGGTACCGACCCTAGTTGGCGTATTACCCCAAGTCACGGCTCCGACAGTCCTCTTGTTAGGAGTCATTTGCTCCTGATCACTCATGGTTCTGCTCTCACTACTGAAACTTGCTTCCAATTCCACACCAAATTAGAAACAGAGTGATCCAAACAATAATCAATTCTACCAACTAGCTATCACAGACATGCATCAGCATGAATTTAAAGGCCTTACCTACTGCTATCCCATAAACCATCGCACCTTATCACTCCAATCCTTAAGCATTGCTCTGATACCACTAAACAGGGACGTCGTGCCCCGATCCATGGGCACGCACCAATCCCTTACTTGGTGATTAATTAGCGATGTCCCAGGACGCATCACCGACCCATTTATTTTAAATGCGCATGTGGAAGCAGATATAAAATCTCTAGACAATAAAACAATGAGATAGGAAAGTAGGACTCCAAATTTTGGACAAAAAGAAACAACCATACTTATATACATTACAAACCAAAGTGCATATATATACAATGTGAGCTACCGAGTCAGGTCTTATTCAACAAGTTCAGAAAAGAAAGTCTACAGATAGGGGTGCGGGTTTCCAAACTACTCCAGGTCGTCCTCCTCGACGATCTCTACTTCTTCCATGCTCCAGTTGGAGCCCACGGCTGAGTACTCTGGAGAATCAGAATCACCATCAAGCTTGGATCCTTCGCATCCACCACTGCACCATCCTTAGGGTCTGCAGTACCCTTTCTAAAAGCAACCTCCATCACATACCAAGGTATATCAGATTTCAGTACAGGGCCCTCCCTTCGGCCATATGATAATGGTGATACCATGCCCTGTATTCATGGGGCACCTTTTTGGGTTCACCCACATCAACCCAAACTATGGATTTTATCAGCACATATTCTAACCCTTTCGGGTGCCCCTCTATTGGAATGTGGTAACCCTGCATTGTGAACTTCTTCAGTTGGCCAAAATGTCCAGGAGGCGCTGCCATCTATAGACCTGAAATGTTGTCCCACAACAAGGTGAGACGACGTCTAAGTGAGTTGTACCCCCTAAGACTTCATTAGGAAGAAAATATGCCTTAAGGACTGCTTAAGCACAACATGGGTCAAAGGACTTACGTTGGCCTCAGTTAATTCCTACAAATCAGTACAATTAAAATAGACATCCAATCAATCACTACAGATCGAGTCATCGATCAATCAACTCAGTTGATTCATGTCATTGGACCATCACATGGTCAATTCAATCAATACTATCTATAAGTCCAATCTCATCAAGGACTGCTCACCCTTAAGCTGAAAATAGATAGTACTATGCCTTAAAGGCTAAAAAATAGTATATGGCTTTCTCTTTCTAAGCTGACATATCGAGCCATCAGGCTGATATTGTATATTAACCATGCTCACCAAAGCTATCCGAACCTTAATTGCTCACCAAAGCTGTGCGAATCTTATGGTATACTGTCGCTCTAAGCTAAGTTATCAAGCTCACAGGCTGATACAGTATACTATTCTAATCAACCAATGATTTATCAACTTTTATCATACTCAATAAAAATACTCGTGTGTGGGGATATGGTCGGCCTTAGACAAAATACAATAATTTCACCTTTGAAAATCTCACCATTTATTACAGTGCACAAAATCATTTTGGGCACTGTCAACCGATACCTGGTAATTTTCCAATTAATTACCGAAATTAGTTAATGTTGGGATAAATTCCAAAAAATGCAAATCACTCACAATCAACATAAATTAAAGCTCAATTAAATAGACAGATCATACTATTGAAATCGTATAAAATTCCGATCATCAAATATCCCATTCTAATTTTTGAAAAATAATTAAATAATTAAATAATTACGAAAAATAATAAATAAATGCCAATAAATAGCAAAAATGCTAACTTAGGCCTGTAAAGCCTAATTAAACGCTAAGATGGACTCGGAAAATTTCCTAATCACTATAGATAAATACGGAACTTGTTGTACTAACTATCCACCTAACATGCATCGATAAATTAATTAAATTCACTAATCTAATTTAACTATCCACCTAATCCATGCTTAACTTAACTAATCAACCCTTAAGTGTCATTAACCTACTAAGCAAGGATTAGTAAGTTAAACTCACTTGTTTGGCGATCCGATCGGATCAAACTGACAAGGGCACGATGGGAGACGATCTTCTCCAAAGTGGGCTTGGCTTTCGGGGTTGGGAAGCGGGCCAAAATAGACCAAGATAGCTAGTGGAAACCTACCTCTTTAGCTGCTATTTGGTAGGTGAAATGAGAGAAAATGGGGCTGGTTTGGCGAGGTGCAAGCAGAGTAGGGGTCGGTCATGGGTCCAGGCGGAGCTCGGCGGCCTCCGGCGGTAGCTTACAATGGTCCAGGTGTCTTTGGCAGCTTGCTGGGCTCAAGCAGGAGGCGAAGCTGACTTCGGTGCGAGCGGACGGTGCGAAGATGCGTGTGGAGGTGGGCAACACGAGTGGCGGCGATTTGGCAATCCGACGGTGGTGTGCGACGGAGGAGGGACCGGACGGTGGCTTCTCTGGATTTTCTTAGACTTCAAATAGCAAGATGGAGGGGAACAAAGGGGGCCACCAAGCCTTCCTATCTCATCCACTTGTCCCCATTGACCATCCACCACCACCAGTTGGTCCCGTGGCCTAAAATCAGCCACCAAGGCTCTCTTCTAGAAGCTGGGGGCACATGAATTTGGATTGGTTTCTCTTCAATTGGCACTCAATCCTTCTTGAATCAATCCATTTTAGCCTCTATAAATTCAACCGACACCTTATTGATCAAATTGATACTTTTCTTCAGCAATTGATCCCACTTACATCCAAATTTTGCGACAAAAAACAATCCCCGACATTTTCTAGACAAAAACGGCCCTATGGCGACCTTTTTCCCAAAAAGTCTCGGTTTGTAGAAAAATCTTCGAAGATTAAGTCGGTGTTCCTAAAATGACTCGTGACATGACTGAACTTTCAATTTTTGAAATCGGATTCAAATTTGTGGTTAATTTCAATTCGACGCAATTTTAGCGTGAGTTAGGCTACTAGGTAGCTTTTAGAAATTTTTAATGCAAATGACCAATGATCAACTTTCTTCGAGCCACAATGAATCCACTCGACACATCGGCTATTCTCGGTTGTCGTGAAAATCTCGAGGATTCAAATACGGACACAATGTACCAAAATGATAGAAAAATCAGTATAGTACTAGCCAATGAGAATTATTCGAATTTAATGGAGTCACTCACGTTTAGCCACATATCTCAATCGAACCGACCTATCTCTGATCCTTGGCCGATTTTTAACTATGTCGTAATGACCTCTAAAGATGAGCACGGTCGAGTAGCCGATTCCTAGTCGAATTCTCAAGTGTATTGCATTAAAATTCCTTAATGGCTTTCCTTGATAGTCTAGTTATATTGAGAGTGATCAACTCTGAGAACAGCCCTATCAGTGGATTGATGAAATGCTCGATTAATTTAATTGAAAGCAAAAGTGAAAAATCTAGGATGTGATAATACTAATCCACTAATAATGTTGACGCAGATTTTGATACATCTTAGTATTGCTAGGATGAATGTTGTAACTACTACGATGAGCTTCTGATAAAATATCATCTCCAAGCTCTACGTCGTCAGGTACACACAATCATCCTCGGAACCTCAGTGTTCTCTCCTCAGAAATCTGAAAGTCAGCCTTCCTCTTATCGGTGTCGTCTTGTAGAATCTTTTAAACATCTAGGTCTATCGGTTGGAGTAATTTGATCCTGATTTGAACATCCAGCTCAATTTTAAGGGTGGACATAAGATTCAAAAGGGTGGACATAAGATTCAAAAGGCGGCCTACCTTAAATTTGAAAACCGAATCTCGAGCTCTCTTGATTAAATTCCACTCCTTAACCAGTATATGTGCGACTAAAGACTTTTGACTTAGAGTGTTGGTGACCTTATTCGCCTTTTCGAGGTGATATAGGATATCACAGTTGTAGTCTTTCAAAAGTTCCATCCATCGTCGTTGTCTCATATGCAGCTCATTCTGCGAGAATAAATACTTGAGACTTTGATAATCGGTAAAGATCTATAATCTTTCTCCGCACAAATAATGTCTCCAAATCTTCAGAGCGAATATGATTGCTATGAGTTCCAAGTCATGCATCGGGTAGTTCTGTTCATGCGGTCTCAACTGACAGGAGGCATATGCGACAACTCTGCCACGTTGCATCAGCACGCAACCCAATCCTTTAAACGACGTATTAGTATAGATCTCGAACCCTCCAGGATCATATGGAATGGTTAGCAGAGGTGCGGTAGTCAACTTCTACTTAAGCTCTTGAAAGCTATGCTCGCACTTGTCTGTCCACACAAATTTCTCTTCTTTCTTCAAGAGTCTAGTCAATGGCAACGCTAAAGCCGAAAATCCTTCCCCAAACCTTCTATAGTAACCTGCCAAACCCAAAAAACTTCTTATATCTGTTACTGTAGTTGGTCTTGGCCAATTGATTACTGCTTCAATCTTAGCTGGATCCATGGAGATATCTTCACCTAAAATCACATGGCCTAGGAACGCAACATAAGTCAACCAAAACTCGCACTTGCTAAACTTGGCGTACAATTGATGAACTCTCAGAGTCTGCAGCACTACTCTTAGATGACTCTCATGCTCTTCATCACTCCTCATATACACCAAAACATCATTGATGAACACGATCACAAATTGATCAAGATATTCTTTGAACACTTGGTTCATCAAGTCCATAAAAGCAGCTATAGCATTCGTCAACCTGAACGGCATTACGGTAAATTCATAATGACCATATCAAGTACAAAATGCTAACTTTGGAATGTCTTCATTCCTAATCATCAGCTGATGATATCCTGTTCTTAAGTCGATCTTTGAAAATGTCGACGCTCTGTACAACTTATCAAACAAGTCATCGATCCTTGGGAGTGGATACTTGTTCTTGATCATCACTTGATTGAGTTGACGATAGTCGATGCATAGAGGCAACGAACCATCTTTCTTTTTCACAAACAGAACTGGCACTCCCCAAGGTGATGCACTGGGACGTATGAATCTCTTATCCAATAATTCCTGGATCTACTCCTTCAGTTCCTTCAACTCAAATAATGCCATCCGATAATGAGCCTCAGAGATTGGCTCTATCTCGGATGCTAGCTCAATCACGAACTCGATTTCTCTCTTTAGTAGTAATTCCGGCAATTCCTTCGGGAATACATCTGGGAATTTTTGCACTACCGAAATATCTTTGATCTTCAGCTCCTCAACTGTCCTATCCACAACAGTTGCTAGGTAACCTTGACAACCCTCGCTCAACAAACGAGTTGCCCTAAGCGACGAGATTAGGGTGATCGAGGGTCCTCCTCGACTCCCAACAAACTTGAAACTTTCACCCTCTAACAGGTCAAATTGAATCACTTTGCGATAGCAGTCCATCTTAGCTCATTGCTTGGTGTGCCAGTCCATACCAATTATCAAATCAAAGTCCTACATGGCTAGGACTAACAAGTCTATTTTCCCCTCTTGCTCACCAATCGCTAACTTGCAACCAGAATAACCCAATGCAAACAACACCTTATCCTTTAACAGTGTAGATATGCTAACCACTGACTCCAGCAACTCAGGGCTTAATCTTACCAACTTAACATATTGCTCGGCAATAAAAGAATGAGTTGCTCTAGGGTCGAATAAAGCATAAGCACTATGGTCGTTGAACGAAACCATAACTGTAATCAAATAAGGCGTGTCCTCTGCCTAACCTCGAGTGATGGCATACACTGTTCCTTGATCTAACCAATCGGCAGCGGCGGCAGCGGCAACTGCTATGGTCTCCCATGTCTTTTGGGAAAGTTCCTAGCTATGTGACCCGGCTGGCCACACCCAAAACAAGTACTCGACCTAGATTGGCATGGGGCTGATCCGTGTCGCCTTCCACACAAACGACACATGCCATTTTGGCTAGGCCCTAACTTCCCAATTCCACCCTTCCTGTTGGGCAGTGCTTGAAATCTTCCTTTGGTCGTGGGCCTCTTCCCATGTTGGATTCCCTCTTTATTCGAATTAAACCTCGATCCAGACGAGGTAGATTGCTCGCTCAAACTTTTCTCTAGTAGCTTAGCTCGATTGTACACTTGCCAATAATCCTTCGGATCAAATGGCACCAGCGGTTGCTTTAGTTCTAGTCGAAGGCCATTCCTGAACCTTTGATCTTTTTCTTCGAGATCCTCTATCAGTCTCAGAGCATATTGAGAAAGCTCCACGAATTTGACCGCGTACTAGTCAATCGTCATCATTCCTTGGCGGAGGCACTAAAATTCTTCCATTTTCTGCTCTCGGGCACTACCCGAGAAGTACTTATCATTGAACACTCTAAGGAAAGCGTCCCACATCGAGACTACTCCTCTTGGGAACACTGCATCTCTGGCGGCTCTCCACCAAGAGTGTAAAAGCCTTATCCAGGTCTTGAATCCAAAGAGATACGGTCACTGGATCTCCGGTACCAGTGAACCTTGGCGGGTTCAGCTTCAGAAATTACTCAACCAACTTGTGGATTGGTCTCTCTCTATCTACGACTATGTTCCCAGCTGGAACCTCGGCAAGTGCGGCGACAAGTGCGGTAGCGACTGCAGCAGCAACGACATCATTAGAAGCGGTAGTAGCTACAGCTGCAACAACGGTAGTAAAGGCGGCAGCCTTATTCTGAGCCTGTTGCCCCATCATCTCTCTCATTACATCCAGCGCTTGCGTGATCTTGACGGTTACCGGATCACTAAGCGCTACTACCCCACTAGCGCTAGCCTATGCTGGCGCTTTACCTCAACCTCCTCATGTATTGACCCTCGTGGACGTCCTACCCTGAGTCACGGGCCCTACGGTACGCTTCCTAGGAGTCCTCTACTCCTGATCGCTCATCCTAAAGGTTCTTTTTAAAGAAACCCACTTCCAATTCCACACCAAATTAGAAGCTAAGCAATCCATGCAAACAAATAATTCTACCAATCAACTATCACAAACATGCACCAGCATGAATTAAAGGTCTTTCCTGCTAACTATAATCACATGAAATCACCGGACAAACTATAATCAAACGATGAGCAAGTAAAAACTACCCGATAAAGCTTGCAGTTTGGGAGTAGATTCAAAATTATATTCATATGATCTTCAACTAAATTTCTACTCATAATGTAAAGTAATGTCCAGAGTTCATATATCATAAGTTAACAATGTAATCTGAATATTATTATGATATACCATATGGTTAACGTTGACTGGAAGTCGTCGATGGTGGAGAAAGACAATTTTGACATTGACTCTATTTGTACACGATGACTAGAGATTAAAGGCGGCCAGTCAAAAGTGAATTTGATGTCCTGCAATTGATAAAATTGAACAACTTGACCAGCATTATCCCAGTATGCCACGTGCACACCGATAATATATGTTTCTACGATGTTTGTTAGTGACTCTAACATGGGAATCCTATGGGGAAAGTGCAGGAATTGCTAATTAAATGCACTTTCCTCATTCTCAACTCAACTCCGTTGTGTCTCATTCCCATTCTATCTTTTCTGGATAGCATCTTACCAACCACATGTTGATCTTTATTTGCTCATGAATCTTTAAGCAGCTAAATAATTGTTGCTACTTTATACTTAGTCAACTCATAGTAAAGAACAAATGATAACAGGAGTATCTGGCAAATTCCCCCATGGATACCATTTCCTCGGTAGTGGTGCCTAGATATACAAAGGAAACAACAGTCTCGTAGTTTTTTTTAGTGACAAAACCTAAAACCGACGCAAAATAGGAAACCAAATTAAAAGTAAAAAACATTTTGCATTAAACTTGTCATGCATCGGTCTCATTGAATATCGATTTGGCTTTAGTTCAGCCCCAGATTCAATGCACACATCAAAATTAGTTCGATTGAAAAGCGCACAATATTATATTGAAGAAATTGAGATTTAATAGTCAATTTAAATTTTTGCCGAAAGTCTGTCCACTATTTTTAATATTGTGTTGTGCTGTTAAATTCAAGTGCGTGAATAAGTGTTGTGACCCCCAATCCTCCGAGCGCATGCTCATCCCTCTATGGCCAATTAATTAGTAATGTCCCAGGACTCATCGCCGACCCATTCATTTTAATGCACACGTGGTAGCAGATAAATAATCCCTAGACAATAATTCAATGGGATAGGAAAGTAGGGCCATAATTTTTCAAACTGAAACAGCACACTTATATATACATCATAGTAAGTCATACACAAACCAAGCTTATATATATGTCAAGCCTGCAAAACAAAGGGGGGACTCCACTAAGCTACGGCTCCTCGTCCTCTTCTTCATCCTCATTTGGATCCCAGTTGGAGACTCAGCTGAGCACACAGGGGACTTAGGTTCCAACAGGTTCGGGTCTCTATCCCCCACTGAACCACCTGAAGGATCTACCGTGCCATTCCCAAAAGTAACCTCCATCACATACAGAGGTATCTCAGATTCCAGTATGGGGCCCTCTCTCAGTCCATTACAATCCTGGCAGTACCATGATCTGTATTGATATGTGGCATCCTAGAATTTCATGAAAAGCCCTAAATATGCCATGAGCCATGGATAGGCGATGGAAACACCGTTATTGTATTTTGTAGCCTTTTGATCCATGTTTTGCATTGAGATTTTGGCCAAGCTTTTGGTGGGTAATTATTTGATAAGAAAATTCTATTTTTGGCCACGTGATTTATGGGTTGGAATTTATTAAATTAGGTCACAAAGTTTTGTGAATTATAAATTTCAATTAGGTGATTATATAATTAAGGTTTAAGGTGGATTATTAGGATGAGGGTGGGCTGGACATTTAAAGACCAAACCAGCCCATAGCCCCACCCCTCTTTCAGCCGACCCATGAAGCCCAAGGAGAGGGAGGAGCTGCCGTCGGCCAAGCTGGCCCAAGCGCAGCCCAATTGGAGGCCCAACTTGCATGGAAAAGGCTATGTGTTCCCTCCTAGCTGCCAAGTGTCCCCCATGCAAATGCTAATGATGGCTAATGATGGAGGGGAAGGAAATTAGGGGAAGATGATGGACGGATTAAGCGAGAGAGAGGGAGAGAGAGAGAGGGGAGTTCGTCCGAGAAAGAGAGAGAGGAGAGAAAGAGAAGGAAGAAAGGAAGAAAGGGAGAAAGGAAGAGAGGAAGGAGGAGGACCGTTCGTCGACCGTCCGCCGTGCGTTTGCTGTCCGTTGCTGCCCTGTCCCATTGCCGTTGTGCGCGCCGCTTGCTCGTTTTAGAGGCAAGTGGGACCCTTGATCTACTCTTGCATGTTGTGCCTAGTGTATGTGATTTAATGGTGACAAATTTCGGATGTTTAGAATGTGAAAAATTGAAGTTTTAAGAGTGGTGTTCTAGACTAGAAAACAGCTCGACCTTGGACATTCTAGTGACTTGCATGTGATGTTCAACTTGGATTTTGGCTTTGACTTCTAAATGAAATTGTTAAGGACTTCTTGGAGTATAACATACTCAAATTTGGGACAAAAAAAACAAGAATAAGTGGGTGAAATCGTTATTCTTTGGAAAGACTGGATCTGGAGATTTTGGTACCCACCCTTGATGAATGCATGGACTGTAAGGCAATTTTTTTGTTGAAATTACACTTCGATTTCTTAACAAAAGATGTAAAGGACATACTGAGGTTTAACATATCAAAACTTTAGAGAAAACAACAAGAATAGGTAGGTGAAATCATGGTCTTTCGGAGATGGTTAGATCTGGAAATTTCGGTACTAGGAACAAAAGTTTCAACCGGCTCTATTTCATTTCCTAGGACGAATTTGACTTCGATGTCTTCATGAAATATTTACCTTATGGTATTGGCTATCACATAGTTGAATTTAATAATTTTTTAAGGTCATTTAGGTATTTAATCGAAATTTTTTCTAAAACTGAGTAATCTGATGTGTTCGGACTTGGTAATGTTGCAATGCATGGTCTATACCGTCTTGTATGATATTCTTTTGGAAAATTTTTCTGCATGAAATATTTTTCTTATGTCTTTCCTACAACATATTCAAATTTCATAATTTTTGAAGTTCATTTGCCTATTTAACCAAAAATGTTTCAAAAAACTGTGCAAGTCGAACGGACAGAATTAGTAGTGCTGTGATGCATGTTCTGTATTGAACTATATGAGGATATTTTGGTGTAGTGTTCTGCATGAAGTATCTGCCTTTGTGTCTTGACTATCACATTTCCGAATTTCATAATTTTTTAATGTCATTTGGATATTCAATGAAAATGTTTTCTAAAACTGTGCAAGCTGGATTGTGCGAATTGCAAAAGCTGAAATTGATCTTGTTGCCATTACATCATGTGCCATGTTGATATTGAGACACAAATGTGAATATGAATTATGACAAATGAGGATACCGTTGAAGGTGTGAGCCGACGATACCCCAGGAGTGTCGGGATGCCCGGAGGTGGGTGCCGGATGCCCAGAGTGTGTGTGCCGGATGTCCTCGGGAGTTTCGGGAAGCCCAGAGGTGTGTGCCGGAGGTTCCTCGTGACGTCAGGTTGGGTGCGAGCGATAAAATGTGGGATGCAAATTACTGGTCTCGGGAAAGAAAAATGTGGTGACCTAATTGAAAGATAAAAAGTTGAAATTGAATCATGCATGGTATGGTGATATGTATGCATGGACGTATGATATAATATGGATAAGTGCATGGTGGTATGTGCACATAAGGCATGGATATGCATGAATGCTTGATGATGAGTGCATGGTTGTATATGCACCTATGGCATGATGGTATATGCATGAATGATATGTACTCTACTATGATGTTATGATTGTTCTGTTTGATGCATTGAGTAGTTTAATAGATCTTTTACTTGCTGAGTGGTTGTACTCACCCCCTTGGGGACCAACATTTCAGATTAGACAGATGCCTCTCGCTTCGATCATGCGGGGTACTTATTACGGCCTTCCATCTGACATGGAGGTCGATTGTATGGAGCTTGATCCTGTCACTATCCTTGGTTTGACGTTCGTACAGGTTCAGGTGCTGGTTGTGTATGATGTGGGCCTGGCTGGGGGCCCGGTTGTCCAGGAGTTCTTATCTATCCACGTCAGCCGTGACGGAGTGATGCGGGGGATGTTGCCGCCACCACCGCTTGATGCACCTGGATGGGTGTGATGGCCCGCGTGAGGAGAGGGAGCTGACTTTTTGGGATAGCCAACACTTGTAGATGGAGGGTTATACATGATCAATATAGGGGGTCGAGATCTCTCTTTTGAGCTATAGCCAGGTTTAGCTAAAAGTCTTGGCTTTTTGGTTTTACCGACCTAAAGATGTCCATCTTAAAAATGTAAATAAAAGTGGCCTGGCTTATGTTTTCCTTCGATGTGTAGTAAGTGTGCATTATACCATCATTAAGAGAGTAGAGGGATGGTGAGACTCGTGTTTAATTTCGCTATAAGCTGTGCTAAACTCTTTCAAAAAAAAAATGCCTATGGACCTTGGTCCTTCTTTAAATCTCTTTATATCAAAAATATGTAAACCATATTCATTAGGTGGAGCGATAGGTAGCTGTGGCGACCTTAGCTGTTTGGGGGTGCCAAATGATAGGGCACCTTTTTGGGTAGGCCCGCATCAACCCAGATCACGGACTTCACCAGTTCGTACTCTAATCCTTCAGGGTGCCCATGGATCGGAATATAGTACCTCTATTCTATGATCTTCTTCGGTTGTCCAAAGTGCTCGAGAGGAGCTGCCATTTAGGGACCTGCAATGTTATCCCACAACGGGATGAGACGACATCTCAACGAGTTCACCCCATAAGACCCGACTAGGAAGAAAATACGCCCCTAGGGCTGCCTAAGTACAAGCACAAGTCAGAGGACTTACCTTTGTCTTGACTTCCTTCCTGCAAGTTAGTATGATTCATCACATCACATTAATAAATTAACCCATCACACCCGATCGACTTATTGATCAGTGAACCTAGTCGATTCCATGTCATCAAGACCATCACACGGTCATTTCAATTGCTCAATTCAACTATTAATTATGGCCGCACCCGGGCATGGCCTACTAAATGTTCAGTGGTGAATTACGGCCCAACGGGCAAAGTCGGTTCCAAGTTCAGCGGTAAATTATGGCCCAATGGGCATGGCCATGCTTGAGCGGTTAATTACGACCCAATGGGCATGGCCATATTTCGGCGGTTAATTACAACCCAATGGGCATGGCCATACTTCGGCAGTTGTCTTGATCTAATTCATAACATCACGCACAACATGTGTCATCTCAGTTTCAATAGTCATCTTACCATGATCATACACCATCACACATTTTTACCCTTTTTATCATACCCGATAAAAATAATCATGTAATGGGTACTGATCGGCCTAAGCCAAAAATATAATATATTTACTTTCAAAACTCCCACCATTTATATAGTTCATAAAAACATTTTTCGCGCTATAAACCGACGCCTGGTGATTTTCTAACTAATTATCTAAACTAAATAAATTTTGGGATAAAACCCAAAAATCACAAATCACTCACAATCATCACAAATTAGAACTTGATTAAATAAACAAATCACACCATTGCAATTAGCATAAAATTCCGATCACCAACTATCCTGGTCTAATTTATGAAAAATAAATAAATAAATAATTAGGTAATTGTGAAAAATAATCAATAAATGCAAATAAATAGGACTTAGGCCCGTAAAGCCTAATAAAATACCAAAATGGGCCCGGAAAAATTTCAAGACTCTTTAAATAAATACTAGAGCCTATCTACTTGCTAATTGCATTGAACTAACCACTTAACATGCAACAACGATCGATTAATTCACTAATCAACTATAACTATCCACATAATCCATACTTAATTTATACTAATCAACCCTTAAGCATCATTAACTTACTAAGCATGGATTAGTGAGTTAAACTCACTTGTTTAATGATCCGTTCGGATAAAAACGACAGGGACACAGAGGGGCTCAACAAACTCCAAAGCGGGACCGCTAAACGAGGTTCGAAAGGCACCAAAAAATGAGCCAAATAGCAACTTGCAAACCCAGAAGCTTCGGTTCTGGTTGGGGCCAAGAAAGACTAGACCAGTGGTTGGATGAGGGGGAAACGGCGACAACAGTTGGGGGAGGGACTTCCGACGGCTTGACGGGCTTCCCTAGCAACAGGCAGAGGCTGGACAGCGGCGTGTAGGCTCCGACGGTGATCTAGAGGCCTTGTAGGGTGGTGAGCAGGTGAGGCTGAGGTGGCTGGACACGGCAGAGGCTGAGCAACATGTGCAGGTGTGCAGGTTCGAGCGACGGCATGCGGCTGGACGCCGGCAGCTTGGCGGGCTCGAACGGGCAAGGAGCAGCTGCTAGCTTGGTTTTTCTGGGTTCTTGGAGGCTTCACACGGCTGAGATGGAGGGGAGTAGTTGACGGAAGCAAGGGGAAGGGAACAACTTGGCTGGTGGGACAACTTGCTCTTCAACTTCATCTTCTTATCCCCTTAGAAGACCCCACCACAACCCAATTGTATTCCTCTGCAATTTCCATCCACAAAATTCCTTCTAGAAGCCCTTAAAGTGGTCCATAAGTTGTGTCCATGGGGGGCACACGAATTTGGAGGCAATTGGCTCAAATTAGACTTCAATACTCACTTGAATCAATTCAAAATGGCCCTCCTAATTTCCACCAACGTATCATCGATCAAATTGGCATTTTTTCTCACCAATAGATCCCACTTGCATCCTAATTTCATGATAAAAAACAGTCATTTGCATTTTCTGGTCGAAAATGGCTCTATCTCGACTTTTCATAAAAAATCTCGATTTGGAGAAAAATCTTCAGAGAATGAGTCAATGTTCTTAAAATGACTTGTGACATGACAGAGCTTTCAATTTATGAAATAGGATTCAATTTCACGATTAATTTCAATTCAACGCGATTTTAGCGTGATCTAGGCTACCAGGTTGCTTTCAAAACTTTTTAGTGCAAATGACTCGTGGTCGATTTTCTTCAAACCACAATGAACCTCTTCGACACATTGGCGACTCTCAGTGGTCGTGGAAATCTCAATAATTCAAATACGGACACGGGGTACCAAAACGATAGAAAAATCATACTAATACCGGTTGACGAGAATTTTTCAATTTGGTGGAATCACCCACGTTTAACCACACATCTCAGTCGAACCGGCCTATTTTTGATTTTTAATTGATCTTTACTGTGCCGAAAAGATCTCTATAGATAAGCACGGTCGAGCAGCCGATTCCTAGTCGAATTCTCAAGTCTATTGCATTAAAATCCCTTAATGGCTTCCTCAGATAATGTAGTTATCTCAAGAGCGATAAGCTCTAAGAATAACATTATAGGTGCTTCGATGGAAGGCCCGATTTATTCAATTGAAAATAGGACTGAAAAATCGAACATGTCACAAGTGTGGTCCCATTACATATGTAGCCCACCTTTAGGTTAAGTTGGGATGCGCTTGAACAAAGTGGAAAACAACTTGTCAACTTTGCAAAGGAGGAACGCAAATAAGAGTCGTGCATATCACTTGATAAATACTAGAATCACATGAAATCATCAGACAAACTATAATCAAACGATGAGCAAGTAAAAACTACCCGATAAAACTTGCAGTTTGGGAGTAGACTGAAAATTATATTCATATGATCTTCAACTAAATTTCTACTCATAATATAAAGTAAAGTCCAGAGTTCATAAATGATAAGTTAACAATGTAATCTGAATATTATTATGACATACCATATGGTTAATGTTGACTGGAAGTCAATGATGATGGAGAAAGACAATTTTAACATTGACTCTCTTTGTAGACAATGACTAGAGATTCAAGGCGGCCGGCCAACAGTGAATTCGATGTCTTGCAATAGATAAAATTGAACAACTTGACCAGCATTATCCTAGTATGCCATGTGCACACCAACAATATAAGTTTCTACTATGTTTGTCAGTGACTCTCATATGGGAATCCATGGGGAAAGTGCAGGAATTGCTAATTAAATGCACTTTTCTCATTCTCAACCCAAGTCCGTTGTGTCTCATTCCCATTCTATATTTTTTGGATAGCATCTTATCATCCACATGTTGATCTTTATTTGCTCACGAATCTTTAAGCAGCTAAATAATTGTTGCTACTCTATACTTAGTCAACTCATAGTAAAAAACAAATGATAACAAGAGTATCTGGCAAATTCTCCCGTGGATACCATTTCCTCGGTAGTGGTGCCTAGATATACAAGGGAAACAATGGCCTCGTGATTTTTTGGAGAAGCAAATTCTAAAACCGACTCAAAATAAAAAACCAAATTAAAAGTAAGAACCGTTTCGCATTAAACTTGTCATGCATGGGTCTCATTGAAATTTTATCGATTTGGCTTCGGTTTAGCTCGAGATTGAATGCACACATCAAAATTAGTTCGATTCAAAAGAGCACAATATCAAATTGAAAAAATTAATGTTTAATATTCAATTTAAATACTTGCCAAAAGTCTGTCCACTATTTTTAATATTGTGTTGTGCCGTGAAATGCAAGCGCGTGAATAAGTGTGGTCCCGTTACCCATGTAGCCCACCTTTAGGTTCAGTTGGACTTCGCTTGGACAAAGTGGAAAACAGTTCGTCCATTTTGTAAAGGAGGAACGCAAATGAGAGTTGTGCATATCACACGATAAATACCACCGAAAATACCAAAATCACATGAAATCACTGGACAAGCTATAATCAAACGATGAGCAAGTAAAAACTACCTGATAAAACTTGCCGTTTGGCAGTAGACACAAAATTATATTCATATGATCTTTAACTAAATTTCTACTCATAATATTAATAAAGTACAAAGTTCATAAATCATAAGTTGACAATGTAATCTGATTATTATTATGATATACCATATCACCCCTCGACCCTCGAGCGCGCGGAATCCCTCGATCTCTTCGGTCATGCAATTGCAACGTCCCAGGTCGCCGACCCATTCTTTTTATCTTTTCATTATATGCAAGCGGAAGTAGAACAAACATCTCCCAACCATTAACAATACAATAGGGATAGTAAAAGGTATACATCATAATATCAAACGAAATACTTCCTTTACAAATTTTCTATTAACCCTAGGAAATTTAGTGATTACAAATCTTTACATCGGCAACTTCAAGACCAACCAACAAAACCAACAGTGGATCAGGGTTAACCTAAACTTCATTAATGCTAGGCCAAACTCTTGTCTCCAATGTAACCCTAAACCCAATGTGACGGTTCTCCATACCGCGGGCTTGAAAAATGTTAAACCATGATGGGGTGAATTTGACAACTCAATAAGTAAATCGCCTAAACCTCGGATAAGCAGATCCCTTGTTTTGGAAACTACGAACTCCACGCCCACTTGTTGATGGCAGATCAATAGCAAAACTTTTGCTTCGTCTTAATTATAAACTTGAAGAAAAAATCTTCCCCTACTTGAACATCCATCCTATCAAGAATCTATGATTTATCTCATACTCATGAAATTTCTAAGCATGCCAATAATACTCCCATATGTCATATATCATTTTCTAAAATATCACCATGGCCTTCAAATCTCAAACTATGACATCCTAATTTTCAGGTTCTGTTTTCGATTGAATAAGTTGAGCTTTTCATCGACGTGCCTATAGTTCTTTTCTCCGAGTTTGCTACTCACGAGATAACTAGCTTATCAGGTGAAGCTGTTAAAGAATATAAATGCAATAGACTTGAGAATTCAACCAAGAATCGACTGCCCAACCGTGCTAATCTGCAAAGGTCATTATGGCACAGTTAAAAATCGATCAGAGATCGGAGATAGGTCAATTCAACAGAGGTGTGTGATTAAGTGTGTGTGATTCCACCTAATTGCAAAATTCTTATTGATCGACACTAGACCAATTTTTCTGTCGTTTTGGTACCCTGTCCCGTAGTTGAAACCTCGAGATTTTCACGACAACCGAGGGTCACTGATGTGTCGAAAATGTACAGTGTGGCTTGAAAATAATCGACCATGGGCCAATCGCTCTAAAAATTCCAAAAAGCTACCCAATAGGTTAGGTCACGCTAAAATCGTATTAGATTGAAATTAACCGCGAATTTGAACCCGATTTTAGAAATTGAAAGTTCTTTCGTGTCACGATTCATTTTAGGAATGTCAACTCATCTTTTGAAGAATTTTCGGCGAGCTTGGGATTTTTACGGAAAATCAATTCTGACAATTCGAAAAAGAAAGGAAATTCGGAGGGCCAAATTGAGGGGATTTTTGGCCTCCAAAGTGAGCTATTTGGTGAAGGCAAATTGTGGAAATTGTGTAGGCTTCTTCCTCAGCAAAATTGGTCATCAAATTGGAGAATTTGTGAAGGAATTGAAGTCCAATTGGGGGAAATTCGTAGGCTGGTATAGGGGCTGCAACAATTGGACATCAACTTGGTTATTTGTGGAAATATTATGCAAGAAAGTATTGGGGGACAAAAGGGATAAACATGTGGACTTTTGGGGCCAGGACATGATGAAATCGATATTTATGTTTGAGTTTTGCCCCCCTCTACAATCTTCTCTTGCACGATAGTTGCTCGCCCTCTTTCTTCCTACGCCATCCTCCCCCAACCCCTCTATTTATGCCTTTTCTTTCTTTTGTTCCTTCAAAGCTCCATTCCTTACCTTTTGCTGCCACTCGTCCGCTCCTCCAACAAAGTCTCCCTCTCCACCGAAGTCAAACCCCATCGCTCCACCATCATTTCCCCTCCACTTCAGCATCCACTGATCCCCTTCTGTTTCTGCTTCTTGTTCATTTTCCTTTGAAGCTTGGCTCCCCCTCTTGACACTCGCACTTCCACTCGTCAGTCCCCCGCTTTGCTGCTGCACGCCCACACCACAAGTTCTTCATCTGCCACCTACATGCCATCAATGGTCCAATCTCCATTTCCATTGTCCCATGCATTGAAGTCAACCACGAGTTCCCTCCACTTCTTTCTATCTTCTCCGTTTGACTATGCAACCTACGCATGTCTAGCAATAAATCGAAGCTAGACCAGCCTTCCGCTCCACCGTGTTGTGTTGCCGAAGTCAGCTCAGCCGTGTTCCCGCCAAGTTGCCATCGCATGCTGCAACTCTGATTAGCCAAGCCAAGCCGCAACTGGCAACCCCCTTCAAGACCTGTAGCAACCGTGAGCCTTGTGGGCCATTTTTTAGACCGGTCCAGACCTCATTTGGTATTGCCGTAGACTCAAGTTTCGGCTGTCGTCATGTCACCGTCGCCATGGACTCACCGACTCGCTAATCCGGTGAGTTTACTTGCTAAACTCTGTTTAGAGATTTAATGATGATTAAATCGTGATTAGTTTAGATTAATTAGGGATTAAGTGGTTAGCTAGAACGGATTAGTGATTTAATTATTCACTTGTGCATGTTAGGTGGTCAGAACAATTTAATTAAGTACTAGATAGACCATGCTATTTATCTAGATTGGTTCAGAACTTTTCTAGGCCCGTTTGGGTGGTTAATTGACCATTTCCGGCCTAAGTTGGTAATATTAGTATTTAATTGCATTTATTTAATTATTTTTGGTATTTATTTAATAATTTATTATTTTCTGAAAATTATACATGATATAGCTAGTACGTGTACCTAGAGGGGGGTGAATAGGTATATAAAAGATTTTTCTTGATAATTGCACAATACTTAGACGATTGAAGGATTTGCGACAAATAATAATCAATGTAAGACTGAGTAAATGAAAGAGAGAGCTGAACACGCGGTTTATAGTGGTTGGGCTTGATTCAAGCCTACGTCCACTCTTCTACACTGATAACCAATTGGCTGCATTCCACTATGAACAAAGAGATGTTACAGCGTTGATCTTCCTTGATTTCTAGGTGTAGATGATCTACCACACTCGCTCAAGGTATCACCAAGTTTAGACACTCTCTGTGTATACAATTTCGCTCAAGGTGCTTCAGACTTTGGAATTTCTCTATCGATCACGTTGCTAAAACAACTAGAACATCTTCCTTTTATACTCCTTTATGCCATCATACCCGTTGGCACTTACCAAAGGAATTCCTCCAATCTACCTGTTGGACAGAATCAATTAAGAAGATCATTCGAGCTATTAAAGGAACCTGACGATAGCCCATCAATCCTGTTCGCCCATACAATCAGGATCTTGGTTTCCAAGAATAGAACCTTCCAAGAATATTTCATCGACCATCGGATCTTCAATCGATCTAGATGCGAATAAAAGAATCCGTTATATTTATCCAACCAAGAGATCTTCTCCAGAGGATAGGATTAAATCCTCAACCATATAATTCGGCTCTGGATTTCCTTCGACACTGGATCAGAAAGACTGTCAATGAGAATAGTCTTGAGTCTTAAGTCTTGAGTCTTGAGTGCTGAGTCTGGTGATCAAAAAGTCTTCAGACTTTAAACAAACGGTATGCAAATATCGTACTAGATCGATAGAAAACGTTTTGTCAGCTTCAAAATATTCTGGAAAGATTTCTCCAACAATCTCCCCCTTTTTGATGGTGACAAAACTTTCCTAGAGATTTGAACAACTTTGACTTATAAAAACATTTCTCAAGCAATATGGCTATCTCATAAAGATTAATAAAACAACCAGACTCTGCATCCACAGAAAATTGGTTAGTCTTTCATGAGTAATACCATATAACAACAGTTGATATAAATGCAAACAGTCAAGCATCAAAATCGACAGCCAATTCAGTCAAATTCAAGTTCACTTCAGTCAAGCATCAAAATCCACAGCCAATTCAGTTAAATTCAAGTTCACACCCAAGTTCACTCAAGTCATACTCAAAAACAAACATAACCACAAAAACAAATTTAAAGTCAAAGTTTAAAGTTGGTTGGTTCAAATTGTTTCTCCCCCTTTTTGTCATCATTAAAAAAGGTGAGAAATGAGTCAGGTCTACTTGGGAATGCGCACGATCTGGAAATCTCCCATGGACTGGACTATGCCTTCTAACCTCTTCAAGTCCTCCCTTAGTTGAGCTACCTCCTCTCCTTTGGCATTGGCTTGAAGTTGTAGAGCGAGGTCTTTCATTTTGTCCTCCAGGGTAACCGAAGATGCTTGTCCAGCATTCTTTATGGTTTGAATCTCACAGTCTAGAGTGTAGATTTGGCCCCACATTTCCAGAAGAACATTAAGAATATGACGAAAATCTGCTGAATTATCCGTCTGTGTACTTGCATTTGCTTTCTCAAATGGAGTGAATGCAGACGATGGCGCTTCTGTATAATCTTGCAGATTTGGTGTTGACGTATCGTGTCCTTCTTCAGGCAATTGAGAAGCCTGAAACTCTTCTGGATCTGTTGGAGATTGTCTTAGACCTTCACTATTGGCAGCATGAGGTGTGGACCTTTCTTGCTCGCCAACTCCCCCTATTTCTAGGGCATCAAAAGGGGAAGAGTGATGATCATGCTCTTTTGTATCTTGATTCCCCTTCTCTCCAAATTCAGCTGCAGACTTTTCTTTCTCTTCTTCTCCTTCTTATTCAGCTTCTTTCTCCTTCTCTCGCTGCTCTTCTTCTTCTCTGTTCTTGGCTTGCTCCTCTTCTTCTCTCTGTTTCTTCTGAAGTTCCGTCGGTTGAGGTACAGAACGTCTGGTTCTTATCAAGGCAGTGATTGTGAGATCTTCCTCCTCATCTTCATCCTCCAAGATGAGAGTTCTCTTCTTTTTGGATGGGGCACTAATGGCCTCCTTCCCTTTTCTCTTTGAAGCAGATGGTACTGGAGTCTTCACTTTCTCCATTGCCTTAGAAAGTTCTTTCAGACGCATCTTCGTTAACATCTTCAAACCTACCACCATCTTATCGCACGGTCGAACACAAAGTGTATGTGGCGGTTCAATATTCATGTGTCTGAAGATCTTGGTCACTAGACCTGGGTAAGGCAATTGTCCCTTGTCCTTCGACATTGCTCTGTACATGTGAAAGAGAATAGTGTGAGGGATAAAGAACTTCTTCCCTGAGTTGATTGCATACATCAATTTTGCCTCTGAATTAAACACATCAGTCTTCGATGTAGACTTGGGCCTGATGCAATTGATCACAATTTTGTGCAGCACAATATTGATGGCACGCATCCTTGAATAGATGATTCTTCCCTCTATATCTCTATCTTTGACAAGTTCCATTGAGGCACGAGCAAATGAGACTTTGATTGGTTGATAACGTCCTCGTTCAACTCCAATTATGTCCGCCAACATGTCCACATCTACCACATAGTCCTGGTCTCGAACACTTAATGATATTCTATTTGCATCTAAAAAGCTGAGATTCGAATAGAAGTATGCTGTCAATTGCGCATAACTGTCTGTGGTATCGGTGCAAAATTGCTTAAGTTGAAGCAGATTGAACTTCTCTCTTAAGTTCACATTAACGGCATCCAAGAAATCGAAATCAACACTCCTAGGGTTTATCACCCCTCATTTCAGCAGTCTGAAGAATAGATTCTCCTGTTCCTTCGATTTAAACAACTCCATTCTCTTTCCCTTCACCTTCGCAGCAACACCCATTATAGGTTGAAAATCACTGAACATTTAATCATCATCGTTCCCGTCAGTCGAATTTGGTCCCGACATACAAGGGTCACTTGGAATGTTTGCAAGTGCTTCCTCCGCCTTTCCCTTGGGAGCAATTCCCAAATCCTCCATTTTTCTCAGAAAGATATACTCATTCCTATAATTCTTATCTTTAAGAAAATCATCCACGTAGTTCAACGGAGTCCCAATACTTTTCAACGCACAGTAGAGTTTGTAAATAAAAGAGGGTTTTTGGACTCTTACAGGGTCTGCGTCCTCGATTATCTCTTCCTCCGGTTGTTGACCTGCACCTTGTGGGGTAGATAGCGTTGAGTGATGTGGTGGAGAGTGAATCGGGCTCTGTTGCTAACTCGATAATTCTTCCTCTTCGATGAGATCAAAATGGATAGGTCCCTCCTTCATTCTCTGTGGTCCCCTGTTCGCGATTCTTGAAGACTTCCTCGAAGAAGACATCCTTCCTTGTCGTTGAAAGATTCCTTTACTTGCTTTCCAAAGAAAAGATGACAACTTTCTCGAAGATGAACACGAAGTAGAAACTGGATTGGGAGGAGAATGCCTATTAGGGTTTTGAAGATTGGGTGAAAAAGAAATCAGTATATATATAACTCAGTTTTGAAAAGGAAAGTTCAATCAGCACAAGGAAAGTGTACGAACACTTCTTTTTAAAATCATTAACTGCCAAAATTAATCCTTTTGAAAATACAAGATTTCGTTTTTCACGGAGACTATAAAATAACTGAACGAAAGATCGTACCTTTTCGAGTTTAAATAAAATAACAACTTACAGTCTATAGCCATGAATGTCTGAGTCTGAGGATTTAGAGTATGAGAGTTTAGAGTCTTAGGGTTGGAGAGTCTCTAGACTTTAACTTCTTCAAGCTTCAAAATGTTGAGTCTGGAACGGAAAAAATCAAATTGATTTTTCTCCAAAGGCTTTGTGAATATATCCGCTAGTTGACTTTTTGAATCAACAAATTGAATCGAGATTTCTCCATTTTGAATATGATCTCTAATGAAGTGATGTCGAATCTCTATATGCTTTGCTCTTGAATGAAGGATTGGATTTTTGGTGAGATTGATTGCGCTGGTGTTGTCACATCTGATTTCTGTGCATGAGTCTTCAATCCCAAAGTGTTGTAGCTATTGTTTTATCCATAGAATTTGTGAACAGCAGCTTCCAAGAGCTACATACTCTGCTTCTGTTGTTGAGAGAGCTACAGTGCTTTGTTTCCTTGAAAACCAAGACAATGTCCTGCTTCCAAACAACTGGCAAGTTCCGGAAGTACTCTTTCTATCGACTCTACAACCGGCCAGATCTGCGTCTGAATATCCCAGAAGATTAAAGTCTCCCTTCTTAGAATACCAAAGACTGATGCTTGAAGATGAAGCAACGTATTTAATGATACGTTTTGCAGCACTGAGATGGGATTTTCTAGGATCTGATTGAAACCTAGCACATATGCAAACACTTAACAAAATGTCGTCTAGAAGCGTAAGATAAAGAAGTGAACCAATGATGCTCCTGTCATGCCTTTTGATCAACTTTCTTCCCTTCTTCATCTTTGTCTATCTTCAAAGAACTTGACATTGGTATATCAGTCTTTTTGCAATTTTCCAATACAAACCTTTTGACAAGATCATTAGCATATTTTTCTTGGTAAATGAAAGTTCCTTCCTTCAATTGCTTTACTTGAAGACCAAGAAAGAATGTTAATTCTCCCATCATACTCATTTCAAACTCATCCTGCATAGACTTAGAAAATTTCTTGCATAGACTTTTATTAGAGGATCCAAAAATAATATCATCCACATATATTTGAACAAGTAAAAAGCTTTTGTTTTCCTTTTTGATAAATAAATTAGTATCAACTTTACCTTTGACAAAACCATTCTGTAATAAGAACTTACTTAGTCCGTCGTACCAAGCTCGAGGTGCTTGCTTTAAACCATACAATGCCTTTTTCAGTCAAGACCGAGTCCGGCTTCTTTGGGTCTTCAAACCCAGGTGGTTGTTCCACATAAACTTCCTCATGGATAAATCCATTTAGGAACGCACTTTTGACGTCCATTTGAAATAACCTGAAATTTTTATAACAAGCAAACGCAAGTAATAGTCGAATAGCTTCTAACCTTGCTACAGGAGCGTAAGTCTCATCATAGTCGATTCCTTCTTCTTGCGTATATTCTTTGGGCACGAGTCTTGCTTTGTTTCGTACGACTTTTCCTTTTTCATTCATCTTATTTCTGAACACCCATTTGGCTCCAATAACAGTTTTACCTTTTGGTTTAGATGTAAATTCCCAGACATCATTAATGTTGAACTATCTGAGCTCTTCTTGCATAGCTTTGATCCAGCTTTCATCAGATAAAGCTTCTTCTATGCTTTTTGGTTCAATTTCAGAAATGAGAGCCACAGCACTAGACTCTTCACATCTTTTGGATCTGGTACGAATTCCTTCATTAATTTCGCCAATAATGAGATCTTTGGGATGACTGGACTTATGCTTCTAGATACTGGTTGATTTGTCTGAATGATGATCTCTTTCTTTATTTGAATCTTCATGAACATCTTGATCTTTGGTCTTCCGTAGTCCGAGATACTTCTTGAGTTGTAAGCTTTGGAAGGTTCGCGGTGTTGAGACTCTTCATACTGAGTCTGACTGGATTCATCTTGCGTAGAGTCTTGAAATTTGACATTCATTGACTCCTCCACAGACTGGCTCTTCTTGTTATAGACTCTGTAGGCTTTGCTTAATGTAGAATATCCAAGGAAGATGCCTTCATATGATCTTTCTTCAAACATACCAACTCGATCTTTTGCATTTTTCTATATAAAGCATTTGCAACCGAACACATGAAAGTATGAAACAATGGGCTTCTTACCTTTGAATAACTCATAAGGGGTTTTCTCTAGAATAGGTCTTAGGAAGACTCTATTGATGATATAGCATGCTGTTGAAACAACTTCAGCCTAAAATCGTGAAGAAATTTTACTTTCAATTAAAAGAGTTCTAGCCATTTCTTGAAAAGATCTATTCTTTCTTTTCACAACTCCATTTTGCTGAGGAATATATGGAGAGGAGAACACATGCTTAAATCCAGATTCACCACACAATTTTGTAAAATCTTGATTTTCAAATTCACCTCCATGATCTGTTCTTATACTTGAGATAACACATCATTTTTCATTTTGAACCTTTTTAGAAAATTTTTCAAAATACGAAAAGGTTTCTAACTTACTTGCAAGGAAATATACCCAAGTAAAATGGGAGTAATCGTCCACAATTACTAGGCAATATTTCTTACCTCCAATACTCTGGGTTCTGGTTGGTACGAAGAGATCCATATGCAGCAACTGTAGTACATGATTAGTAGAGACATGATTTATTGGCTTAAATGAATTTCTTACCTGCTTTCCCAGAATACATGGTGTGCATGGATCGGACTTTTGGTATCGTAATTTGGGTAGACCTCGAACAAGCTGTTTTGATGAGATTTTGGCTAATTGCTTCATGTTAACATGACCAAGCTTTTTGTGACATAAGCTTGCTTCATCTTGAATTGAGATTAGGCATTGCGATTCATTTAGTTTCATGTCTAAGAGGTAGATATTTCCATGTCTTCGACCCATGAAAGATTGAGTAGAGTCTTTACTGATTCCAGAGCATATTCCTTCTTGAAAGGAGATCTTGAAACCAGTATCACACAATTGGCTAATGCTGAGGAGATTATAGTTGAGTCCTCCCACTAGAGAAACATTGCTTATTGTGAGATTTCCAATTTTCACAGTTCCATATCACACAATACTTCCTTTGCCGTTTCCTCCAAATGAAACTTTTCCACCATTCACTTGAATAAGCTTTATGAAGCAATTTGAGTCTCCTGTCATATGTTTTGAACATCCACTGTCAAGATACCACTTTACCTTTTTCTTGACGGAGACCTGCATTTAAAAGAGAGTCTCAAGCTTTCTTTGGTACGCAAATTTTCTTGGGTCCTTTGGTGTTAGTAGGATAAACATTATTAGGCCATACTTTCTTAACAGCTTCCAAACCATAGGACACTCTTTTTCAAAGTGATCCCGATCTACACTTTGAACACCTTAGAGCATTTCGACCTACGAGACTTTACAAAACTTTCTTGAAATGATTTTTGTAAGCCTCTCTCGACGGTCTTTTCTTAATTCTTTCTTTTACTTTAGGAAAATCAATCAAGGGAATTGTTTCTGCTATCATACCTAGACCAGACTTATTGAACTAAGGTCTTTAAACTGAAAATTTTTTTTCAAGTTTTTCGGATCCTATCGAAAATTTCTTTGAAATATTTGATAAGTCAGTTTTTAAAAAAACATTTTCTTTCAAAAGATTATCTTCTTTTTCTTTAAGAGTAGAAACATTCAAGTCTAAACTTTTAACTCTGTCTTCTAAAATGTTTTCCTTTTGTTTTAGAGCTAAGTTTTCCTTTTTAAGTTCGGAAATTCTTTGGAGAGAAGTCTTAAGACTAAAACACAGTTCATCAATGTATTTAGAGACTTTGACAGAATTTTAAAATCACTTACCTCAAATTCACCGTCTCGAGTCGATCTTTAATCTAATCTGAAGTCCGAGTCGAATGTGCCATCGAACATATGTTGGCATATTCATTATCACTTTCTTCACACTCTGTATCACTGTGTTTCGCTTTGAGAGCTTTTCGAAACTTCTCGCCTTTTCCTCTTTTTCTTCTTCGAAGAGACGACAGTTAGGTCGATGTGTCCCTTTTTCTTACATTCGAAGCGAGACTACATCTTTGTTTGGTTCTCATCATCACAGACTTGGTCTCTGTTGTCTTTGGAAACTTTGTTTCTTTGAGTTGAATCTTCTTCCTTTTCTATTCAGTTTTCTGAATCTTCTTATCATGAGAGCAAGCTCCTCATCGTCCATATCATCTTCGAATCAGTATCATCGAATCATCATTTGATTTTAATGCAATGGATTTCTTACCTCTTGGATCTTCGTCTTCATTAATTCGTTCCACTTCATAAGACTGAAGAGTTCCAATCAGCTCATCGACAGATAGTGGCATAATTCTTTGTGTCTCTCTTATTGAAGTCTTTATATGATTTCAATCCTTGGAGAGTCCACGCAGTAGCTTGTTCACCTTCATGGGATCATAAATTTTTTGTCCTTGGTTCTCAAGACCATTGGCAATATCTGTAAAACGACTAAACATGTCAGTTATAGATTCTCCTCGTTTCATTTTGAAGGCTTCATATTGACCGAGGAGAATGTTAATTCTGGTCTCCTTCACTCGATATGTTCCTTCATAGGTGATATGTAATCTGTCCCATACTTCTTTTGCTGTAATACAAGAAGATATTCTGTTATATTCAGTTGGTGACAAAGCACAATATAAAGAGTAAATTGCTTTTGCATCGAGTGCTTGTCTCTTGTTTATTTCTTCCTGAGTCATTCCGCTGGTCTCAACAATTTCTTTCCCTCTTTCAGAGACTGATGCAGCAGTAGGAGTGATTCCTCTTTCCACTACGTCCCATTCCAAAGGATCCTTTGATCGTAGGAAAGCTTTCATCTTGTTCTTCCAGATGTTGTAATCTTTTCCATCAAAGTAGGGTGGTCGGTATTGCTTTGCCCTTCCACCAGCCCTGGTGCTAGCATACTAGTCATGGATCTTTTACTCTGAAGTAAAACACTTCAAATAAAGTAAGAACACAAGCTCTGATACCTATTGATATAGCTAGTACGAGTACCTAGAGGGGGTGAATAGGTATATAAAAGATTTTTCTTGATAATTGCACAATACTTAGACAGTTGAAGGATTTGCGACAAATAATAATCAACGTAAGACTGAGTAAATGAAAGAGAGAGCTGAACACGTGGTTTATAGTGGTTCGGCTTGATTCAAGCCTACATCCACTCTTCTGCACTAACAGCCAATTGGCTGGATTCCACTATGAACAAAGAGATGTTACAGCGTTGATGTTCCTTGATTTCTAGGTGTAGATGATCTACCACACTCGCTCAAGATATCACCAAGTATAGACACTCTCTGTGTATACAATTTCACTCAAACTGTATCGACTAATAATCAAGGTGCTTCAGACTCTGGAATTTCTCTATCGATCATGTTGCTAAAACAACTAGAGCGTCTTCCTTTTATACTCCTTTATGCCATCATACCCGTTGGCACTTACCAAAGGAATTCCTCCAATCTACCTGTTGACGGAATCAATTAAGAAGATCATTCGAGCTATTAAAGCAACATGTCGATAGCCCATCAATCATGTTCGCCCATACAATCAGGATCTTGGTTTCCAAGAATAGAACCTTCCAAGAATATTTCGTCGACCATCGGATCTTCAATCGATCTAGATACGAATAAAAGAATCCGTTATATTTATCCAATCAAGAGATCTTTTTCAGAGGATAGGATTAAATCCTCAACCATATACTTCGACTCTGGATTTCCTTCGACACTGGATCAGAAAGACTGTCAATGAGAATAGTCTTGAGTCTTAAGTCTTGAGTCTTGAATGCTGAGTCTGGTGATCAGAAAGTCTTTAGAATTTAAACAGACGGTCTGCAAATATCCAGACTAGACTGATAGAAACGTTTTGTCAGCTTCAAAATATTCTGGAAAGATTTCTCCAACAATACCGAGATAATCGGTGAGCGAAATTTCATGCTGATTGCAATGGTGTGTTTAGTTTATGCAATTGAGTGCTAAATTGTGCAATTTGAGTGGTAATTGTGGTTTTGGTTATTTATTCCAAAATTATGAAAATTCGATATTTAATTAGAAAAATCCCGGGTGTCGGGTTTTGACATCGAAAATGGTTTAAAGGACTAGATTGAATCGCGGGTTTTTAAAAGTGTGAATATCAATTTTTTTGGTTCAAATTGATCTGCTAGCTTGTGCGAGCAATAGTGTATCTCAACTTGTGTGAGCAATAATCCATGTTAGCTTGTGTGAGCAATAATGTATGTTAGCTTGTGCAAGCAATAGTGTATCTCAGCTTGTGTGAGCAATAATCTATGTCAGCTTGTGAGAGCAATGATCGTATGTCAACTTGTGTGAGTAGTAATTCACGTCAGCTTGTGTGAGCAATAATCCATGTTAGCTTGTGTGAGCAATAATGTATGTTAGCTTGTGCAAGCAATAGTGTATCTCAGCTTGTGTGAGCAATAATCTATGTCAGCTTGTGAGAGCAATGATCGTATGTCAACTTGTGTGAGTAGTAATTCACATAAGCTTGTGTGAGCAATAACCTATATCAACTTGTGTGAGCAGCAATTGAACTGGAACTTATGGTCGATTGATTTGGTTGTATTCATCAATTGGATGAAATTGATTGATTGGGTGTTTGAATTTTGCTAATATGCTGGAGGGAACTGAGGAAAGGTAAGTCTTCTATCTTGTGTGCATAGATTGCCTCCAAGCATATTTCCTTCGTAGTCGGGGTATAGGGGGTGAACTTGCTGAGATATTGTCTCACCCCGTCGTGGGCTTAAACTTTTCAAGTCCTTAGATGGAGGACCCGAAGTCTCGGAGCCTGTTAAAGTGGAGTCCAAAGGATCGGTGATTACGTCCGACGAGTAAGTCGTAGGACAGCTTCTTTTGGGACCGATCTTTTTGTACCTAAACCCAATTGTTTATGAAAGTGTGGCTTTTGTGAAATGTTGCCCTGCTTTTCTATTCCATGTTGTTTGCTGTCGGGGGTTAATGTTTCGCTTCGGCATGTGCATTAAAATGATTGGGTCGGCGATGCATCCTGGGACGTCGCAATTTTATCGACCACCAAGGGATGGGCACGCACTTGAGGTTTGGGGCCTAACACAAACAATGACTTCCTACATTCACGTGCCTCTCTCATCCCAAATAACAATTATAACATGCACGTGCCTTTCAAGTCACTAAAATGGCAATTAAATTATGCAAATATCTCATGCATCTCATATAAGGCCATGTCAAACATGCACAAGCCATAAAACAATTTTCAAGGTATGCACATAACATTTAAATGCTTCGCACACATTTAACGCCTCAAGAGTGACATGGCATCCCATACTACCATGTTATATCGAGTTCAATTATTAATCACACATAGCCTCGGCTCTTCCGGAAACATCCAAGGACATTCGTCTTGCCCCATCATGCACGGCATCCAGACTCCCATCAGGCATCGTTCCAATGTAACACATCTCATGAACGGCATCCCGTTGACTTGGGGGCATCCGCACTTATTCAGGCATCATCCTGCATAAACGCATTAGGACGGGTTCACTACCCCTCATAAATGCATCAGGATCTTTAGGTGATCACACGAGCATACCATCACTCAAGTTCATTGTTTTCTTTCTCATTAGCCAAGTATGAATGCCTTAATGGTGTGCCAAGCGATGTGTAACTCATGATCTATCGAAACTACATCAATAAATATGCCAAGCACGAAACGAGAATCCGTGGTTTGACCTGTTATGTTGTGCACCGACCTAAGTCCAATCCAGATCGGAAACGATAAGCTTTGATATCGCGCCGAGACCAAGAGAGGACAAGTCCGTCGTGATAGGATCACCGTCCTAGTACCAAACTTGGCTCGGGAACGATATGTCTTAATATCGCACCAAGACCGAGAAAGGACCGACCTGTTGTGATATGATCACCGACCTAGTATCAAACTTGGCTCAGGAATCATATGCCTCAATATCACCAATCCAAGAGAGAGACTCCTCGGCCCGATGTGCTTCCATGAACGTCCAAGAACCATCACAAATCTCGTCTCGGAGGCTCGGAGTGTTCTCATGCATAGACCATGGACTATGAACAAATATAAATATAAGGACTACTTCCAATGAACACATGCAAAACATTGCCATCGATATTAAACAACATCATATAGAACAAGCACATCTAATAATATCACAAGATCTCCAAATAACTCATCCTAAGTTGTAACATAACAAGTTTTCATATTAGAACAACGCTTTCTCAAACTCAAATTCAAGTATGAACATCAACAAGTCATTTCCAATAACAATATCAAATCAAGCAACCTTAGCAATAACTAAACTTTCCTTGTCAACCTCAAACCTCATAATCCAAGCAAACTCATGATCAAACCATACAAAATTAACACATGGTTCTAACCTCTCTAGGATGGCTTGATCTTACTCCTAATACAAGTAACTAAATCCAAGCAACGTAACGCAACGGCCTAGGCAGCATTTAGGGGATTCACTTACAAACAACCTCATAATCCAAACAAACTCATGATCAAACCATACTAAATTATCACATGGTTCTGACCTCTCTATTATAGCTTGATCCTACTCCTAATACAAGTAACTAAATCCAAGTAACGTAACACAACGACCTAGCTAGTGTTTAGAGATTCACTTACAAACAACCTCATAATCCAAACAAACTCATGATCAAACCATACTAAATTATTACATGGTTCTAACCTCTTTAAAATAGCTTGATCCCACTCCTAATACAAGTAACTAAATCCAAGCAATGTAACACAACGGCCTGGCAAAACAACCAAAACAAGGTAACAATGAGACGGTGCGAAGACGACATGTGGCATCCGAAAATTTTGACAACCCTTGGATGCATGGCGGTTCGTGATTAAGTGACGAAAGTATTGTCATATTATGCCGTTGGTGCTATACACGATCATTGGCTCGCAATATTGTTGGACCAATGCATTTCTTTTAGCGATGGTCTAATTGTCGAGTAAGCCATAGTCTTGTCAGAAAACTTTCATAGGTGTGAGTGAGACCAACCTTGTTCGTATACTTTTGTCGACATCAGAAAAATAACGACACATTGTGAATTGATGAATTTATTTTCGGACTTCATCATCAGCACCAATGTTAGACCCCGTCGATTTATGTACACATTTTCTCTCGATGACACGACCCAACTAGACCACCTAAGTGAATACGGAATAAGAGAAGAATTTGGATTTTTACCAATTGAATTTTTGAGAATCAAGAGGACGGAATTCGGCCGTGCGCGAGAACACGCAAGCCCGCGCGGAGGGAAGGAGTCGACCAAACATTGTCGGCCCAAGCTGCCGAGTTTCCCCTCCATTCGGTCGGCAAGTGAGTCAACTAAGTTAAGTAGTATTGACTGAAGCTTTGCTAATGATGGCCACGTGGTTTTCGTGTGGGGCTGCCAACGGAACTCAAGCAATCTTTAGCTGAAGACGCATTCCTCACTTCGGGAAGCAAAGTGTCAAGCGGCTGAGAGGAAAGTTGAGCATGCTGGACACGTGTACTCCAGCTGCCTCTCGCCTGATTAAACCACCGAAAATTCCCCTCTTAAGTTGACTGGTTTTCAACAAAACCAGTGACCAGAAAGTAGCAAGCAATCGAGCAAAACAGAGAGTGAGAGAGAAACCGAGAGCAGAGAGAGAGAGACCAAACAAGCGAGCGAGCAAGCAAGAGAGAGGGAGAAGGACCAGCCCTCTGCCATTGCTGATCGTCCGACCTTTGCTGCCACCATTTGCCTTAGCCGCGTCTTACCTCACGCCGTCGAGCTGCATCCCTGGACCGAGCCTGTTTTTTCTTGTAACCGAGTAGGAAGACTTGAGGCAAGTGGAAATTCATCAACCTATGTCTTTGAATGCTGTTATTATCTAGTGAGGAGTTGGTGAATGTGAGAAAATGTGAAATTGAGAGCTCGATGTTGATTTTGACATATAAGAAGAAGCTAGATCTAGAAGCTAAGTAAAAACAGGGCATATATTGTGGATTTCGAATTTTAAATTGGAACAAGAATTTAAAGATCTAACTATGGTGGATTTTTGGAAGTGAAGAGGGTGTGTTGTAGTGTAATACACTTGTATACACTTAATTGTGGGCGTTGGATGCCGAGATTCAAGGGAAGGAATAATTCTCTTTAGGTTGGTACACTGTTTTGTAGAGAATAACTTGACCTTCGGTGACTCGATGAATTTTCTGTAATTATCTAGCCGGAATTAGACTTTGAACCCTTAATTAAAGTTGTAGCAAACATCCTTAGGAATAACATATCAAAATTTGAGAATAAATGGACAATTTTTTTCCAATGAAACGATTTTCTTTGTAAATGTTAAATCTGGAAGCTATTACAGTGTTAGTAATGAATATCGAAATTACTGCTCTTGATATACAATGAATATGACTTAATGTTCTTCATGAAACATTTTCCCTTAGGTCTTGTTTACAACATATTCAAATTTTCATTAAAACTGCATATTCTGGTTTTTAAGCTGTTTTACTCCGACTTTGCTCAACTGATTTCAAAAGTGAATGCATCTTGGGTTGTTATGTGAAATGATGATATTGGCATTGGCATATCATGCAATATTGAGAAGTGATGAGACTCAAGAGACATTTTGTCATTACATTAAAAAGTGTTTTTGGAAATTAAGATGTTAATTGTTACTGTTGGACCCTCGGGTCAATGATGCCCCGGGAGTCGGGATGCCCAGAGGTTCGAATGAGTCGATGCCCTTTGGATGCCCGGTTGTATTATGAATACATGCCTAGAGGTTTTTCTCCAGGAGTGTCGGCATGCCCGGTTGTATTATGATACATGCCCGGAGGGTGAGGGGTTGTATTAGGATGCATGCCCTGAGGTTAGGGGTAACCATGTCTATGGTCCCTAGTGATTCCTCGTGATGCCAGGTGAGGTGCGAGATGCCTAGAGGTTCAAATAAGTCGATGCCCTTTGGATGCCCGATTGTATTTTGAATACATGCCCGGAGGCTTCCGCGACACCAGGGTTGGGTGCGGAATCTCAGAAGGATGCAAACATTGGTCCTCTGGGGGGATAAAACCATTTGAATAATTAAAACTGGTGATTATATTAAGTTTGAGTGTGGTATGGTTATGGGACTAAATTGTATGGCATGGAATGAGACGTGTCATAACAGTTTGGCCCCATGATCGGGACTTGTGTGACTGGACATGATGCATCTTATTGGTTGGAAATGCACTGGTCATTGCATTGAAGAGTTATATGGTTTGGATGCATACTCATTCATTGATTGAATATCTAGTCTATCTTGCATGAATCTAGATATTGATGGTACTGCGTGATATAGCTTAATGAATCTTTTACTGCTGAGTGGTTGTACTCGCCTCGTTTGGGGACTAACATTTCAGACTAAGTCAAGATATCTCTGCTGCCATTGCCACTAGTAAATGGACCGAGTGAATGAATATGACCACGAGGAGGAGGACAGCAGAGGAAGGAACTTTTGGACGCTGACACTGATCGATGGAATTTAAGTATATGACTATTAGAAAAGATGTCGGTCATCTTTTGAAATATAGTCGAGTATAGAAAACCTTGGCATTTTCGTGTACCGACAAATGATGTCCATCTGGTTTAAGTAAATAAAAGTGTTCGGCTTTATCTTATAAAAATGTTTAGTTGGTGTGCATCATTATCTGAATATAGGGAAGGCAGTTGTTGGATACGCTTCCACCATATAAACTGCGCAGGGACCAATCTAAATGATATAAACCCCTAGGACTTATGGATCTATTATAATTCTATGGTATCTGAGTGATATATTATCAGGACAACTTAAAGGAAATCGAACTGTGGCAACCCTAACGGATCGGGGGCCATTCAGGGGGTGCCACACGACAGTGTAGCAGTGGAGGGACGGCAACAAACCAAAGGAAAAGAGAGAAAGAAAGAGAGAGAGAGTGGCAAGGGGGAGAAAGGGAGAGAAGTGAGTCTTCAAAGTATCAAATGCAAGGCTATTTATAGAACTATAATCATGATGGCTTTTTGGCTTGGAGAGTAAGAGTGAATCTCCACCATACACTTGCCTAAACTTGGGGAGCACACAATTGACTAACTTGGGGAGCAAGGAGCAATCTTGGTCATCCAATAGTCTAAGCTTGGGGAGCAAGGGTTGATCTCAACCATGCAATTGCCTAAGCTTGTCCTCCAAGCTTGGGCATGTGGCCCTCCGCCTCCAATGTAAAGAATAGTTTTGAGAAACTTTTGAAATAAATGTCATTACCTTAACAAATGGATTCAAAAATTTATGAAAGTTTAATATTTTGTGGAAAAGAAATTAAATAACATTTTTCATGAAGAGAGCCAAGCCTAAATCACTTTGTATAAAGAGCAGAAAATCACCAAAGACAACCCAACATTTCGTCCGTTGGATAGAGTCAACGACCACATAAGAAAATTCATTTTGACATTCAAATCGTTATAAAACAGTTTGAACTTTTAGTATGTTATAGAAATGGATGTGCTCTACAACTTCTGTGAAGAAATAATGTTCATATTCCAAAGGAAAAATTTTATAGAAAATTGAGAAGACAAACAGGTCACCGTTTTTACTGCACTAGGCTTTCGTACCAACCATTTCACCTCAGAAAAAAAAAATGAAATTAAATTATGTGGCAAAAGATCTCTTCAAGTACCATAACTTACGAAAGTGACACTTAAGTGCCACATTCGAAGAGAAATGGATCACTTAAGTACCACTTTGGCCAAATCTGGCCAAAATGCTGACGTGTGCAATTTCCGACGAAGTAAGTGCCAAACGACGCCATTTTGCATGCCGACGTAGCCAAATAATGCAAAAGCGACGTCATTTTGGTGCTAACGTGGTAAAAAATAATATAAAATTAAAAAAATTAAATTTAAAATTAAATTTATATAAATAATTAAAAAATAAATATTTTATTATTAAAAAATAAATATTTCAAATTTCCAAAAAAAAAAAAAAAGCGAGGAGCTCGGCCCTTAGCCGCCGCCGCTACCTCCCCACTGCCGCTGAGAAGGGCTAGTGATGGAGGGGGGAGGGTTGGCCAAGGTGGTCGTGCCCTAGCTAGGGGCCGGCAACTTTGGCTGACCGATGGCGAGGGCTCGCGAGCCCTCGCCCAGCTGAGCCAATGGCCGCCGCTTGTCGAGGCGACCCCCAGCGAGCGACAGCCCTTGGCCTAGCCGAGCAAGGGCCGTCGACCCTCGCCGGATCTGGTCAAGGGCTACAACCCTTGCCCAGATTTGTGGTGAGTGGCGAGGGCTTACGACCCACGCTGCCAATCAACCAGGGTTGTTGGCCCCCGGTCTGGGGCCAACGACCCTAGCCGACCCTTCCCCCTCAATCGCCAACCCTTTCCGGTGATGGCAGGGAACCCTCAACCGCCTCCCTTTTTAAAATTTTTGATTTTAATTTTAATTTTAAATGTTTTAATTAAATTTATTTTTAAATTTAATTTAATTAGTTTTTATATTAAATTTTTTACCATGTCAACACTAAAACGATGTTGTTTTGCACTCGCTTCACTGGAAAATTGACACGTTAGCATTTTGGTCGGAGTGGCACTTAAGTGATCTATTTCTCTCCGATTTTGGCACTCAAGTGTCACTTTTGTAAGTTATGACACTTAAGTGTCCCTTTGTGCTAACTTATGGCACTCAAGGGGTTCGCGCGTCTAAATTATCTTATCATCAAGGAAGTTTCTCCAAATTCGAACCACAAGAAGCTCTATAAAATCGGAAAACGGTGAGCGTTTAGGAATTTCGAAAACTGGAATCAAGGTAGACTTTAAGAAACTAAAGGTGGCATGTCTTCTTGCAAGACCAATTTCTTGGTCTCTTGTAATCATTGCTTCTAGAGGACATTAATGAACCAAGACTTCGAAGACAAGCCTAAAGGTAGGCTTCTAGAGGCTAGGTTACTATTCGCACGAATTATTATTCACAGGATTAAATGTTGATTAAATCGATTAGGGATGTTTTCTAATAATCCTCAAAGGATACCCATAACCGGACCGAGGTTCATGGCTAAATTCGATTGGAAATGGCTTTAACGGGGCCTATATGATGTGACATCCAGATTTTCGCCAGACTTCGAGTATATAACAGAGTGTGACGGGTCGACGGAAGTGTCATCGGACTGCGTCATTGACACCATTTGCGGACACCATTTCGTCATCATCGTTGGACCGAGATGTTACGTTTAGTAATGGTCCGATCATTGAAATTTCCCTTATGTAATGCCACGATTGAGACCCTCTTCCACCCACATTTATAACCTACTAACTGAACCCCGCGCACGTTGTTTCGACCCCCATGCAGCCACGCAAATAATTATATTTCAGCCCATGCACATGCAGAAATTAAGGGTCAACATTTGGAGAAGTTGGACCATGCATGAAGGACCATGCACGACCACGCATGGCCATCCCATACATCTCCCATGCATGCGGACGTGAATTCTAGTGATCGCCGAAGAATAGCCCCACTCCTTCCCCTTTTCTTTCGGCTGGTCAACCAGAAGATTTGTTTGACTAAACAGCCACGTAGCTTCCATCTTCGGTGACCAGAAAGGAGAGAAAGAGCTTGGGACAGTTGCTGGAAGGAAGGCCATCGAGGCCTCATTTAGCCGAAGAGGGAGGCCACGTTTTCCCCCACCTGTCCCTGCCCCCTTCTGCCACCGGTGTCTTCGGTTGTTGACTAGGAAAGTCAACATGCAAGCCTTCGAAGATGAACGGAATAGCAGGCAGAGAGAGAGAGAATGAGGGAGCGAGGGAGCGAGCGGGCGAGCGAGAGGTAGAGAGAAGGAGGAAGAAGTAACTATTCTCCCTCATCGCCAGTTCTGCTTCTCGCATGCGCCCCGGCCACCGCCAGTCGTGTCTTGCCGCAGTTACTGCCGCTCAGCCCGCCTTAGCCGGACCTAGTGACCCGTGAGCTCACCGACTTGCCTCGGCCGTGCCTGTAGCATTCCCTCACTGTCGACGCCATCGCAAAGGCAAGTTAGAGTCTACTAACCTATGTAGTGTAGATCTGTCATTGCTTGAGGAAGTGCATCCGTGTATTGGCATTGCTTGACTTTTTGTGATCATTAGTGAATCAGGAATGGTTGAGCAGGATTTTCGGACCATCTGATTTGAAGGATTCTAAGATTGCTTAAGGTTGAGGGAAATTTCGGCACCTGAATATATATCGACTCTTAATGTTTGCCAAATTTTAGAAGTTTTATTTTGAAAAATCTCAAGGATCGTGTGAGGGTTTATAATTGCCGAGGACTTCACATTTACCTATAGTTAACTACAATTTCAGCGTCGATTTATGAACTGATTCATAGTGTTTACGGAACTTTGGCAATGTTACTCGGGAACTATTGATAAAAGGTCTTGAGAACTTTGTTGGATTTATAATTTCTGTTGTGCTACTCGAAATGTTTAAGAAAGACTTAGTATTTCAGAAACTTGAGACCATACTTGAATCGTTTTGAAAACCCCAAGGTCGTGCCGAGATTTGGATTCACCAATGAGCCGATTTCAAGAATTTCGCATACTGATTTGCTGAACTTGATTTCTTTTCGAGTTTGAGGCGTGGAGGATGTTATAAGTCTACGCACGTACAAAGAATGAAAAGAGAATTGATCTGTTTTAACCCTTTATCTATCCCTGTATTTTTCTAAAATCTCTACATTTTATAAAACGTTTTGCTCATCACGTAGTTGATATCCCTTAAAGTTTTGTTCTATTTTGGCTCAAATTCCGGATGTGAGATTCAGAATTTAAAGCAACTGTTGGATTATTGATGTTAGCATGCTTTGACTTTAAAATCTTGAGATTGCTACATCATGGTTGATGTGTTATTGCTGCCGTCCGACCCTCGGGTCGACGATGCCCGGGGAGTTAGGTTGCCCATAGTATCGTAGTGCTGATGCTTTTGGATGCCTAGGGACCGATGAGCCCCAAAGGTTCCCCGGGAGTATCAAGATGCCCGGACGTATGACGATACACATCCTGTAGAGGGTAGGGGCAACCATTGACATGGCGAGCCCCGGCGATTCCTCGTGATGCTAGATGAGGTGCTAGATGCCTGTAGGTGTGACGTAACACGCTCTGGATGCCCAGTGACTAAAATATGGAACTGGAGGCTTTCATGACGCTAGGCTGGGTGCGAATGCTTGGAGGGACGCAAACACTGGTCCTCCGGGAGATAGTGATAGTGTATCAAAAATCTGTTGAATTTTAAAGCTTGATTGTTCTGTTTTGTTATTCCAATGCTTTGAAAAGTTCTATTGATTTGATGCATACCTATTCCTTTGGTTATGTGTTTTTGTGAATTTTGCATGAAATCAGATGGTGATGATTCTACATAATATAGTTTAGTAGATCTTAGCTTTTGAGTGGTTGAACTCACCTCATGTGGGACTAACATATTTCAAACTAAGAAAGATGCCTTTGCTGCCCGCACCTCCTGGTACATTCTACGGGATCCCTATCGACTTACAGTGGGAGCAGTCAAAGCATGAGGATCTTGATATGCTAGGACTGACGTTCGTTCGAGTGAGGGTTATCGTGATGATCGACACCGATCTTCCCTCAGGCCCTGTGCGTCAAGAGTATGTCATATTATACGTCCACAGGAATGAGCGTACTCTGGGGCCACTACCACCGCCACCAGAGGACGACGATGATGGAGGATCAAGTGATGTGGAGTGACCGAGCATGGTGAGGACAGCAAGGGAAAGTTTGGATACGGACACTGAATGATGGACTCTATGTCTATAGTTGTTAGAAATGTCAGTTAACTTTTGAAGTATAGTTGGGTGTAGGAAACTGCGGCCTTTCGGTGTAACGACTAACGATGTCTATCTAGTTTATGTAAATAAAAAGTGCTCAGTTATTATCTATACATGTACTTGGTGTGCATCGTTTTCTGAGTGTGGAAATGGAGTTGTTGGATACGCTTCCGCCATATACATTGCGCAAGGACCAACGAAGTGTGTAATAAAACCCCCACATGAATTCCCTAAAGTCTATCAATCGTGAAAAAGAAGGACATCCAGGATGAGGAAAGGAAGTGTGGCGACCCTAACGAATTAGGGGCCATCGGGGGGTCACAGCGAGTGGTATCAAAGCATTGGTTTTATCTGGAGTAATAAGGTGTCTTAGTGAGAAAGGAAGGATATAATGATGCACACTATAGGACACTAACCAAGCGTAGTTGACTAACTATCAACAATGGATGATTGAGTTCACTCGTAAAATGCTGGTAACAATTGTGAGTTACCTTTGCATGCAAGTAACATTCTATGTTACTAATGTGACCCTAGTAATGCTTTTACTTTATTTCTTGACCAGTAACATTGAGTCACTAATTGTTCCTAAGACAAATGCTTGGTAAACTGCAGAAAATTATGGTATAAACTAGGAGTTCTCACCCATCGAGGGCTGAAGCCTCTGCTTCAAGGACAGAACCCCGGATGGAAGATATCCTACAGGCATTGGCCAATATAGGGAATTTGATGAAAAGGTAAGCCTAACAACAACCCGGAGCAGAACGTTGCCCTTAAGGACTGGTGGAACAATTTCCAAAGTTGAAACCACCTAAGTTCATGAGAATGGGAAGTCCTGAGGAGGCGGAACAATGGATTGATGGAATAGAACAATTTTTCGGTTGTTGAACTGTAATGATGCTGAAAAGATAACCTTGACAGAGTACCAATTAGAAGGAAATGCCAAATTTTGGTGGAGAGCTTCAAGGGACATGATCTTTCCACTCAGTACTGCTATAAATTAGGATGAGTTTGTTAGAGCTTTCAATAGAAAGCACCTCTCTGATTGTGCTAGAGATAAGAAAATCACAGAATTTGTTTAGTTAGAACAAAGGGAGCTGACGGTAGATCAATATGAAGCAAAATTTTCTAAGTTGTCTAGGTGTGTCCCTAGATTGATAGGAGACCAAGAGGAAAAGGCTAAGAGATTCTTGAAGGGGCTAAGAACTGATATCATGAAATAACTAGTACCTACGAATATAAGAGATTATACTGAGATTTATGAAAGGGCATAGCTGGTGGAGTAGGAATTAATGAGAGAGCAATCAGAGTCTAAGAAGCAATCGACCTTTAGTGATGTCCGACGAGGTAAGATACCCTATCCAGATCGAGGTCAGCCCTAGGAATCTAAGAAAAATAGTAACTTTGGGAATTTTGAAAAGGCCAAGAGTGGCCAGACTTTAGGGAAAGTAGCCTACTAGGATAATATTTGCCAGAGGTATGGTGGACAACATGGGCCATGACCTTGTAATAACTGTTGGAGAAATCTTCTTGAAGTGTTTTGAAGCTGACAAGATGTTTCCATCAGTCTAGTCTGAAGGTTTGCAGACTCTGCTATTTAAAGTCTGAAGACCTCCGAACAGCCAGACTCAAGACTCAAAGTCTATCCTCATTGACAGTCACTAATCCGTTGAAGAAAGGGTATCCAAAACTGGTTGTTTCATTAAGGATATGACTTTATCAACTGGAGAAGATCTCTTGGTTGGAAAAGACATAACGGAATCCTCTAACTGATCGAGATTGACTCGAAGATTAAGGATCCGATGATTGCCTAAATATTATTGGAAGGTTCTACTTATGGAAACCAAGATCCTAATTGTATGGACGAACATGAATGATGGGCTATCGACACATTCCTTTAATAGCTCGAATAATCTTCCTAATTGATTCCGTCGAATGGGTAGATTGGAGGAATTCCTTTGGTAAGTGCCAACGGGTATGATGGCATGAAGGAGTATATAATGAAGACGTTCTAAGTTGTTTGTGGTGTGCGCGATAGAAGAATTCCAAAGTCTGAAGCTTCTTGTTGTTTAGACAATTCCTTTGAGCGAAATCTTGTACACAAAAGAGAGTCTATATTTGTGAGAAACCTTGAGGAGGTGTGGTCGAACATATACACTGTGGAATCAATGAAAAGCTGTGCTGTAACTTCTCTTTTGTTCATAGTAAAATCCAACGGGTGGGCTGTCAATGCGGAAGAGTGGACGTAGGCTTGAAATAAGTCGAACCACTATAAACCTTGTGTTCAATTTTTTCTTCCTTACTCTCTTTACCTTGATCGTACTTCATTTTGTTAATCAATAGAGAACTCCTTTCTATCGTTTGCGTAGAATCGCTTCCGTATCTCGATAAATTATTCGTGCACCTATTCACCCCCCTCTAGGTGCGTATACTAGCTATCTCAATTGATATCAGAGCTCGTGTACTCACTTTGTTTGAAGTGTTTTACTTCAGAGTTAAAGATCCATGGCTAGTATGTTGGCTCCAAGGCTGGTAGAAGGGCAAAGCAATACCAAACCACCTTACTTTGATGGAAAGGACTACAACATATGGAAAAACAAGATGAAGGCGTTCTTAAGATCAAAATATCCTCTGGAATGGGACGTTATAGAAAAATAAATCATTCCTAAAGCTTCACCTGTCTCAGAAAGAGGAAAATACACTATTGAGTCTAGCGAATGACTCAAGAAGAGATAATCAAGAGACAAGCTCTTGATGCAAAAGCAATCTATTCTTTATACTGTGCTTTATCACCTACTGAATATAACAGAATATCTTCTTGTGATACAGCCAAATAAGTCTGGGATAGATTACACATTACTTATGAAGGAACCGATCGAGTGAAAGAGACTAGAATCAACATTCTTCTCGGTCAATACGAAGCGTTCAGAATGAAATCGGGAGAATCTATAACTGACATGTTTAGTCGTTTTACAGAAATCGTGAATGGTCTTGAAAATCAAGGTCAACCAATTTCTGATCCCATGAAAGTAAACAAGCTACTGCGTGGACTCTCTAAGGATTGGAATCACATAAAGACCTCAATCAGAGAGACCCAAAGAATCATGCCACTGTCTGTCGATGAGTTGGTTGAGACCCTTCAGTCTTATGAAGTGGAACGAATCAATGAAGACGGAGATCCTAAAGGTAAGAAATCCATTGCATTAAAATCTAATGATGATTCTGATGTAACAGATTCTGAAGACGAAATGGATGATGAAGAGCTTGCTCTTATGATAAGAAGATTTAGAAAGCTGAACAGAAAAGGAAGAAGATTCAATTCAAAGAAACAAAATTTTCAAAAGCAACAGACCAAGTCTGCTGAAGATGATGAATCAAACAAAGATGTAGTTTGCTTTGAATATAAGAAAAAGGGACACATCAAACCCAACTGTCCTCTTTTGAGGAAGAAGAAAGAAAAAACTGAAAAGTATCGAAAGGCTCTCAAAGCAAAAACCTGGAGTGATACGGAGTGTGAAGATAGTGATGATGATTATGCCAACATATGTCTAATGGCACAATCGGATTTAATCAAACTCCGAGACAGATTCGAGTTAGAAAGTGAATTCGAGGTAAGTAACTTCAAAATTCCTATTAAAGTTTCAAAATACATTGATGAATTATGTTTTAGTCTTAAAACTTCTCTTAAAAGAATTTCTGAACTCAAAAAGGAAAATTCTGCTCTAAAACAACAAGAGAATGTTTTGGAAGAAAAAGTGAAATGCTTATACCGAATGTTTCTTCTCTCAAAGAAAGTAAAGATAATATTTTAAAAGAAAATGCATTCTTGAAAAATGATATCTCAAATATTTCCAAAAGATTTTCTCTAGGATCTGAAATATTGGAAAAAATACTTTTTGTTCAAAAACCTTATTTCAATAAATCTGGTTTGGGAATGCCTGCTGAAACCATTCCTTTAATTGATTTTCCTAAAATGAAAGAAAGAATCAAACAAAGACCCACAAGAAATGCTTACAAAAACCATTTTGAAATGATCTTTGTAAAACCAATAGGTCGCAATGCTCTCGGATGTTCAAAATGCAATAGTGCAGATCATTTTAAGAAAGAATGTCCTATGGTTTGGAAACCTGTTAATAAAGTTTGGGCAAAAATCGCATATCAGACTAACTCAAAATGATCCAAGAAAATATGGGTACCAAAGAAAGCTTGAGTCTCTTTTGAAATGCAGATCACTGTCAAGAAAAATACGAAATGGTACCTAGATAGTGGATGCTCGAGACACATGACAGGAGATTCAAATTGCTTCATAAAGCTTGTTCAAGTTAATGGTGGAAAAGTCTCATTTGGAGGAAACAGCGAAGGAAAAATTATGGGATTTGGAACTGTAAAGATTGGGAACCTCACAATAAACAATGTTTCTTTAGTTGAAGGGCTCAACTACAATCTGCTCAGTGTTAGTCAGCTGTGTGATGCCGATTTTAGAATCAACTTTCAAGAGGGTATTTGTTCAGGAACCAGTAAAGACTCTACTCAGTCATTCATGGGTCGAAGACATGGAAATATCTACCTCTTGGACGTGAAACCAGATGAATCGCAATATCTAATCTCAATCCAAGACGAAGCGAGCTTATGGCACAAAAAGCTTGGGCATATTAACATGAAACAGATAGCCAAAATCTCAGCAAAGAAGCTTGTTCGTGGTCTACCCAATTTATCATACCAAAAGTCTTATCTATGTACACTATGTGTATTAGGAAAACAGGTAAGAAATTCCTTTAAACCAATAAATCAAGTTTCCACTAACCGTGTACTGCAGCTCTTGCATATAGATCTCTTTGGACCAACAAGAACGCAGAGCATTGGAGGTAAGAAATATTGCCTAGTAATTGTGGATGATTATTCACGATTTACTTGAGTATATTTTTTGGCAAGTAAATCTGAAACCTTCTCTTACTTTGAAAAATTTGCTAAGAATGTTCAAAATGAAAAGGGGGATGTTATTTCAAGTATAAAAACAGACCATGGAGTTGTGGAAAGGAAGAATAGATCTCTTCAAGAAATGGCTAGAACTCTTTTAATTGAAAGCAATATCTATTTACGATTTTGGGCTGAAGCAGTTTCAACATCATGTTATATTATCAATAAAGTTTTTCTAAGGCCTATTTTAGAAAAAACCCCCTATGAACTATTCAAAGAAAAGAAACCTATTGTTTCATATTTTTATGTATTCTGATGCAAATGTTTCATACTGAAAAATGCAAATGATCGAGTTGATAAGTTTGAAGAAAAGTTAGATGAAGGCATCTTCCTTGGATATTCAACCACATGCAAAGCGTACAGAGTCTACAACAAGAAGACTCAAACTGTGGAAGAATCAATGAATGTCAAATTCCAAGATTCTATACAAAATGAATCTATTCAGACTCATCTTGAAGAGACCGAACTGCTCAGACTCTACAAAGTCTAAATCTCAAGAAACAGCTCAGACTTTGAAGGACCAGCAACAAGTGACTGTTGAAGATTCAAGTGAAGGAAGTAACCATCAATCTAATAAATTAACCAGCAACTGGAAACATAAGTCCAGTCATCACAAAGATCTTATTAGTGGCGACATCAATGAAGGAATTCGCACAAAATCCAGAAGGCGAGAAGAGTCTAGTGCTGTGGCTCTTATTTCTGAAATAAAACCCAAAAGCATAGAAGAAGCTTTATCCGATGAGAGCTGGATTGAAGCTATGCAAGAAGAACTCAGACAATTCAGAATTAATGATGTATGGGAGTTGACTCCTAAACCAAAAGGTAAATCAATTGTTGGAGCTAAATAGGTTTTCAGGAACAAGATGGACGAGAAAGGAAAAGTCATAAGAAACAAGGCAAGACTCGTGGCCAAGGGATACACACAAGAAGAAGGGATCGACTATGACGAGACTTATGCACCGGTAGCAAGGTTAGAAGCAATTCGTTTATTACTTGCATTTGCTTGTTATAAAAATTTTTGGTTATTCCAAATGGATGTCAAAAGTGCCTTCCTAAATGGATTCATCCATAAGGAAGTTTATGTGGAACAACCACCTCGGTTTGAAAACCCAAGGAAGCCAGACTTAGTATTTAGACTCAAAAAGGCCTTATATGGCTTAAAACAAGCACCTCGAGCTTGGTACGACAGACTAAGTAAGTTTTTAATTTGAAATGGATTTTTTAAAGGTAAAGTAGACACTACTCTTTTTATTAAAAGAGAAAGCAAAAGCTTTCTGCTTGTTCAAATATATGTCGATGATATTATCTTTGGATCCTCTAATGAAAGTTTGTGCAAGAAATTTTCTAAGACTATGCAGGATGCATTTGAAATGAGCATGATGAGTGAGTTAACATTCTTTCTTGGACTTCAAATAAAACAACTGAAGGAAGGGGAACTTTCATTCATCAAGAAAAGTATGCAAATGATTTTGTCAAAAAGTTTGGATCGGTCAATTGCAAAAAGGCTGATATACCAATGTCAAGTTCCTTGAAGATAGACAAAGATGAAGGAGGAAAGAAAGTCGACCAAAGGCTGTACAGGAGTATTATCGGATCACTTCTTTATCTTACTGCTTTTAGACCTAATATTTTGTTTAGTGTTTGCATTTGTGTCAGATTTCAATCAGACCCAAAAGAATCTCATTTAAATGCTGCAAAGCGTATTATCAAATATATTTCATCAACTTCAAGCTTTGGTCTCTGGTATCCAAAAAGGGGAGACTTTACTCTTCTTGGATATTCAGACGCAAACCTTGCTGGATGCAGAGTCGATAGAAAGAGCACCTCGGGTACCTGTTAACTACTTGGAGGCAGGACAGTATCTTGGTTTTCAAGAAAGAAAAGTACAGTAGCTCTCTCTACAGCAGAAGCAGAATATATAGCTCTTGGAAGTTGTTGTTCACAAATTCTGTGGATAAAACAATAGCTAAGAGACTTTGGAATTGAAGACTCATGCACGGAGATTAATTGTGACAACACCAGCGCTATCAATCTCACCAAAAATCCAATTCTTCACTCAAGAGCAAAGCATATAGAGATTCGACATCATTTCATTAGAGACCATGTTCAAAATGGAGAAGCCTCAATTCAATTTGTTGATTCAAAGAATCAACTAGCGGATATATTCACAAAGCCTTTGGAGAAAAATCAATTTGAAACCATCCATTCCAGACTCAACATTTTGAGGTATGAGGAAATCAAAGTCTAAAGACTCTCAGACTCAGACATACAAGACCTTGACTGTAAGTTATTCTCTCTCTCGAATCTTATCTTGAAAAGGTACGATAGTCAAACTGTGGTTAATTATTGCTATATTTAATCAACGTAATTATTGCAAAGTTTCCTTTACGAAAAATAAGTTATTTTTTTGAAATGACTATTTTCGCGGAAAAAGGACAGTTATTTTGAAAATGCATCTTTTTATTTTCCTTTGTGACAATTCGTATACCTCTCTTTTTAATCGACTGTGCATTGTTGATTCTTCTTCGCTTTACTCTCAAAAATCCTAGAAAGCATCGATCTTCCATTCCTGTTTTCTTCCCTTGTTTAATCTTCGAAAAAGTTGTCATCTTTCTTGGGAAAGTCAAGCAAGGAATCTTCCAAAAAACTGAGAAAGATGTCGTCTTCAAGAAAGTCTTCGAGAATCGCAAGCAGGGGACCACGGCGGATGAGTGAGGGGCCTATGCACTTCGATCTAACCGAAGAAGAAGTGTCTCCAGATCAACAGCAGAGCCCACAACATTCTCAGCAGCGTCATTCTCCTCCATCTAGTCCTCAAGGCGTTGATCATAAACAAGAGGAAGAAATCATTGAGGATGCAGATCCTGTAAGAGTTCAAAAGCCCGCTTTTATTTATAAGTTGTATCTTTCTTTAAAAGGGACTCGTACTCTTTTGAACTATGTCGATGATTTTCTTAAAGACAAAGGGTATGGAAATGAATATATCTTTTTGCGAGAAATGAAAAGTTTGGGAATTGCTCTTAAAGGGGTGGCAGAAGAAACCCTTGCGAATATCCCAAGTGATCCTCGTGACTGAGGAGTTAATCCTGTAGATAGGAATGATGATGACAAATTATATAGTCAATTTCAACCGAGAGTGGGTGTTGCGGTTGAAAATCGAGGAAAAAGGGGAGACTTGTTTAGATCAAAGGAACAAAAGGATCTATACTCAAAATTGCTGAAGCGTGGGGTTATAAACCCTAGGAGTGTGGATTTTGATTTTCTGGATGTTGTGAATGTGAACTTGAGGGAAAAGTTCGGTTATCTTCAACTTGAAAAGTTTTGCTCTGACACGACAGAGGCCTATGCTGAACTAACCGCATATTTCTATTCAAATCTTAGCTTCTTGGATGCAAATAGATTCTCTTTCAGCGTCAAAGATCAAGACTTTGTTGTGGATATGGATATGCTGGCATATGTGTTAGGAGTTGAGAGAGGAAGATATCAACCGATCAAAGTATCTATTGCTCGTGCTACATTGGAACTTGTTAAGGACAGGAGAACAGAGGAAAAGATTTCCTACTTAAGGATGAGTGCATTCAACATCTTGCTTCACAAGATTGTGATCAATTGCCTCTGACCGAAATCAACTTCCAAGATTGATGTTTCAAGTTCAGAGGCAAAGCTGATGTATGCCATCCTCACTGGGAAAAGGTTTTCTCTTCCTCACATTATTATGTTCCACATGTATAGAGCCATGATGAAGGACAGAGGTCAACTTCCTTACCCAAGTCTTGTGACGAAATTATTCAGACATCTGAATATTTAGCCTCCGTAAATTTTTTGTGTTCAATTGTGCGATCATATGATGGTAGGACTGAAAATGGTGACCAAAATGCGTCTGAAGGAACTGAACAAGGCGTTGGAGAAATTCAAGGAGAAGACTCCAGTCAAAACTCATCAAACCTCTTCTTCATCAAAAAGGAAAGGAAAGGAGCCCTTGGTTGCTTCAAGGACGAAAAGAAGAGCTCTCATTGTTGAAGATGGAGATGATGATGATGAAAACATCACCATTTCTGCAATGGCTTTGAAGAATTTGAGTCGTTCTGTTCTAGAGAAAGAATCGGAACAAAGGACGAAAGAAACAGAGGAGAAAGAAGAAGAGGAGAAGGGAGAAGAAGAAGGAGAAGATGAAAAGGAAAGAGTTGAGAAAGAAGAAGCAGAGAAAAGAGAAGAAGGAGAACCTGAGGAACACTCTTCTCCACCTGAAGGCATGAAAACAGGGGGAGATCAAGAGAAAAGAGGGAAGTCCTCATATCTTGCTGCAAGTGAGGGAGTCAGTCGCTCTCCAGCAAACCCAGAGGACATTTATGCCTCTCAATTTCCTGAGGAAGGTCATCAAGTTTCATCGCCAAATCTGCGTGATTATGCTGATCTACCATCGTCTGCATTTACTCCATCAAATCGGGCTGAAGCAAGTACTCGGACTAATAATGCAGCAGATTTTCGTAGAATTATGGATATTCTCTTGGAAATGCGAGGTTCAAAAATTGCAAAATGCAGGTCAAGTTTCTTCATGTTCATTGAATGATTAGATCCAAGCCCTCTCTGTTCAAATTCAGGCCAATGCCAAGGGTGAGGAAGTTGCACAACTGAAGGAATCTTGACTTTATTCCATTTACATCTCAACCTTTTTAATGCTGACAAAAAGGGGGAGAGATGCAAGATTTGAACTTTGACTTTTAATCGTGTGGATTGTGTGGATTGTTGGATTGTTTTGATGTTTAACTCGATTTGACTTTATTTTTGTGTCTGGATGAGAACTTAATTTGACTTGGACTTGACTGCTTCCATTAACTACTATTGATATCTTATGGATGGCTTTATTGCATACTAGACTAACCTATTTTCTGTGGTTGCAGATTCTAGTGTTATTCATTTAGCCATTTATCTCTATAAGATATGCATATGTGTTTGAGAAATGTTTTGCGAGTCAAAGTTGTCCAAATCTGCGGGAAAGTTTTGTCATTATCAAAAAGGGGAGATTATTGGAGAAATCTTCTTGAAATGTTTTGAAGTCGACAAAACGTTTCCATCGATCTAGTCGAAGGTTTGCGACTCTGTGATTTAAAGTCTGAAGACCTCCGGACAGCCAGACTCAAGACTCAAAGTCTATCCTCATTGACAGTCTCTAATCCGTTGAAGAAAGGGTATCCCGAACTGGTTGTTTCATTAAGGATATGACCTTATCGACTGGAGAAGATCTCTTGGCTGGAAAAGACATAACGGAATCCTTTGATTGATCGAGATTGACTCGAAGATTAAGGATCCGATGATTGCCTAAATATTATTGGAAGGTTCTACTTATGGAAACCAACATCCTAATTGTATGGGCGAACAGGATTGATGGGCTATTGACACGTTCCTTTAATAGCTTGAATAATCTTCCTAATTGATTCCGTCGAATGGGTAGATTGGAGGAATTCCTTTGGTAAGTGCCAACGGGTATGATGGCATGAAAGAGTATATAAGGAAGACGTTCTAAGTTGTTTGTGGTGTGCGCGATAGAAGAATTCCAAAGTCTAAAGCTTCCTATTGTTTAGACAATTCCTTTGAGCGAAATCTTGTACACAAAAGAGAGTCTATATTTGTGAGAAACCTTGAGGAGGTGTAGTAGAACATCTACACTGTGGAATCAAGGAAACGTTGTGCTATAACTTCTCTTTTGTTCATAGTGAAATCCAGCCGATGGGCTGTCAGTGCGGAAGAGTCGACGTAGGCTTGGAATAAGCCGAACCACTATAAACCTTGTGTTCAATTTTCTCTTCCTTACTCTTTTTATCTTGATCGTACTTCATTTTGTTAATCAATAGAGAACTTTATTTCTATCGTTTGCCTATAATCACTTCCGTATCTCAATAAATTATTCGTGCACCTATTCACCCCCCTAGGTGCGTATACTAGCTATCTCAATAACCAATTAAGCGATTTTGGTTGTGGACAAAGAGGACACTTTAGAAGAAGTTTTCCACAAGAAGGATCGCAACCGAATGTCAGCTCGGTGTGACAAGTGCAGCAACATGCAGTCGGACCACCTCCACAAAGGAATCCACAGAGGCCACAAGCACAAGGACGGCTGTAAGCAGTCATCCAAGAGGAAGTGGAAGCTTCCAAAAATGTTATTTCAAGTACGATTTCTATAAATGGCAAGAAGGCATATGCGTTATTTGATACGGGTGCTACGCATTCTTTTGTGTCTGAAAGATATAGACAGATGAGTAAGATAGAAACTACATCTCTTGAGACACCTCATTGTATTTCTACACCGCTAAAGAATATGGTGTTGTCTACATTTGAAATAGACATAGTTGTGATGGGTATGTATGACTTTGACTTCATTGTAGGAATGGATTGGCTTCATAAGTAATAGGCTAAGATAGATTGTTATAGAAAGGTGATCCAGTTTATTTCACCTAACCGGTCTAGTTATGAATTTTTCGGAGGTTAGATAAACCCCTCCATAGCTCTTATTTTGGTAGTGGAAGCCTATGCACTTCTTGACGAAGGATGTCAAGGTTACCTAGTAGTAGTAAAGGACTATATGAACGAAGTGACTAAACTCGATGGAATTCAAATGGTTAGGGAATTTCAGGATGTATTTCCTGAGGAACTGCCTGGGTTACCACCAGAACGAGAAATTGAGTTCGAGATCGAACTAATGCCTGGAACAGAATCAATATCGAAAACCCCATATAGGATGGCCTTGACGAAACTAAAGGAATTGAAAGTGCAACTACAAGAGTTGCTCGATAAAAGATTTATTAGGCCAAGTGCGCCTCCTTGAGGTGCATCGGTCCTATTTGTAAAAAGGAAGGACAAGTCGATGGGTTTGTGCATTGACTACGGGCAATTGAATCAGGTGACCATTAAGAATAAGTACCCATTGCCTAGAATTGATGACTTATTTGACTAGCTGTAAGGAAATTTAGTCTTTTCTAAAATTGACCTGAGACCAGAATACCATCAATTAAGAATTAAGAAATAAGACATTCCTAAAACCGCATTTAGGACTATGAGTTCCTAGTAATGCCATTTGGACTAACGAATGCCCCAGCTGTATTCATGGATCTGATGAATACGGTATTCAAGCCCTATTTGGATCAGTTTGTGATTGTCTTCATTGATGATATTTTGATATACTCCAAAGGACCCAAATGACATGCACAGAATCTGAGTGTGGTGTTGCAAACCCTTAGAGACAATAAGTTGTATGCCAAATTTAGTAAGTGCGAA